>VYZX01005032.1:1003785-1052184 GCA_013401335.1 Brachypteracias leptosomus | reverse complement strand
GGCCCGGGACCGCCGTCCAGGCTGCGGGCCGGAGCGGGACCCGCTCGGGGCTTGGCGCTTGGTGACAGTCGGCGACGTGTCTGGCCTCGGAGCGACAAAGGGGCTACCGGTTGAGTGCCGCCAGCGCGGGACGGGGAGTGATGCCGCGAAATCCGGTCGCGAAAATAAACGCTTTCCAGTGGGAGTCTGCGCTGCCCCTCGCAACTTAATTTCTGGAGCTAACGAGTAAAGTCCCGCACCTTTTGTTGCAGGCCTCGACTCGGAGCATCAGCCGCTCGCAGGCACCGACCCGCGGGGATCAGCAGCAGGGCAAAGTTTGTTCATGCTCTGCGAGATGATGATACCCCAAATGGTTGTGGGTGATTGAACGTGCCCAACAGCACCCATTGAGAGAAACATTCACCCCCAGAACACAGGAATTTGTGTCATTTCTGAAGCCTTCTGCTGAGCGAGGCCTCTCGCTTCCCTTACTTCCAGTAGGCTGTAAGAAAACCTGGCCAGGAAGGTCTGATATTGGGGAGAAGCCTCGGGAAGTCTCCAGCAAAGACAAAAAGAGTACACAAGGGAAACTGTTCATGATGTCTAAATATTTAGCCAGAAGGTGGGTAGTAAGAGAGGACTAATTGGTATTAAAGATGTCAAATATCACACTTCTAATTATATCAGAAAGGTAGTGCAATGGAAAGTAAGTCTGAATGCACATCTGAGATCATGAGACTCGCTCTTTAATCCCTGGCTGCAAATTATTACATCACTTTGTGTGTTACCATTAGGTGTTGTTTTCTGACACAGCGATTTGCCTCTTACAGGTGTGCTGCTGCTGAGGCTGCCTGGGCTGAAATGGGAATGACTCCGTTCAGAGTCACACTGTGCTGGGGTTGTGTGCTCCCCTCCTACCATAATCTAGGCTTTTGGGCATCTTTCTGTTGGGGTTGCCCTGAGTAGTTAAAATCTGCTTGCACGTTGCAGAGGAGAACAAAGTGTCTCTAGTAGAAATGTGTATGAAACAGCCACAAGACCTCTCCAGAAAACACACAGAATGGCAGCAAATTGGGCATCTGTGGGAACGATCCAAAGACTGCCCTAAAATCAGACCTTGGGAACAATGGACACCCGGGTTTTAATTCAGGCTAGAATTCTGCAATAGACTTAGTGGAGCTGAGTGGTATTTATTTGGTAAAAATATCTTTTCTTTCCTCCCTTCAATTGCAAGACACTTCAGGCAGTGCCCATGACAGGAGATTTGCCTCCACTGACAGGATGGGGAATATTGCCCACCAGACACCACGTACCCCAGCAAAGAGCACTCTGGTGGTGTCTCCAGCCATTTGCTGTATGTATCCTTACCTATAGCTGCATACTGCCCTAGCCTTAGGTGGTTTAATAGCCCTTTAATTCCCTATCACGTAATTGATTACATACATTTTGCAGTTAGGAAAGGTCACGGATTCGTACACTTGCTCTGACATTGTTAATTATCAAAAAGATTTTCTATATTTAATGAAATAAAAATACAATATTTCATGTAACAGTACTGCCTGAGCGGTTGGAACCAATAATACCAATAGCACGTTCTAAAGGTATGGCACGACCTCCAGTTCACAGGCTATCTCTGATTATCTCCTTAATGGATATACAAACACAAGAAGACATCCAACCCTTGCTACCAAAACACAAGGAGAGTAACAGAGTGTAAACACAAAGCTGCTAATGTACACACTGACACATGAATGACATTTACATTGTTCAGAATAAAATCCAGGGTATTCTTGAATAATGAGCAACAGAAAAATTGCTACAGCAAAATAATCTTTAGATTCAAACGTGGGCTCATTTGAAATGAGAGTTTTTTTCATTAAAAAAAATGGTGCAGCTAATAATAAAGTCTTTTAACCTGTATTTTGTTATAGGTGACAGGTGAACAAATCACAGGTCTTGAGTTTCTCTACCCTGCCTCTCTTGGTAACGTCATCTCCAGTACCATCTGCTACCTACCAGACAAACAGACCAACCACATAATGAGGTACCAGCTTCCACCCAGCTACCGTGACTAAATCAGAACAAAAGATTCAACGCCTCCTTCAACAAAGGAACACAAGTCTAAGCTGTCTTTGCTAATTGCTGGGTTTCAGGTTGTCTGTTACAGATTTTGAGTGAGCTACAAACTTCCATCAAATACTTAGAGCTGTTGGATAAAGGTACTAAGAATAAAAGATAAATGGAAGCAAAAGGTAAGAGAGAAGAGAAGAAAGCTTAGAAAATACGTAACTACTTATGGTAATTTAAAGGCTGTGGAATAATATAAACATGAAAGACCAGGGGGCAGAGTGATTGATATCTCATATGTTTTCGATGCCCCTACGGTTATTAGACTGCAATATATGGGAACATACAATAAACTATGAATTAAAATGTAATTGTAGCTTCAGGCATCTTCTTCATTGTCTGCTGTGGTGTTATGTCTTCATGCACCGTGATTGACAAGGTGTAATTAATCATCTTACTCAGTTGTAAATATGGGCACCCTTCACAGTAGGCATCAGGAAGTGTGTACCAGCAAAGGAAGCAATAGTTGACGCTGATATACCATTAAATCAAAATCAGAACACTTATATGTTCAGAAATGTGTGTTTGGTGTGATGCTGTTATCGTTTATTTCTAAAATACTGTACCAACAGATTTACTTGATTTGCAAGTTAACTACAACATTAACTGGTTTTATTTATTTTGTCTCTTCTTCATTTTTATAGGCAATGATGTTGTTCTCCTAAAACGTGAGACAGTTTGCTTCTTGTCAGCAAGTGGAGCTCAGCTCTTCATCTCCCCGAGTTGCCGGAGACAGACTAGCAGGCTTGGGATTCAGTGGCTCTATGGACTGACTGGAAACCATGCAGGGAATTTATTGCTCCATTCATACATCACTTTTTGTGCTTCTTATATACTGAGTTAGACATTTCAGGTCATTTTAAAGTGAAAGAGAATAATTAAATAATCTTACTAAGGAACACCGTTCAGCCTAAAAATAGGACATTTCTTGCCACGAATGCCGTCCCCTAACTGTAAATGAACATGTTTTTGAAGATTTTTTTCAGTATTCCAGGGAAAGAAGCATTTTCTCTCTGTTTCTTTTGCTAAATGATTGCTATCCTTATCCAGTTAGTGCAGAAACGGTGTATGAGTCACAGGAAATTTAAGTGGTTTGTCTCAGGAAAATTTGGTGGTATGCATTTTTTTGACGCACACAGAGCTGCTGAATGAATAATTGGCAACCTATTTAATGTCCTTTGCTTTAAAGCTGTCTAGTACATTTGCTGTTTAAAAAAATGTCTTTCAAAGCTATTAAATATGTAACAAAAAGAGGTTGCTATCACCATTCTGACATGAACAAAGCCATACAGTGAGCTGCCTGAGGTACCTCCAGCGTGGTATTAATTACAAACACAGTAACACAGGGAAATTTGCAAAGTTCTCAAATTCCGTTTCTTTGCAATACCAGCTGATGAATGTTTTATACAAGTACGTAGTAAAAATATCAGTCGGGAATTAGCTATTAAATATTCCCCAAGCCACGTGTTTTGGGGAGAGAGGGGATCTGTTTGGTCTCTAATTTCCCTGTTTACCCCTGGCTGACTGAGGTCTCTGCCTGTCTCCCCAGCAGACCCAGCCTAAACCAGTAGCGCACTCTCAAGAAGATGATCGACTAAGAATGTGCTTTATTTTGATGTGAAAAACTGTCAATCATAGCTAAAAAAGACCAAATAATATTGTTATATAATATTAGCTGATTGTGTTTGTCTGGTAAACCAGGAATCTGCAGGAAAGATAAATAATAGGGTTTAAAAGGAAAATACTCCGAATGTTTTGCCCAGATGTTGTGCTGAAATTGTTTGTCACTGCAATAGATTTCAGATCAAAATACAAGCGTGTTCCTCTAGATAGGGGAGAGAAATGGGATGCCCCTGATCTTAGATATTTCGGTTTATATAGCCACAGCTATTTAAACAATTCCAAAACTGCCTCTACGGGTGTCAAAGAGGGAGGGAAATCTTCAACCACATGATCTTCTCTCCAGAGTCCTGTTAAATCCACTGAACTTAAAACAGAACAAGAAGTGTGAAATATGGGTTTGAACATGTTATGTCAGAAATGTAAAGGTTGGAAGCCTTTTTAGTAACCGATATTAATATTGTATTAAATGTTATGAAAAGGTAGGTGTTGGAGAGGAGGGCTGGGCTCATGTGCAATTTTGTCAAGGTTTTTATCTGTGATTATGATTCCAGATGTATCTATTCCCTGAGGAGAAAAATGAAGTAAAGTTGGCATGTGACATGTGTTTTAAGGTGTTTGGCACAGTTTCCCAAAGTGATGACAAAATGTTCATTTTTATTACAGTGAATTGCTAAAGAAAATAGGATTCTGAAGGTCAGTAGCTGTATGTTGAAGATAGCTCTGGAGTTTTATGGGGGGGAATATAGATTTTTGGTGGTGTGCTTAGATCCGATTGCCCAACTTGAGCATCCACCATAGTAAATAATATAAATAGAATAATTTTTATAAAATAAGAGGTGGTAATTACTAGAAATTCAGTACATTCCACACACAGAATATGACAAAGATTGCAAAAATGTCTCGTTTGGCATCTAGTAGTGTAGCTGCTTCTTAATAATTTTAAAAATCTATTTACCACAGACTAATCTTTCTGCTCTACAGTTAGAGCTCAAGTAAGTATAATAAGGTTCTTTATAGGAATACTCTTGTCGTGTAAATGGACAGATTTATTTTTTTTTTAAACCAAACGTGGAAGGTATTTTTTTGGTGAAAACTATTTTATCTAAACTCACATTAAGAGTTTAGATAAGGAAGTTGCCTGTGGCTCCCCAGCTCCCCTCCAAGCCCCCGTGTGTGTAACAGCATCAGTAATTCCATGCTGACAGCAGGGCACCCAGGGCTGCATTACCAGGCAAACACTCACTCGTAAACATTTTACAAGTTCAATATCAGCCAATCCTGGAGGTTTGGGAGGCTGCCCTCATTGGGTACGCCACGGGTTTGGTAAACACGGCTACAGACAAAAATAAGGTTTGCAGAGAACGACTCCAATGGCATCGCCTCCTTTGAGTTATCAGAGGCTAAGAATATGATTAATTCCATATTTTGTGAGTAAACTTCCACGGCTCCGTATCCATCTGCAAATATTCAGAGTGATGTGCTCAATACATTCCTTTCTGTTCTACAACCACATTTCTTTGTGAATTTAACCACATCAGAAAGCACTTCAGATTTCTAACAGAAATATTAGATGCATTTAATGTAAGGAAGCTTCCTTTATTGGAGGTGATTGGGAACATTTTGTATTTTATAGGTATATTTAAGAGGTTAGCAGTAGGGGGGAATCGTCTGTGGAAAATCTGTCTACAGCTGAAATTTTTAGATGCAGAAGTGTTGCTGAAATGCCTAATACATTCACATTCTTTTGTTAAGTAGCTTACAGGACTATCCTCTTAGCTACCAGATAGCTCTTTTTTTTTTTTTTTAAAGTCAAATAGCATTTATCCTTTTTTTTTTCCTTATTTGTTCTTTGCAGGAGTATACAATGTTTGTGGGTTTTTTGTGCGTAATTAGGAGATTTTCATTCTCAAGGGCTTTACTTTTTATCTACAATTTGTTGCTTTTTTCAGCAATCTTCTGCAACTTCATTTTATCTGTAGTGCTCACATGAGAAGCAAACAGCCCCTCGTTTGCTGGTAAAGTATTGATAATTATTAATTTTCCATGGGGTAATTTTTCTCCAATGTAACATAGCTCCAATTAAAGAAAAGAGTGCCAAGGGTTAAGGTGTTTTATAATACAATTTAGGAATTCATTTTTGAAGTCCTTGTGTTTATATTTTATAAATGTAGAATCCTATTTTACTTCAGTATAAGAAAAATAATACGGAGAGTTTGAAAATTAGAAGCCTGGTGTTTTCCAGATATTGAAACGTGCCTGCCTAATGAGGGCAGAAGACTTGCTTGCTGGATTTATTTTAAAGCAGTCCTTTTAGATATTCATAAATTAAAATGGCAGTTTTCAATGAGATACTTATTACTATTTTATTTGATATTTGCAAGATACCTGACCATTTAATATTTATCCTTTATTTCTCTGAGCTGATCTAATTGCACCTCTCTATTTTGCATTTATTTCTCTTTGCAAACACTACATTATTCACTCTCTCCTGTGCTTATTAAACAGTGCCACCTGCACCAAATGAAACAAAGCTTCTCCATCAATCTATCCCAGCTAAAGAACCCTGACTATATATTATAATTAATTGAAGCTCAATTGAACACTTGAGTCTGAACTAGATACAGTAACCTGAAAAAACATTAAAAAAATTAGGATGTACTTTAAAGAAATCTTTTAAATGAAAATGTTCACTCCAAACTGAGAACCTAACCTTGTACCAAGCACCCTTCATCATCTCCGCACAGTACCTCAAGTAGCAATTAGCAGGTCCTTTAATTAATTAACTATTCCCTGTACATCACAGGGATTTTTGTGGCACTAACGTCATCCTCCAGAAGTGAATACCAAATCCAGTCAATATTTTGTCACTCTAAGCCCTTCTCTGGACGATGTGAATGCCCACCGCGGGGTCGGAGGAGTGACTCCCAGGCAGGGAGAGCAGGTAGGGGAAGTGGGGCGAGAGAGAGCTGGGGGGGCAGGCACAGGAACCGGGGCTCTGGGTGTTTGCAATGGGGAGGAACCAGAGAAGGGGGAAGTGAAGTGGTGAGGATGGAACCGGATAGATGTAGGTGATCAAATCAGTTTATAAGGAGTGTGTTTAGAGCCCTGCGAGCGCTGCAGCTCCGCTCCCTGTGCTGCCCATCCCTGACACTGTCCCCTGGCAGACAAGAGCAGATTAATTAAGTGGCAGGTCAGACACAAGGAGGTGAAAGGGCATCTCCAGCCAATCAGCGGCATTTTGCCAATTTTATACTTTGCAAACTTTTCATATGCGTGAGGCTGGTTATTTTCAGTGTCATTCTTGCTTGGCAAAACGTGAAGTAATTTTAAGGGAGTTAAGATCTGGAAATGAGAGGTGAAATAGGTATTGCTGGGCTTAAGATGTACAAAGGATGCAGTATGTAAATTTGTTTATATAAATATGTATAAGATCTAGGACTGTATGAGGCTATGTGTGTGTGTGCATGAACATATGTGTGTGTATCCATCTCTCTATTTGTAGATTCAGACACAGACATATGTTATCATTTCTTTGAGGCAAATACCCGCAGAAATAATTCTTTGTGCTCAGTAGTTGCATTTAACGTGTAGTAAGTTTATCTTAAGAGATTTCTCTGTTCAGGGCAGATCTTGTGATTTATGTAACGTACAGCATAAAGAAATCAAATAAAGTACGCCTCATGATTTTACAAGAATTAGACATTGGCACTGTCTCTCAACATGTGTAATATTTTGAATTATGGAACAAACTTTATAGATAATTTAAAAATAATAAGTAATATATATGATGGACTTGTAGAAATTGTCACTGTAGAAATCTCAAGAAACAAGAAAGAATTATTATTCAAGTAATTTGGGACTTTTGCCAAATGACACTATCATTTAAAAAACCCCAATATTTAATTGGGACTACTCATGAGGAGCAATGTTCATTCAATTACCAAAAGATGGTAACTGCACCTCAGCAAGATTTTCTATTTTGTAAGAGTTACAGAAACTGCCACTTTCACCTCATGGATTCTCTTACATCACTGTTATTGCAACTTCAGTTAAAAAAATTTTGGCACGAGCAAAACGTAAGGTAAAATGTAGAGGTCAACTGATAAGCTATGATTGTATCGCTTTTTGCTGTGTAAATCTGCTCTTATCAATAATTCACTATGCATGTTCTACAAAGACTGTACATTTTTTAATTAGCACTTACAATTTTACAAAGGCAGTGTAAAAAAGGAAATATTAATCTCTGTACTTGGAGTCCTTATGTCATAATTTACTACATTTTCCAATAGATTTGGCAAATGAATACTCTATTTTGATACATCAATCTCAAACAAAGGTGGACTCTGATGCAATTTTTCACTGTTCATTTCCCTGAATCTTTGGGGATATAAAGAATCGTGAACAAATACTTAACAGTCTGATCAATAATCATTGACCATTCTGAGCCCCTCGTACCCTAACAAGCACAGCTTGATCATGTATATTTGATCATTGTAAAATTTCAAAGCACCTTGACAGAGCAGAGCAAGTCTTTCTAGGGTATCTTTTTGTTGCTTCATAAAGTACATATTTCCCATGATTTAGCTTTACCATTAATGGGAACTTATTGCACATATGTCTGAGGAAGCTCCAGATCATGCATTTCAGATCCACAGTATTTCATGGCAAATAGAAACCACTATGCTAACATTTTAGGGTAGGAAACTCTGGATGTGCCTGTGGATTCACTGGACCCCAGAGTGCAAAGCTAAAAAGCCCTCTCGTTATAAATCTTGCATTCCTGTTAAGCGTTGGCATGCACATTACACTGAGGTGTGTTAAGTTTATTTTAGTGGAAAAATTGTAGCAAAAACCTTTCCCTTGATGTCCTTTTAAATATATGTTCGCATATGTATAAAAAAAAATATGCAAGTTCACAGCTGTGTTAGCCCTCAGCCTTATTAATATCATCCACAGAGATAAAGATCTAAGTAAAAAATATTTACAGTGAAAAAATGTCTTTGCAGAACTTTATTATTGTTTGTAATTCCACAGCCTGTGATTTTTCATACAGGAATTTCAGATTATCATTAAAATATAACATTGATGCTACATTTGTATAGCTGCCTTTTCTGCTTATAATCAAAATGTTTATTCTAACTTTCTGTGCTTATTATTTTAGACAGATATCAGTTTAATTAGCTTAAGCTGTCATACTCTAATAAATACAGACGGGTTGCCTGGTTCGGGAGGAGGAAGGTGGCTGCAGATTGCAGAAGCAGAGACAGTTAATGCTTTATACATTATCATGTAAACAGCAAAAGGACAAAAATAATTACCTGATAAACTTTCAATTTCTGACTCTCCCCTATATGCTTCCTGACCAATTTTTCTATAGAAAATCCATTCAAATTAGGCAAGTCCTCTAAATATCTGCAGCATCTGCTGGTTCAGACACCTTCCTTTATGCAGAGTACCATTTTCATATGATAATACATGTAATATGATATAGAATGACAGAATGCATGACAGTTGCCCATAATACATAGAAAGTCACTCAAAGGACAGAAGCGACATTTGGATAATTAGCATCCATTGGGCAGTCAATCATGCGAATAGAAAAAACTGAACAAAACCCACAATGGAGTTAGAAAACAAAAGGGACCCTAGCCAGTCTCAGGATTAACTGCTCTAAAGCGATCTAAATGCTTTTGTATCTAAAGAACTGAGGCTCCCAGGGCTGCCCTGTTCCCCTCTAGATACCCAGGGAACTAATTGTGGCGATCAAAGTTAAAGCATTCTCTCTTCTTTATAGACTGCTAAATACACAGAAAAATTATTTCTCCATTCGTGTTCATTAAAGTATTTTAAAGTTAAAAAACTGATGCCACGTTCTTTTGCCAAGTGGAATGAGCTAGAGTATTGAGATTGTCCTGCTTTTATGGGAACACAACAGCCCCTTTAATTTAAAGTCTGCCTTTGTTTGATTAATATTATTTTGCTGTTGTCCACTCTGCTATCTCTTTCTTTTTGGATAACGAAGGCAATTGTCATTAAAAACTCTTGTGTGAGAAAAACCTGAAAGCAGCTAGGAATAATAATGATAATAACAAAGCCCATTAACAAAATCAAGCAGGAAAGGTCTCACAATTTCTTAGTAACTGCCACTTTATAAAATAAATGAAATATTTTTCCCCTCAATATATGCAGCTCAGAAAATTTCCTTCCCCCAGATTAGTTGGAAGATGAGGGCAGCCTCCTTTAAAGCTCCATCTAACAGAAGAGAGAGAGAAAGAGAAGAGATACAGAGAGAGCCCCAGGATGTGGAAAGTCATGAAAATACCTACCCTGGAGACAGTATTCCCATAGGATCCTTTTCATACAGATTCCAACTTGCCTAATGCCCTTAATGAATGAAATAAAGAGAGAATTCAGAAAGGCCCATGCTGATGGCTCCTGCTGGAAAGTGTGTGGTTTAAGGCATAGCTGCAGCAGTTCTGGGAGGGAATCGGCTCCGGTCCCCATCAGCCAAGCAGACAGGAATCACTGGGGCGAAATCTTCCCCCTCACACATTTGCAATTGACTTGAAATAACATCACGACACCTTTGGATAATTGACGCCTTCTTACCTTTCGTTGTCCTTTGCAATTAATATTTGTAGATCTAGAGGTTTCTCCCAGGCACAGATAACAGGAAGGTGGAAGGGGTGGGGAGAGAGAGGGAGTGCGTGTATGTGTGTGTGTGTGTGTGTGTGCGCGTGAGTGTGTGCGAGAGAGACACAGAGAGAGGGAAGAGAGGCAGAGAGAGGCTTTGGTGGTGGCTCTGGTGGGGGAATGGTGTGTTGGTGTATTTGTGTGGAGGTGTATTTGGGGCTTTGTAAACCTCTGGAGTTCTAAAGGCGAGATAGAAAGTGAAGAGTCAGCCGAGCCGGATCTCCCTTGTCAGTCGTTACAGAGTTTCAGCAGCAGTGACCTTCAACCCTTCTGCTCTGTGTCAGCCCCAACTTGAGCCCCTTGCCCAGCTGCTGTGCCAGCGCCAAAACGCAGAGAAGGAGAAGGGACAGCAGAGGTAAGGAGGCAGAGAGAGATTGAGATCAGAAGGGCTTTTCGCCCAGTCAAATGGGCCTCTGGTGACAAATCAATCACGGCCTGTTCAAACCAATGATGCTGCCAGTCTCCGGCTCGCCAACCCCTCCACAACCTCCCCCGGCTCCTCTGGCTCTCCTACATGACACTCAGCTGATGACTGGGGCTCCAGTCAGAGCAGGGCTGCTTTTTACAGGTTGATTTGGTCATTAGCATCATTTCTCCTCTACCTCCCTCTTGCTCTGTTTTTACCTACCATCTATCTATTTATTAAACATTGGAAACTAACATTAGAAGAGGGATTGTAGTGCCCAGAAACACTTGTAAATATGTTTGTGCCCTGCCCTGTTAAAAGTACCCAGATTTATTTATTTGATTTTACACACTTAGGAAGAGCGACCTGTTTTAGTGTAATTAGAAGATCTGATCCACATAGTCAGGGACAAAGAAAGTAGGCCTTGGAAGATCCTCACTCCACCTTCTCCTTCCCTTTATTCATTTTACACTAGTAGAACTGGCGTCAGTAATTTTTTTCCACTACATCTATAGGACAAGGGATTATTTTTCAATTATAATTTTTTTTGGCGACATTTGTTAAGATAGGATTTTTAAGTCCTTTTTAAAGGTACGAGGCACATCCTTAGGTGGAACAAATTTGCATTGCCACTGAAATTCTTGTGTTTCAAGGAGCATATAGTGACGAAATCCTATCTAAGGTAGAAAAGCAAAACAAAAATCGCTACTAATTCATAACAAATACTTCTTTCAGTAATGGCTTTCATCTGAATATCCGAAAAATGTTTTAAAACAGTTAAAGAGAGAAACAGTAATATAAGAAGAGGGCTTAAAAGTTTAGGAAGAACAAAGTACTCTCTTGCAGGTTTGTGATCTTGGGAGCTGCATTCTCTGTTGCTTCCTCTCTTCTTAACGCCCTCCCCTCAATCTCTAATACAAAGCGGGGGGGAAAGTCAAAATAAGGTCTTAACAGAGGATATATTGCTCTCTCTTAGTCTTCTCCAGCCTTAATCCCTGGAATAAAATCCTTCTACAGACAAAGAATGAATACTGCACATTAAAAAAAAGGGAGATGTCCCTCCTCGTCTTCTCTCATCTTTAGGACCAGCCTCTTAGCTCAGGGGTGTCTCGTCCGTGTAGCCAAGGTTGCCAGTGCACATTTTGACTGACAAGTTTACACCTTGGCCACCCGAGAGCAACTGGCCAGTCTGACAGTGTGGTGGGAAGGAATGATGGCAGAGGTGCGTGGAACAGAGCCGAGCTCTTCCAGGCTCTGTAAAGAGAGCTTGGGTAAGATACAGCAGCATCAAAAATATAGCACAAGATACTCAAAACTGTCTCCCCTATCTCCCCTCTAATATGACTGAGCTCTGCGGAGCTGGAGTGCCTTGCAGAGAGCAGTGTGGGGTGTTGAACAGCCTGGAGCTGGAGAGTGCTTCCGTTTTTATCTTCAAAGCTGTCCTGTCAAATACAAGGTCTTTTAAACATCAGAGGGATAAAGTTTCTGATTCTGAAGGGTTCGTTTTCCTCTTGGTTCTCCTCAATCAGAAGTTAAGCCCATACGACCCCCACAGTAAGCTGGCTCCAGGATTGCTGCCCTGCTACTTGCCCCATGATTTGGGGATGCTTGTATAGAGCAATCTTGATTTGCTCACTGTTTGTTGAGTTCGGTTTTCTTCATGTTAGTTCTTTCTTCCATCTTCCATTCTTGAGGCTTTTGCGGTGTGGCAGTGAATTGCATCTTATGAACTTAAAGGAAAATTGTGGCTGGGACTTGGAGAATATTCATCTGTTGCAGAAAATGCTGAAGTCTGAACATGTGAGAATTGAACTAATGAGTTTTTTCTTCATTTCAGTCCCTCAGTCTCTTTTTTAGCCATACCTTAATTGCAGTGTTTCCTGACAAAATAATCTTAGCTCCTAAAAAAAATTTAAATGTGCACCTTTGTTTCATTGCCTGTACTTCATTCTACCAACATAATATGTGAAATTAAGATGATTTACAAAATAATGTGCCTTTCTGTCATCTTATGACAATAAATAAGTACCACACCTAAATCTAGTTGATTTCTAAAATGAAAATTCATTACATTTCTGGAAACTTGAACTATCAGCTCCATGCATTTTAATTAGATTGTCTGTTTTTTCATTTATTACTAATACAGTCCTCTTAACTATGATTTATTTGTTAAACAAAGTGCCATAATCCGTCACTTATTCATCTTAATTTCAGCAAAATTAAAGTAGTCGCTGTTATATTACACCTAATTGCACTCGCAATGAAAAGAACGGAGATGTTAATCAAAATAAATTGAAGATAAACAATAAAATCATTAAATCTTTGCTGCAGTAAGTGTAACTAATCAGTTTTGACTTGAAGCGACCGAACACAAATAATGAATCTGTCAGTGAAGACGCGCTCATTAAATCCAGCCGAGTCGGCGAGGGTCCTGCCGGCCGCCTGCACCCCCCAGTGCAGCCCTCCAGTGCCTCCCACTACCAGGGAGCGCCAGGCAGGAGAGCAAATCGTGGACCATTTTCAGGAGCACATATATCTATATATTGCAGTTTGATTAAGTGAAGATGCAAATGCCACAGGTATGCAGGAACTCCTCTAAGCACCGTGCCAGGAACAGGGGAAGAGTATTTGTTTTATTCAGCACCCGGCAGGTCAGAGATTAGAAAAGCAAAGGAAAGGGAAATAAAACCCAGGAAATCAGAGAAATGAAGCACTTGGTTTTAAAAGTTGTTAGAAGTATTAGTTTCATAGCAGATCGATGAAGTCGTTACTGTGGTAAATAATATATGGTAAATAATATATGGTAAATAGCACGTTTTGCCCTGGTACCAGGCACTGATTATAGCCCTCTGCTATACCCACAGAGCAGGGACAATGCTTGGATTAGTAGCAGGGGCTGTTCATACACACATTGTCTTTCCACCATTTGCCACTTCCAACCTTACTGGCTTACTACAAGGGATGAAATGGGAACTCCAGTTATTTCCAAATATATTGCTGTGCTGGCAAGGAGTCCTGTGTCTGAGCAGCCTGGTGAGCAGAGCGAGAGCCATCAACACTTCCTGCTCAGCTTTTAAATGCTTTGCTTAATTCGTTCAGTTTCCCCAGTGGAGTATTTGTGTGTAATCACTGGTGAGCATGAATTTACATGGCAAGGAGCAATTTTTCTCAAAATAGTTTTGTGTGCTACCTTTTTGTCTGATAGGAGACAGCAACTAAGTACAGATATAAAATACAAGCAGTGGACCCAATTCTGTGGTCCTGAGTTAGGTTCAGTTAGGCTGTGCCATTGTTTTCTAGAACAGTGTTATCAGTTTCTAAACTGAAGATAATCTTTCCTATTTTTATGTTTTCCCCTCTGTGTTATATCAATCATTTTGCTTATTTACAAATCTTACTCTCCTTTGTCTTAACCATTTACTAAACAATGTAATTCAGCTGAAAATGTTGATCAGCACAAAGGATGTCTGCCTTGCTCTTGGAATCGACATAACCAACCAACACTTCACAATGCTGATGCTTCCTACTGTGTTTTAAACCGTGCTCAGCCCAAATGATACAGTGACAGCTTAGCAGTTCATATGCTCTAGCTCAAGCACATCACACAATTACACATATTTTTTAGTTTACTTTTTATTATCTATGGATAAGAAGCGGGCAAGATAACCCAGTGCCCTCTGAGCAGGAGGCTAATTTCAGCTCAGTGTTCTTCTTTCTTTCTCTTTCTCTGTGTATAGTTCATATTTGGGTCATACTGAAAGAAAATGATCATGGGACAACAAGGTTTCACAGCCTGAAACGAGGGTTGGATGACTACTAAGCAAGTTTTTTTCCCTGTTTTTCTCATGGTACAGTGATTTGATTTCTGTTATTAATTACCCTTTTTTTTTTTAATAAAAAGTCTAGCTGATGTACCTTATATTTAGTTTCTGTTCTGCATCTTTCCAGCATTTATAATGCTTAACTTGGGACTCAACATTTCTCAAGGCACTCATTTGGAATGATTTATTTGGGCTTTGCTGGTTCAGTGGCAGGTGGGTAATTCTAGAAATTAAATATTATCTGGTTTTTACTGATATAACTATAAGCACTTAACAGAAGTAGTAAATATTATTATTTCTAATTTATAGAAAGGGTAATAAAAATACAGACTGAAAAGTGGCTAGCAGGGTAGGAACCAGGTAATGATAAAAAATTAACAAAAGGATGGACCTGATCCTCCACGAGTCAAAAACTCCAACTGACTTCAGTCAAAATCTACCTTGAATGGAAATGATAGAGGGCTCCGGAGCTGTATAGTGGCCTGTGTAAAGTTAATCTGAGAATCTTATTCCAGTTGCTTTCAGCAGGTCTCTAAAAAAAATTCACCAATACAAGTGGCACTAATTGGACCCCATGTTGGGAGACTTCGCAGAGGAGCTTACGACTGAATGGGGCCTGGAAAGTGAACTCCCTCTCCTGTCTAGATACGGCTCCTTGAGGTCACAGCAAAGCACCCCGGGGGGCAGCGAGGAAGGTTCCTTTGCCTTTACTTGGGCTTTACCTTCTCTATGGCTGCAATACTTCAATATTCAGGCTCCTCAATGCATCACTTTCTGATTGCTCGATATTTAACTGCTCTTTGGTTTTTTTTTTCCTTACTTTCTTTCTTTCTTTTTTTTTTTTTAAATAAACCCTTTGCTCAGGCAAAATATATTTTCCAAACAGCAGCACTGATTACACATGGTTCTGAACCTGAAGGACGTGCAGTAGGCACACAGCAATTAAAAAGAGTGTGGACAGCCTGCAGGAGAGGAGAGGCTGGAGGAATCCTCTTTAGCCCCATTTTCA
Source organism: Brachypteracias leptosomus (assembly GCA_013401335.1). NCBI lineage: Eukaryota > Metazoa > Chordata > Aves > Coraciiformes > Brachypteraciidae > Brachypteracias > Brachypteracias leptosomus. The sequence goes on along the minus strand of VYZX01005032.1, from coordinate 1,036,526 downwards.
ACAACAGCTTATGCTTAGAGGTATCTTTGAAGATGTTTCAAGAAGACTAGGTGAGATTTCGGTTTGAATAGGAGGAGACAGGTTTGGAATAAGTAAGTGGGTCTGACAGTTGGTGACATAGGGATGATAGCTGAGTCTGTGTTTGACAATGAGATTACACCAAAATCAGATGTGGTTGGAAGGGGGAGAAGGCAGCAAAAATATAGCCCTGCTAAATACTTTCTGAAAGTTGGAGATGTGATGTCAGGGTGAAGGATAAGTGGGGAAATTATTAGAGATGCAACAGAAGAACCATGTAAGGACAAGGTCAGGGAAATCAAGGACCAGATGTCAAAAACTAGAATTGTCAACAATTGTGAATGATGAAATGTAAAGGAGGATTAAATTGGAACAGCAGTTCTCAGCTTTAACAGAGAACTCTCCTCTGTACACAGATCAGACTAAAATAAATTAAAATAATTACTCATTATAGATATATAGCCCACTCTCCCTTGTTGTGATGTGTGTGTGCAGGCACACCAACCCCATGGCTGACCAGGGATTTGAGAGAGCAGCACAGGAACTATCACTGAAACTCCTAAGAAGGTAGCAAAGGAAGTGAAATTGATTATTTACAAACTGAAACATACTTAATGGGATCAGAGTGTAACAATGTATCAGGTTGAGTGCAACAATGTAACAGATCACTAGTGTAACACTGTAGCAGGTTACTAGTGTAACAATGATAGTGATTATATATATTATTATGTTAGAGTGTAATAATGTAACTGGTTATAATCTTGGGAAGGAACTAGAATTGATTGGAATGCCAGGACCTCTCAGTTATGGAAAATTAACTACACCAATTTGAGCACTATGTGCTTGCCCAAGAAACACTGCAGGTCCCCTTTGACCAAATATGACGTTTTATTTCAATAAACTACTGGATTTACTTTTTCCCTTTTCTACTTTTTAACATGATTCATAAATGATTAAAATTTCACTTAGCAGAGGTAAATACTCAATCTGATTTCACTTTGCACAAGGAGCTAAAACTTAAACTAGCAATGGCAAGAAGTTTCAACACTGCAAAACATCAAGTCCTCTCCTCAGATTAAATCCAAAGATCCTAAAATGCTTTAGGAGCTTTATAGGCATCATGAAGTATGTAACACGGAACACAAAGGTGGGAAAATTCTTGTATTTACTGATCACCTTCTTATTGCTGATGTTTATGGATCTCAGTGTTGACATTTCCAGAACTACCCTTCATCCCTTCTAGAGGATAAGTACTCTCTACTTTAGTATACATACTGATGTTAATCAGGTTGTATATTTTTGTTCAGAAATTTCTTTCTTAAATCCCCTTAGAATTTATTGATTTACTTTCCAGCCCTAAGAGTCTGTTTATATTTAATTCGTAAATTTGCTCCAGCACATCTTTTAATTCCTGTGTTTGACAAAACCTCTTCTGTATTACCTAACAGGAGGAAATTTGGTATATCTATTTTCCCCAAATTCTATGTGGAAATGTTAATGCAAAAAAAAGGCATTTACCTTCATTTCAGTGTCTCTGTGTTCTCATTAACTTTCTTACTTTTCTACCAAATAGCCCACTGGACTTACAAAATCTCTTGCAGGCTTGCTGCTTCTTAATACTCGAGAAAATCTTGTTTTCATGCCAGGCTATCTGCTCCTCAAATCCTCTGTCATCCTGCTAATCTCCACTGTGTATCTCAGCCACTGCATCTTATCCCTATTGACTTCACAACTTAAAATTCTACCCTCAGAAAAATACATGTTTGACTGTACTAACTTCCTGAGCCTTCCTGTAGCCCTCTCACTCATTTTTGCTTGTCAGCTTCCCTTTTTGTCGAGGGCTGCACACGCCTTCTCTTACACTGCTACGGTTGCTCAAGTAGCCTCCATGCTGAGTCTGAGGATTTTAATTTCCTCACTTTTGACTTTAGGGTCTTTTTAACTAGCTTCCTCATTTTTTGTACAATCTCTCCCCTGAGGATATTGAAGTTAATTATATTGTGGTCACTATTACTTAGTGGTTCAACTTTACTTACTTTATAAACTAACTCCTGAGTATTACTTAAGAGAGGCTTTTCTTGACTTAGTTCTTTATAGCTCTAAGATTAAAACAACTAACATATGTATCAAAACATTCTTTTAACATCCCAGCAGAACTAACTGGAAAGTCTTGAAAAAGGCATGCACTTAATAACAAGAACCAAGAGCATTGCTCTAACTGGTGCACTGCTACCTAGTCTTCATTAACTGTAGGACTAGAACAAACCAAACCAATTAGTGAGGGCTCCATTCAGAGGCAGAGGTACAGGAGTGTACTGATATATAATTTTAACTAATACCACAAAAGAGTCAGAACAAGATTCAAAAGAGCATTTCCAGCAGGACTCTCTCCCTGTTTCAGAGCGAGGGAACAGCTTTGCTGGCTTGCAGCACCGTCTGCTGCAGCTCACTATTTAAAGTTCCTCTGCTGAATACGGAAGAGGTTGGCATTTCCTAGCACATGCTATTACCTCATTCCATCTTGATGTTGCATCGTTGCAGTAATTATATAAATAAAATGGACTTTTTATGAAGTAGAAAATGAGTGACAATGTCTAGAGAAGAGCACTTTGCTTTGCGTTTTGTAGGTTTCTTTTCCTATGGAATGGAATCATTAGCATCAGACAACAAATCAAAGTACCATCTAGAAGTAAACTAGCACTTTTATTCTCCTCAAATAATACCTATAGTTTGTGAGGAAAGCTCTCCTGTACTGTGAACCTGCAGTCTTCCAAGAATAATGCTGCATGTTTTAAAAAATTGAGTAAACAGGAGACACAAATCAATGACAATAAGCAGACAATCCCCAAGTTCTCCAGGAATCCCCAAATCCTTAACAAAATGAGCAGACTTCTTCCCCAGCCAGGTGTGGGACATGAGACACATCCTATTGGAACTTCTCAGTCAAAAGGGGAGTACGAACAAGAACTTGCTTATCCTTGTGTCAATCAGGGTAACATCACTGATGTCTTCTGAGCATCAATGCAGGAAAATCAGTAAAGAAATTTGTGGGCAATCAACTCCATTTTATACATGTGAGCTCAGAAAAGCTACTAGCACTGGCTGCTACCAGAAAGGTAAGATAGAACATCAGCACTCATATGGAATTATACTAATATAAAATGAGTATAAATTACATAAGACTCAGGCCCCTACTGTTTAATCACTGTTACGCTGCTGAAGGTTGTAGTAATTCGAATATTTGATCAATTTTCCACATAACAATGTGAAGTAAATCTTGATTTTAACATTATATAGTTAAATTTTGATATAAACACATACTTTGCTATTGTTAAAACAACCAGCTTACATCACAGAAGTGCTATTTGATGTTTTCTTAATAGCAATTTAAAAATAATACCTTATGACAACATGTTATGTGATGACATCTTAATAAGTAGTGGGCCATCAATAGTTATCATGTTACTACATCCTATGGCAGAAAGGATAAAGAGATTCCCCCTTGGAAGGACAGTGAAGCTGACACTGCTAGTGGTCTTCTGGTTTGTGGTGACTGTAGTGATTATATGTGAAGCCCAGCTCAAAACATGAGGTTTTTTATGTTTAAAAAGTTGTGGTATTCCTACTGAAAAGTCAAGATGGACAAACCTGAAAAAGAATAGGATCCCACCAACTCTGTGAGATGGGAAAAAGCAAGGAAAATCATAGAGCTTCCACTAATACTTCCCACCAAGATTTTATTATTTTTATTTCTAGAACAAGCACAACAAAATATAAAATAATGCTTTAAATAACAAACATTACCAAGTTAGAAACACTGTATTTTATAAATGCCTTGTTCGTTCATTCACTTCTTCCTTCCTCCTTTTTTTTTAGCTCTCTTTTCCTTCTCTTTCTTTCATGCTATCTGAGTTCAGCAGTTTAAGCTGGGCAGTCTACTGTACAAGAGTTTAGTACCATATGCAGTAAGTACTTCCCTCTGCTCCAACAACTTATGTCTTGCTGTTCTGGATTTCTCCTAAGTATCCTTGTTCTTCCAGGCTCATTAGTAACTTAGAGGGACTTGAATGTAGCAGTCTGATTTACATCAGTGATCTTACTCCTTTCAGCACAGGAGGGTTATCTTTTCTGTGACAAAGGCTATTGCAGATATGAATAACTATTTTCATACTGGGCTTTTTTTTTTTGTCTAGCTGGAATCACACCATCATAGATTTTGCCTCATAAATCTGACTTCGCTTTATAGAGCAATAATGGTACAGTCAGCACTCTGCCATCACAGCAAGGTGAATAGAGAAGAGTAACTTAGGTCAGTTGCTTCTTTATTATTGGCAGATGAAATAGTGTCTTCCACAGCTTCAGAGCCAGAAGCAGCCAGGCAGTGTGTTTTCACGAGGAAGGCAGAGCCGTTCTGAGAAGCCATTGCAAGAGGTTTTTTGCTAGATGCAAGGAGGGACACATAAGCCACAGAGCAAAGCAAACCACCGAGCAGGTAACCTGCTGTTATTGCCTACTGTTATTTTACAGCTGCTTGGGTGAAAATGTGGAGGTTGAAATATGTATGAGACATTACCAGGTGACAAAAATGCGGGAGTTCTGTCAGCCCTGGCAGACCGCAGGAAGAGGAGGATAAACACTGCAAAGCCAGTTTCATCCAGTTGGAACTGTATTAAAAAAGAGTCAGGATCAGTGCTGCAGAACCTCAGCGGTCCCTTGGCAAAGGCAGACATTTGGTGCTTTTCAGATTTTACTGTTTCTACCGTTTGACACAGTAGGAAGTGTTCTCATTGTAGAAGTGTGGATTTGAGGCAGGCTCTTTATAAATACTTGTTAGTCTTTGTGAATGAGCAACTGCAGAAAGACTCTTGCACCCAGAAGACACACTTAATAAAGTTTTCCTCACTTTCTTCTCTAAATTGTTTCTCTAGTTCACCTCCTGATATCTTTGGTCACAAACACACACGCATGTTCATGGTTTGCCTTGATGTGTGGGTGGGTTTAGTCACTCAGTTTTGCAATTCATACTGAAAGCTCCAGAGAGTGCTTCTGACTTGGAACTTAGAAGATCTGAATACTCTTCAGCAAATCGAAGTTGACCTGTGAAGTATATGGCATGTGGAAGATTCTGACGTCTGAAAATCGCAGATGTCTTCTATAAGAGAATTTTGAACTGACAAACTGTAGAGCCTGAAGTGGACTTTTAATTCAATTGACATTGGATATCCTTGAGCAACTGAATAATGCACTGATGGTAACCTCTGCTGAGAAGCACAAGCACGCCTGGGTTTGGGACACAGGTTTCAGCAACTGTGGCAGGTAAACCCAGAGATCAGTGCATGAACACTGGTCTGCAGCCCCCAGGATAGGGCACCTCGTTCTGATCATTCACAGATATAAGTGGCAATGTTTGCAATGTAAAGAGTCCAAAAGAATTCCACAGCAATGAACTGAAGCACCACGTGATCTCCCACAAAGCCGAAGTTCTCCAGAGAGCTCAGTGCTTCCTGGGCCCTGCAGCTCCTCAGCTTGGCTTCAGGCTGAGCCATCCGTCTGTTATCTACACCCTGCTTTCAAAAGAGACATACAGGCTAATCAGATCGATGCTTCTTTGACCTGGGCTTTATCACTAGTTACAGGTATTGAGTGATGTCAGAGGGGGTACTGATTTTTTCAGGACTCCAGAATGAAGTCTACAGAGTAGAGGAACTTTTTTTTAGTAATCATCCTCTGATATTAGTTTGGATGCTTGGATTAGTTCCCTCTCAAAAAAAGAGAGGAAAAAAAGTAAACTAAACAAACTAAAAAATGTATTGAATTTTTGTGTTTCTTTCAAAATTATAGTGAATTTTTAGTCATTTTTTATGGTGACAGTCTTGTGAGTCTTTAATTCTTTAGGTCAACAACTTACAAGCCAGCTTAAAGAAGCTGAAACACAAAATTTGATTATTATTGTAAGTGATGCAAACAATGGAAATAATTAAAGAGAAAAAAGCAATTTTTCTGACAGAAAAATCACTGAATGCTTAAAGAACAGATAGTTCTGGTAGACATTTTGCTCCTTTCCCCATAAAATTTAACAACCAACTTTTGTTAATCATAAGAGATTCTGATGGGGGGGAATGAGGTCTGTGGAGAGACAGTAGCACAAGGAAATGTTTGCCATATTTAGATCTCCTTTCACTAAAAACCAAAGAGGTCATTTCAGGTCAATCATCCTGGGCTCTATTCTTTAGGGGAATGAGTCTCCAGCATGGCTCTTTATATTAAAGGATTTCATGGGCCTGAGTTATAGCTATTGGTATAATCACAGCTACGAGAAATAAGAATAGTTATGTCTTTGTGAATGGCGAATGAAAAGGTCATTCAGTGTAAGGTACTTCAAACACTTCAAAGGAAAGGTATTTTACTGCTTACTTAGCTTTTTATGTACTATATAGAAAGTATGCATAATGTTGCCATGCTGCTACACAGAGACGGAAAGAAAGAGCTTTTTTATTTTATGAGAAAACTTGAGATACACCTGCATTTCTTATTTTGGCCATAAAATCACAAGGTTTATGAAATCATGGAAGACATGAAGGAGGTAAATAAGGAACAGCTCTTCCCTGATAATTCCAATACAGGATTTGGTGAGGAGTCAAATGAAATTACTGTGGCAGGTTCAACACAAACAAAAGGAGGATTTTTTCACCTGGCATATGATTAAGCTATGGAAACTCCAAGCCATAGAAGATAGTGGATTCTAAATTATATGTGGATTTAAAAGCAACAGAACAAATTAATGGATGAAAAACCCCTCAAAAGCTATTATATAGAAGCAGCATCTGTGGCTGAGAAGATACATTAATTTGTTGGAGGCCGGGAGAGGATTCTACATGCTTCCGTGTTCTTATACTCTTCCTCTAACATCTGCCATTGTCCACTTTTGGGGACAAAATGCTTTTAATTTAACTCATTGGGTATGTTCTTACAACTATTTTTTTTTCCTCCTTTTTTTTTTGTCAGTTTTTAAATGTTCTTCCACATTTTCCAAAGATCAGTCACACTCTGTGCAGTTACAGATTATTGTTTCTTAACTTGTGATGGAAAGCAAGTAGATGTAACCCGTTTCCATCCGTACTGGTAGGTATGTATCCAGACTGCTTGTTTCAGGGCATAGACCAGTGTCTCTGAAGGCTCACCAGCCAGCCCAACAATGAGTCCCAGGCTGGGAGCATTACCAACAGGCGTTTTTCTAAAGCAACATATGTGAACACTTCTGGAGGCTGTTTGCACATAAGATGGGCCAATGACCCGATCCATAACTCATGAGGCATATTGTTTGATAACGACAAGAGTGACAAGCTTGAGATTGATAAAATAACTTGTGCTTCACATCTAAAAAATATCTTTAATAAGCTTTCTATCAGTTTATAAACATCAGTAGAGATTTTCCTAACCCTCACCCACTCAGAAATTCGGAAAATCCTATGTGAACATTATAACTGATACTGTTCAGGTAGCACTATGCTCTCTTTCAAGGCATAACCTTTTAGATAAAGCTTGACTATTGCTCTATAAAGCCAGCATTGTTTTTTCTTGCCTTTCCCATTAGCTGAGATGTAGCAGAGAGAATTTCCCAAGTAAATTCAGATTACTGACTGAGAAGAAACAGTGAACTATGTTTTCATGTACATTTGGTGCTGTGGGTGCATTACATACTAAAATATAAAGTCAGCCACATTCTCCCCAATTCATCCTAGAGTGCACAGTAGAAAACCTCAACTTCTATGGTATTGAACTAAGACTCTCTGGTCAATCTGGAAGCATCCTAAGGCTTTCACCAATCTTTTAATTCCTGGATTATTTTTTTTTGCCTGAAGTTTCCCTTCTGCTTCCCTTTTGTTTGCTACTAATGCTTCATCTCTTCAGGGAGGGTGATTCACAGTTAATCAGCTTGTCTATTCTGAGACATTCAAAACCATTGCTCTATGGACAGGCCAGCAGGCATTGCTGGGACCCTGGTGGGGTTAAACCCTTCTCTTCCTTAGGGGCTTCACTGTCTCTCCTGCCCTGTAGCTGTTAGACAATTACCACCAAACCATTGGGCCAGCTGCAGACAGTAGCATCAACTGAATTGCAGAAAATGTAACGTGGGTTTCCTAATGAGCAGCTTGTTTACATAAATACACCAGGTAACACACACACACCTGACTTTGCTTGTTTCATACATGCAAAGTAAAGTTAGAGTGTTTCATACTAATTCCACACCGAGTGTCTGTTTTATCCTTTAACTAGAAGAAATTCTGGTCTCTCATCCTCTCTGCATCTTTCTGGTTTCCTCTGTCTCAGCATTACTGGATTTACAAGATCACACTTGTTTTATTAGGCAGTCTTTTAAACTAGAGTTTCCACAGATTGCATTTGCAGGGTTCATGTTGCCAGACCCATCAGTGTGTCTTCTGTAGCAAGCCAGAACCTTAATTTTCTATACACATTCCTATTTATTCTTATTAATTAAACTCCTCTCTATTAACTGTGAGCTTGAGGTAGGTCATCCAGTTCTTGAAGTACATTAACATATTGTTTTTCAGACTGATTATCTCATGCTTATCGCACAACCTATGTAACAGTAATATTTCCTGCTCTTAAGTTTTGGCACCTGCAGATTAACCAGGTTGAGAAACTGTTGGTGAACAGGCACCAACACAGGGTTGCTAATATAATTTCTTCCCCTAGGGGTAGGAAAACAGTCTTATTACAAACCAACCATCCACAAAATACATGTTTCATTGAGACATATTTAAAGGTTATTACCAAACACTAATCTTGCAAGCTGTTTTTCCTGGCATTTTTTAGTTATCATCCACTATCAGTTCATCACCTACTCAGCTATCCAGTCCTCTCAGCCTAGTTCTTGATATCCAATTTTTATACCATGTTTTCTCCACATTGGGGTGAATGCATACTTCCTAACCATTCATTTACTCTATGAGAGGGTTTAAATTGCTCATTTGAATCACCTAGCATTGTATCCCTTAGTATGTCCAGTCTAAAAACTATCAAATGTAACCTAATCTGCTATTCTTGCATACTACACTGTCCTCTTTATTTACTAGATCAGTTCACATTATTAAGTTTACCAAATCTTTAAAAAGCACACTGAACAGAACAGAGCAAAACTAAAACTGTGAGTCTCAGGCTCTACCTCTTAACTTCAATGTCAATCCATTTTCCAAAAAGGGTGATGAAATTCAAGAAACTCTGTTGGCCGCTCTTAAAATGTTTCTCTTTTTTTCCATATTGTTATTTCACACTGCACCAGCATTGTATTTACCAGCTTCTTTGGTTTTTTCCTCATTATTCACTGTGTGGTTTACAATTTTAACAATATTTCTATAGACTTCCCTTCATTTGGCAGTTATACAGATAACCTTCAGTGCATTGGTTTATTAAAAGGTGAGGAGTATCCCTGGTCTGAACACAGTAATTTTTACTTAAAAACTACTTTATATTGATACGAGTTTTTCTGTATGAGACACAGAACAACAATATAGATCACCTTTATATAATGCATGTCAGGGAGCAGCAGAGGCCACCTGAACCCCAAAGAAGCAGATCAAGAGCTAAGGGTGACCACAATGCAGGCTGGGCAATGGCCTCAGCGACCAGGCGCAGCCTCACGACATGAGCTGGGCAAGCAGAGCAGGGTGCTGACAGCAACACATCCTCACAACAGGCCAGTGCCCATCAGGCAAAAACCAGTGACAGGTCTAAGGTCAATGCAGGAAATCCAAACAACTCAGGATCAGGACTGGGTTCGGGTGTATCTACAGCTCAAGCCATGAATGAGGCCCGAGCTCACACAAGGCTCCCACGGCAGAGGCAGAGAGTGTGGGTGGAAGCCCCTGGTAGAATTACCTCAAGTACTCAAATTAGCACTAAAAACACTCCTTCTCACCTACCCAAACATTTCTTTGATTTACTATAACTGTGAATAAATCTTCCAGGACTTCTTGCATAAATGTTTACCATATCTCATATTTTTCACTTGAATGAGTATGGTATGATTTCTCCTACCCAGCCTCTCTGGGAAGCAAATGGGATATAAAAGTATCTCAGTCTCTCCCACCTTTCCACAGCCAAGCAGTTGGCTTCCACAGTGATTTGCAGTTTAGAGGTATTTTTAATCCGAATTTCCAAATTTGATTCCTCACTGCAGACCATGTCTAACTCTAAGAAGCTAAATTACACTAGAAATTGTCCAAACCTTCCCAAAACCTTCCCGCTAAATATGTTTGATGAAATTGTTGGGTACCTGTTTGATCCTGTTGGCCAACTCCAATAAGGCATGTTTCAAAATCCATCTTACTGCAGTTTTGGAGTCAACATAAGCTTTGTTTTCAGCAGATTGCATTTCCTCTCTCCTTCACTTCTTTTTGAGAAGCCTCCAATCCCCTTTATGGCCTTACTTGGGCTTGCAATTCTTCCTAGCCATCCTTTATTGCTTTTTCTGCTGCTTTGGTTTTTGTGACCAAATGTTCTAGCATAGCTCTGCAGGAGTACCAGCTCACTGCCCCTCTCTCTGTGTTTTTTCTTTGACTTATGTAGTCCCTGAGCAACAGACACTTATTCCTGACTAGGACTCCAGTCTGTTTCTTTCCATGCCAGGTTCTGTGCCCTTGGGGATGGCTCACCTCTTTACAGGCCTTTGCAGGATGGACACTCCTGGTCCTCATCTGGTCTGGATGCTAGGCCCCACGTTTGCCTGACACTTCAGTCCCCTCTGACAAGACTTAAGTCACCACGGCGGGCAGGGAGGCCTCTCTCCTCCACGATGGGCTGCTGGAGATGAGTGTCCTCCTCAGCCCTGCTCCTGGAGCTCCTGCTTGGGAGGACTCTTGGCTGCTTTTTAGCCGGTGAGCGCAGAAGGCGGTTGAGGAGCAGAGGCCGAGGAGGAGCAGCTGAGGAGCGCTGGCTGAGGAGTGATGCCCGAGGAGTGCTGCTCGAGGAGCGGTTGAGGAGCACTAGATGAGGAGCACTGGTTGAGAAGCACTGTCTGAGAGGCAGTTGAGGAGCACTGGATGAGGAGCGCTGTTGTTTGAGGAGCGCTGTCTGANGGATGGAGTGAGGGGGCGAGCGGCGGACGGAGAGCGCAGCCCGAGCTCCGGCCCCTGCCCCCTTCCTCTCTCTCCCTCTGGCCCGGGTCTATGCGGCCCCCCAGAGACCATGGGATCCAGGATCAAGTGAGTGCCCCCCGGAGCTCCGCTCGCAGGCCCTCGGGAGGGCTGTGGAGAGCGAGGAGGGGACTTCCCCGCCCTCCCTCCCTCCGGCGCCGTGTGCGGCCGCGCGGGCCAGACCCCGGCCGAGCCTGTGCAGGCCTCGGGCAGAGCGAGGAGGACGGGGAGAGAAGGGGAAGAGCGGTTCCCACCCCCGCGGGACAGCCCAGGGCCGGGGAGGACGGAGGCGGCGGGGCGAGGCCCCCGGGGCCGTCACAGGCTCCGCTCAGGACCCCGGCCGGGCAGTTGCCCTGACCCCCGAGGAGGGGAGAGCGTCGTTTCCCCTCTCGCCCCCAGCCCTGGTCTGTTGTCCCCTCTCTTTCTTCTCGTCCTCAGCTCTCCGTGCGGTAGGCGCAGGGCCGGGCTGCGAGGGCAGTTTGAGTTTTATCGGTGAAGGCCATGAGGAGGGCTGGGGCTGCTGGATTGTAGTCTCCATCGCCAGCTCTGGTGACGTCTGGTCTGGGGGTGTGGTGGGGTCGAGAGAGCTCAGAGCCTCCCTGCCAGGGCTCGAATGTGCTGAGGGAAAGATAGTCTGGCTAGGGTACCGTGAATGTGCATAGCAAAGGGATTTGGGGAAGGAGGAGAGGGGTGAAGGTGATCAGTATGTTGAGTCTGTTGCTCCATGCCCTCGATATTTATTTATTTTTCGTAAAACAGGGTTGATTTATTGGTAAGCCCTGTTGATGTGTTGCTGTTGTCACTTTACAGATCTCAGTTCATTCATATGCTGTTCCAGGCAAATTCAGTTCCTCTGGGACAGGTAGAGGTGTAATGAAGCTCTTGCCAGGTGGGGAGTGCTGACATCTCAGCTGTGGAAAGTGCGATGGAGCAGACAGAGCCACTTAGACCCTATTTTACTCAGCAGTTTCAATAGGTGCTGCTGAGCAATTGCTTTTCCTTCTTGAACATGATGTTCTTCAAGACTACATAGGGCTTTAAGTTTTCACCTCTTTTGTTTAACTGGAATATGAGACTAGAGGAGACATAGTTTGGAGTGTCCTTAGTGTGATGACACATCTTCGTGTTCCCAGGCCCATAGGCTGGATAGAAACACATTTTTATCTATCCAGGCAGGTGTTTCATGAAGATGTAAGTGGATGATGATTGCTTGTAATGACAGCACTGAGAGGCTTGGTTCATTCCAGAAAGCAACTTTCTGTCTTCAGGACATACTGTGAAGATAATTCTTGCACTTCTTTAGTGTGTGGATTCTCAACTATTGCTACAGAATATCAAAGTCTGAGAAGCTAGTTAAGCTCTTGGCTTATATTCAAGTACAAGTAGAATCTAAAAGTGCTCCTATTTTGACAGCAGAGCAGGATATATTTGTAACTTGCACCTTCAGATCTTGCAGTGGTTGCCCTTGCTTGGGTCATTTCAAGATTATGATCTGGAATGACTTCTTATGATGACCTTATCTTAAGGATATTAAAAGGCTGATGATTCTCACTTAAAATGTAGTTTCTTTAGTGTGTGTACTGAATCCACAAACTGTGTTATCATCTTTGGGTCTTTGGTTGCTGATCTGGCTTTGCATACACCTTGCTGAATGGGAATACGATCACTCAGATGAGACACTTCAGCTGGAAACCTCACTGGTGTCAGTGAGGAGATGTAGCAGTTACAAGTATTTATTACAGCCGAGGGACTTTAGGACTTTTTCTGTGCAAAGCCTTCCAGTGTGAATGTGTCTTTCAAGAGCATAGACAAAGCCCATGTCTTTCTCTGTCACCAGGAAGACACAGGTGATAGCCCCATATGAGCATTACTTTTCGTTCCTTTTGGACTGTGTGAGAAAGCATTTTGTCCATTGTGTGATTAAGCAACTCTGCCTTGAGCAACAATTAATAAATTGTTTTTTCCACTTTGGACAGAACACTGTGCCCAAGTAGAGTAAGGGCAGAATTTCAGGACAGTCTTGAAATATATGAAGAATGAGAGTCTACCTGAGTAAGAGGCTTTTCTGATCGGCACTTCTGAGCTGGATTTTTAATCCAGCAAAGATTTTTAAGTTGATAAGTAGCTCCCTTGTTGGAGCAGGTAGGCATGAGAAAGTTGTTTTATAGTTGGGAATACTGAGGCATGCCTCCTTTAGTGGTGCCACCAACATGGGTTGGAGCCCTAGCAAAACTCCAGTAGTCAGATCTCTTGTTTGTTGCTATAGAGTGATAATTACAAGGGATATTAAGCTGCTTGGCACATGATCACTTGCACACACTGGTGGCACACTCTGCGTGAAACCTGGACAGATGGGTTAGGTATAGTTTTGATGGATGTACAAGTAACAAGTCATTTGAGTGAAAAATTGCTTAGGGAGATTTATCAGTAGCTGCATCAGACTGAAGAGAAAGAAATCAAGGAGTTAGCTCACAGGACTGCTGGCAGCTGGCTTGTGTGTAGCTGCAGGCAAAAGAAAAGTAACTGGGGTGTTGGGTTGTTCTGTTGGGTTAAGCTTCACGTTGGAGCATGTCCCAGGCTGTGTGCCAGCCAGGCAATGTCAGCTGGGACTCTGATTAACCTGGCTGCTAGCACTTCTTGGAGGCTATCAGTACTCCAGACATTGCAAGAGAGAAAAACTTTTTATTTATTTAAATAATGTGTCAATATCAGTCTGTTCAACAGAATTGCATTGCACCATAAAAAACTTTGTTCCTTTCCGGAGGTGGTTCTAGTTCAGCAATGACAGAAGAGATCCCAAATATTAATCTGGAAATGCTTTCCAATATTTAACATAAAGTTTGCTGTATACTGAAATGTAATGTTACTTACCTAGGGAATACCAGGCAGAAAAAGTTAAATACATGGGAAGTAGTCAGGGTTTGAGGTGCAATATCTGAACTGAATTAGCAATTACACATTTCTGCTCATGATTTTTTTTTCTGCAAGAGTTGAGTAACTGAGTCTTGTTACAAGACAACTTATTAACTAAGTGTCAGGCTCCTCTTGTGACTCAGTTTTTAAGTAGAATGATACTTTCTGTCCCAAGTGCTATTACATTCTCCTAAGCGTAGAAAAAAATGAAACAGGCTTTAGGTAGGCAAGGTATGGACTTCCATACAGAGCTTTGGAGAAGGACTTTTATCTTATTCTCTTGTGGTTTGGTAAAAACTAGTCATTTTGATTTTTAAAAGGTACATAAATATATTATTGAAAATATTATATTGCTAAAATAAAAAATGGACTTTTTTATGGGTTGCTTTGATACTAAAGCTATTTAACACCAGGGAGATTTGAAGTAATTCACACATTTATCACAAAAGCATTGTTTTCCCATAGAGCTCCTTCTGAAACTTCTGTTTACAACAAGTATTTAATTTCTGTCTGAAATTACCCAGTTCCCAAATAAATGGGGCACTCTGTATTTCTGTACATACGTGTCCTTTGTATTTTTTTTTATTTCATCTGTATGTTCACTCCATTACTGACCATAGGTCTTTAAGTGATTATGGGGAGGAAAGAAAACTTTGTGTGTGTTTAAGGCTGTGGATGGTTTCAGTGGCTGAGGTTTCAATACAATGCACAGGTGGCATTAGGTGCCTGCAGGGCTGTTTAATAGCCATAAAAATGGGCTGCAGAATATACATATTATGATGCTGGTATTTGTGCTGTATTTGCAAACTGTGTGAAGTCTCAGAGTGACTTGTTTCCTTAATTCCACTGCAAAGTTATAAAATATTCAGCATTCAACAATGGCTCCATTCTCAAACTGAGGTGTTAGCTTGTTGAATGCAGCCTTTAATACCAAGTTTCTGACTTGGCAAAGTCACTTTAATTTCACTGTTCATAGCAATAAGTGGACATTTGTCATGGAATATTGGAATACAAAATGTGATGTCTTTTCATCTGCAGGTTTTGGTCTGTAGTGTGTGCCCTTGCCAGCTGTGTTACACAGTGTTCTCACTAAAGGATTAGAACACAGGCTCTAACATAATACTAAAAAGGTGTTTGTTTTTTTATCCATTAGCTGTAAAAAAGTTATAAAATTTATAAACTTTATTTTTAGCACCCTGTTTCCTTAATTAAAAAATGTAAACAAGGAGGGTAAGATAAGGCTGCACTGCAGTGTATATGAAGGGAAAAATACTTTTCTGGTGTTCTGTGGGTATGGTCTCATCCTCCCCCTGTACCATGGCTGGGGACTGGAGCTGAGACTCACTCTTTGAAGCAGACTCTGCAGCAATTCTTCAGTAGCACAGGAGAATTATGCAAGTTTGGTTTATACTGCAAGATAACAGTTGATTTGTTGATTTTAGGTTTCTTACAACTTATGAACGAGGTTTTCTGAAAAATGGCTACTAACAGCAAATCAGTTGGGAGCTGGTGGCAAATGAAATGATCATGAATTGGGTTGTGAAGCTTATTGTTGCTCCTGTGAGGTGCTCTGTAAAACTAGAGTGTGATCCTGTGCTGCTGAAACCAACAGTAGCTGTTCTGGGGAGTTAAATAGGTGTGGGCTTTGGCTTGGAGCCACTTGGGTTACACTGAGTGGGCCTGTGACATGGAGAGAAATGTTTTGTTTAATCCCTTTTGGTGTTAAAGTAGGATTAAAAATAATAGAAATTCTCTGAGGAGCAGGCTGAACTCCTTGGCATGTTTGTATATTTGGTTTGAGATGCTGGGTAAGATGGGTTTCATATTTACAGTGATTATTCAGGTAGGAATTCCTGTGTGTATACACATATATGCTTTTTATTATTTTCCTCCTTAGCTGTAAGGGAGAGCTAACAAAATTCACACGTTAATTATACCTCAGCAGTTCTCTAATGCTAGATAGTTTACATTAACACACAGGAGACAGTATTATCACTGTACAAACAGCCATAAATTTAGAGCAGCAATTATGCAGGTTTGATTCTTGGTTTTAACCAGAAAATCTAAGGATAAAATGTCACGTGTTCAGACTTACAAACCCCTTTTTCAGTAACTAAACAATTACAGTCTAATGTGTGATCCTCTTTAATTTCATAAATTTTTCTGAAGTAGCTAAAATGGTTGCAGTCAGAAATTTAAGTCAAAATATGCTTTCTTATATAATCACCTGCTGCCTTATGAAATGTCATTCACTTGTGGAGTTACATTAGTTAGGACTGAAAACACACACTAAATGTTTTCTTAAGTTGTATATCATTAATGATTTTTTACTTTTATTACTGGTATATTTATAACTCTGGAGCAGAGTAAGCCTTTTTCCTCAAGCTTCATTTATGTTTTGCAGCTGAATTTGGGATAATTTTTCTTTATCACATCTATTTCCTTATTTCTCATGCATCTGGCAGCTGCTGGATTTAGGGCTCTGGAGTCTTATGGAGTGAAACCTTGTGCAGTTTTCATGTTCTTTTTGGGCTTTTTGACAAAGGGGTAGAAATATTTTGACAGGTATTGAAGAGGGGAACTGTCTTCATCCTAAATAGAGCCTCTTCAGTTTCCCAATAATGTATATGTATATATGCATACAATGACTTTGCATCCTTTTGACTGCACCTTCTTTTTTTTTTGTCTCCCTTTTTCCTCTGTAAATAGGTGTCATGAAAAAGTGAATCTGTTGTTAGTCCCATGTGGACAATGTGAGTCTGTTTCAGTTTGGTGAAGAGGAAAGAGTATTCAGGATTGGGTTTTTTTCCCCCCTGAAAAGAATGCCTTTATTTAGCACATAGGTGATTTACTTTCTCATGTGAAGGTGAAATAAAAAACTTGCTTTTGCAAGTTGCTTGTGTAGTCAAAATGACTCTTGTGGCCAAGAACTGAAGTAACTTGTTTCTGAGTAGTGTTCTGAAAGTGGGTTTCCTTTTCTGGCAAAGTTCTGAATGACAGGCCTGTGATAGTTTAGTGTCTAGAAATGCAGAGTAGTCACAACATTTCAATTGGCTTAAAAGGTTCTGTTGGTTTCTATTGTTTTGATTCTTATTTTCCCCACAGAAGTTTGTTGGTCATAGCGACTCCTCTGAGCTTCAGTCATATCTTGTTACATACAAACCAGAAAGATCTGAGGTGAAGTCATCACAGACTAGAAAACAAATCTAGTTTATCAAGTTGTAGCCTATGCATTCTTAGAACTCTTTCTGACTAAGGAATTGAAAGGACACTTGAAAAAAAATTTCTATGTGCTAAATACCTTTTTTTTTCTTTCTTCTTCTTTCAGACAAAATCCGGACACTACCTTTGAAGTGTATGCAGAAGTGGCCTACTCAGGAATCAGCTGCATTGGCAAAGGTACTGTTTGCACTCTAACTCTACCTAGTTACTGGCTAAAACTCTTCTGAAGAACCAAGTATTGTGGGATAATTAAGTATATTTCATATTATGTTGTCTAGCTTTTAAAGTTATCTTAATCACTGGTTCTGTGGAATCTTTTGCAGTTAGGAAAATAATGAGAAATTCTTGCCTCTGTTCCCGATTGGGGGCAATTGTCTGATTTCTTTGACTGGTTTACATCTTGTCTTTTGAAATAGAAATAACTCTTAATTCATTAGGTTGAAAAAGTAAATGCATTTTCTGCTCATATAAGGAATGGGCAGTTTAAAAAAAGAAATACTCTAAACTTCTTGTGTGGAATTTATTTTTACTTCCTCTTTCTTACTTGACTACAGAAGTATTTCTGTCTATTCCCAGAATTCTTCCTTTGATGAAATGATTTTATTTAGAAATAAGGCATGAACGTAGCTTAGGATTTGCTGAACTATTTTTATCAAACATTGTTATCAAATCATAATTATACAAGTATTTTTCTATAATATTATCTGATGAGTATTCTTGTGTTCATGCTGGAGAAGTCCCATAACTAAGACCAATGTGTGAGTTTTTGATTGCATTTTTTTCTAAACCTGAGGAACTTGATAAAAAAGCAGGAAAAACAAAGGCTGAAATTCATAATCCCAGAATTTAGCTCAAGATATTGTTTTGTGAGATCAGTCTCTAGAATGTTACAAAAAGGAGGGATGTCAAAATTAATTATGATTAGTCAACACGTACTGAAGTAATATTTCTTTTATGAAATGATTGTATGTGTATTGCATGTATGGTATAATGAACCAGGAGAAAGGATTTCTATATTTTGCTGCCTGGAAAGCCTCTGATCTCCTTTTATAACTGTATTAGTTACAATCAGCAAAAGTCAAATAGCTGCAACTCTTCCCTTTACTGCCAAAGCCTCCATGGGAGCTGTAAGTGGAAGAGTTTTGGCTTGCCTTGCTGCTCTGCGCCATCACCACTGCCTGATGGAACTGCAGGAGCCCTTTTAATAACTAGTCTTTGTTTCTGCACATCTGACCTGGATTCTAGTGCCAGAAAATCTGAACAAATTTGACCATAAACATTACATTGTACAGTACTAGTGTCTGGGTATAATCTTCTCTTTGAAGTTTGTTTGCATCCCCCTGGAGGGATTAATTCCCTGCTGTGGGAAGGTGGGTTAAAAAGCACGGAAACTACTTTACAGGTTTTTAATTGGAGAATTTAGTATACATTTTGTTCTATAAACCAACTGATTCTGTGGGAGTTTCACTTAGTTGTGTTTTCAGGTTTGGTGTATGCAGTTGTAGGTGCAAAATCTTCAGAAATTGTTTTTAGTGAGTAAAAAAAAGTTTTAATAATTGTTTTTACAACTCGTATATTCTGAAGTTACTAATTCTCTCTTAAAAGATTTTTCCCAGTCAATGTTTTTATATTTAAGAGGTGCCCTTTATTCTCATAAGTCTTAGGTGTGTGTATCCCCAAGTACTCTCTCCTTCTGTTCTAAATGAAGGTTGTTGTTTGGTTCTCCTCAGTGTCAACTGTATTTAACAGCTTTGCTGTATCCCAGGCAAAGCACTGTTCTAGAAATACAGACCCAGAGACCTCCTTGTACTCTTTTCTGCTTCTTGGCTTGCTGGTCTGTGCCACATGGGCAAGAATAGATATCAACTTTTTTTTTTTTTTGAGTCAGGGAATGTATGTGACGTGGTAAGGGACAGTTATTGTTAAGGGAAGTGAAGTATATGAAAGGTGTGTAAGGAGCAAATTATCAGACATGTTTAAAAACCTATTTCTTCCCGTGTGATGGATCCCAAGATTCCCTAGAACAACTGGTTTTGAAGTTCATGCCTATTGTAATAACACTATTGATCATTTGCAATGCTCTTAATTCTTGCATCAGTGTTCTGAGGCAGGCTCGAGGAGAATGGGTTGCTCCAAAGCTGGAACAGTCCTAATGCAGGAGATGGGCTGTAAAACATGGGTCTGTTTTCTGGTGTTCACGAGTTTGTGTAGCCCTTGTGGTTTAACCCCGGCCAGCAGCTGAGTCCCACAGGGTCATTCGCTCATTTCCCCCTGGGATGAATGAGAAGAGTGAAAGTGAGGAAGTGTAGTAGTAGTAGTAGTAGTAGTAGTAGTAGTAGTAAGTTCCCATGGGACTTGGGGATCAATGGAGATGGAAAGCTTTGGTAAGTTTCCCAGCACTTGGATCTTGCTGACATGGGGGATAGTGACCTGTGTTATTGGCTACTGACAGAGTATGAATACATTCAGGGAGCTTTGGCACTCATGGAATTGTTAACATTAAATGTTTATTTGGTTAATAAGTTTGAAATTAATGAAAGCAGTGTTATCCATTGGTTATCATAAAAGTATTTTTCAACCTAAATGATTCTATAAGATGAGAGTCCAACCATAAACCAAATGCAGCCACATCCACCACTAAACCATGTCCTTCAGCACCACATCTACATGTCTTTTAAACACCATCATGACCCTGGGCAGCCTGTTCCAGTGCTGGATATAGAAAGCTCCCTCTTAGTTACCAAGACAGTTGACTGCAGAAGGAAAAAATCTGTTCTGGGCTCCAGGGTCACTCAGGGAGGTTGTGCAGTCTCCATCCTTGGAGATCACAGCCTCCAGAGCCTGGTCTGACCTCACACTTGGCCCTTTTTGGGCAGGAGGTTGGACCTGAGGTTCCTGCCAGCCTGAATTGTCCTAAGATTTGATGCCTAGAAATGTAAGCTTCAGCAACATCAGGAGGATGTTTTGTACCCTTAATAAGGTATGAAGAGAAAACTTCATTGAAACCAAAGAAACAAACATGTTTTCTTTTTCCCATCCAGGCAGAACTCTGCCGAACCACAATGAAATGTGTGAACTGGGAAGGGAGATGATCATTGGATCAGCTCAGCTGTGGTCTCTTTGTCCTTTCCCCTCTAGATTGTTTAGAAATAATGATCATCTGTGCTCAGTGGTGGTGATTTGTGTATTTCTGGCATGTGAAGGCTTTGGTACATTCAGTTGTATCTAAAAAGCTGTTTGTGCTTTTCTTTGTTATATTCATAGATCTTATTTGGGAAATTAGCTTAAGTACTTGTAGAAATTCAGTTCTGTACTATTGACGTGCAGTATGCTTGCAGGCAAAGTGCACTGGAACTGCATTTCATTTTTTTTAAACCTTAGCTAAAAGATTGTTTTGGTTTTTTGAGATGCAGAAGTAGAAAGAATCTATGAGCAATTTTAATTTAGGTACCTGTATAAAGTGACAGCATGTGAACTACTTAAGCAATCTTTCTTTTATCTTTCAAAGCACTTTATGATCTTAAAACTGCTGCACGTTGTTCATCAGAAATGTGATGTGACAAATTTAAGGATCATTCTCTGATTCTGTCTTGCTGGACCTCAGCCAAAGATCCCCTCTTGTTAGGTGGGGTTGTGGGGAGAATTGTAGTCTAACTGTTCATGGAGAAAAAGCGAATTTGTTAGTCTAAAGTAAGCGATCAAAATAGCCTCTAAAGTGTGAACATTTGAAAGTAAATGCTCACAAGAGTGAGACACCTCCCTACACCCCTCTCCGGGAGGACGTAACGTGCTTTTGTATGAGGTTTTTGTGTTCTTGCCAAAGCAGACATTATAAAAGTGTGTCAAATCTGTAGCTTTACCATGTAGTGTGCCAAAAGGCCTTTCTCTCCAAGGACCTCATCTTTCATCTTTTTGTGTGTGTAGCATAAATTCTTACTGTGTGTTCAAGGAAAAAGCTGAAATGGTTTAGTACAGCTAAAGGATTTCTTTCTTTTTTTTTTAAAAAAAAAAAACCCCATGGTAAGTTAGAAGCCTAAATGCGATAGCAGGGACAAAGTGGAAGTGTTGGGAGTTTAACAAATGTTCACTGGATTAGTAAAGGAAATGTAGTTTATGCTACTTCTTTTATGGCAGAATTTAAAAGTCTTGCTGCAAGACTCGCCATGTGCTTCTTTCTTTTCTCCAAAACATACCACTAAGTTGAAAGAGGAGATGAATCTTAGAAGGAAACTATTAACTCCGAGGTAGTTTATCATTGTTTGAGAGAAAGGATGGAATTTGCATTTGAATTGGCTCTGAGAGTAGCATGTACTACTAATCTTGTTCCTACTAGAAGCTTGTGAGTAGTTTAAGTACTTCCTTCTTTACTTTTCATGTCCTAGCCTTGTGTTGAAACAGCTCTCCCCCCTTCCCAGGAGATCACAAACCTTATAACTTAAACTAATCGAGTCTTTAACTCTACTGGGAGAAGTCACAATGTGCTTGGGCCCTAAAATTATTCTGTAGTTGTCACTATGGTTTCTATGGTATGATTTTCATGGGTAGAGAGAACTAGCAGGTTTCTGTCTCTGCAGAATAGACATACTGGTACTTTCTATCTGTATCATATGCTGTAATTGTAGGTAACAGAGCAGTACCTCCCATGTAGATATTTTCTTGAGCATAAGCAAAGTTACTGGAGTAGGATTAAGCTAAGAGATGGTCATTGAAAAGTTTGTAAACCTTACCCACACACCTCTCAGAGTGAAAACATTTTGTTAGTTAAGTCTGTATTGAGAATTAGTTGACATAGGGAGTGTAAAATTCAGTTCTCCTTCCACTAAATAAGGGCTTTCTGTTGAACACGTGCTGTAGTTCAGGTATCAGAAGTTCTCCTATCCCGTCTTTATGGTATTATGTTGCTACACTTAACTTCCTAAAGCAGGATTGGAAAAGGAACCAAATCTAAGTAGATAGATAGTATTTGGGAATTCTAATTCTCTTAAGCTGCTGCTTTGTTTTCCTGTTTCCATTTGGTGGTTTTTCTTTGAAGTACAAAGAAGGTGGAAGATTTTCCTCAGGAACTTGCTGGGACTGCAGTGTCCAGGGCAGGTCTCACCATCTGAACTGTTTGAAGACACTTCACAGTTTGGCTTTTACAGTATAAATGAACTACATAGCTCAAGGGCAAACTGACTTTATGAAAAAATAAAAATTAGAGCTGTCATATTGAGAGTCATCATAAGTTTTATCTACCTAGGTGTGTTCTTAGCTGATGACACTAGATTTAATAAACCCACCAGCTGTTAATATCAAGTATAACTGAATGTGCTTCCATTTCTGTGAGTTATTTTGTGGGAAGAGATCTGTTTGTCCTTCTTGCTTCACGCTTTAACTACTTCTGTCTGCAGTCTTTTCTGTTTCACAAGTATTTACTAGTCTGCACTATATTGCTACTGCTGGCACTGTTTTAACTAGACAGAAAAATTCAGCACAAAGTCTCACAAGACTTTAAACTCTTTTGTTGATTTATATTTTTTTAAAGGAGCTTGACATCTTCATCAAGTTCACAGTGGGCCTGCTTTGTTTGCTTTCTCTTGAATGCTTGATAAGATTTTTCTTCTATTGTTTTGTGCAGCAAGGACAGAACTTGCCATGGCTGAGGTGGTTTTTTTGTAAATCCACAATATGGTCATTGTCTGCTGCTGAATAATTGTGACTGCTTTTTGTACAACCAGAACTAAGGCTTTGGCTGTGAACAGATTCCTTCTTAGCGTGAAAAGAGACTAATCCATGTAAATACAGCCCCAAAATAAAGCTTTACAGAAAAAGGGAAAGGCTGCTAAGCAGGAGGGCAGAGGTCAGCAATTTAACCTTTAACCTAACAAATAAGAAGCATGAAAGTTCCCGAATTGGTTTACAAAGGCAAGCTCCTGTGATCTGTCAGTTTTTCTTTTCATGATAGAGTTGGGTGAGAAAACTGACTGACAGCTAGTGCCTTTTTAACTGCAGGTTGAAATTAACTGCTAAACTGAAACGTTTTTAGGGAGGGTTTTTTTAGTGATTTTTAGCAAATTCTTTTCATTCACTAGCTGTACTTACAGTTTTCCTTGAATTTATAGAGGAGTTGGAGTGGTTGTTCCCTTTAAAGAGTTCTTGAGCTACTCAATTTAGATACCAGGTACTACTGAAACATTTAATATTTCAACATTTTAAGCATTTAAGAATTTGATGAAGCACTTGTTGCAATTAACTCTCTCTTAATGTGCTCCTTTAAGAGTAGTGCTGTTATTCCAGTAACTGCAAAGAGGTTGTTTTGAATAGAGTCAAAAAGTTGTTGTTAAAGGGTGTGTGTGTGTGACTTCAAGGGAGTAATTTCAGCTTTAGTTCATTCTCAGTCACAGAAATTTCCAAGGTAGTTTGTTTTTGTTTGTCCTTATTTAATCACAACAGGTAATCTCATTAATGAGTGTTAACTTTTGCTTAAAGCTTAATGCATCTGCAGTCAGCTCTTAATCTAGATACAGACATTTCTGCAAAGAACTTTTAATTAGAGTGTCATTCAGATGAAAAAGAAACAAAGTAGTAATGACTTTAAAGTAGACTCCCTGTAGATTAAGGACGGTGATTCGGGGGCTGTGTGCCTGGTGTTGTGGGCACCATCCCAGAAGTGACTGACACTGGGCCATCCACAGTTGTACTGGTGCTTCCTGGGAGTGTTTTCAGTAGAGATATTGGAGCTGAGAAATCGTATCTGTGTCTAGCCTGAGATGTAGGTCAGTAATTCAACCCAGAGCACGACTTGGAGTTTAATGTGCAAGCAAAGCAAATCTGGTAAAGGGAAAGATGAACTAGGTCTGTTTTACTGGTTCTTTTTTTTATAGGTAGCTCCTTGCAAGAAGAGAATGCAGCCTGGGACTCAAAGAGGCCTGTCGGAGTGCCCGAGGCAGGGCTGGTCTGCTGCTCTTTGGGCTGATATTTCTCTGTCAGGAGCAAAAAGACGTTGTCAGGTTTTCTTGCGGCTTTTGTGTTGGGGTTTGTTGTTGTTTGGGATTGAAATAGAAAGAGAGATGATTTGAGGTTAAATTATTATCGTATAGGTGTACAGTTAATTCAAAACTACTGTTTTACTTCAGCATTGGTTTTAAAAACCAACCCAAACCCTAAAGCCCTTTTGTGCTGCCAGGGATGAGGCTGCCCTGCAGTGTTCTCCAGGAAAGGCTGTGACTTGCTGGTTACCAAGTTCTGGTAAAATATTTGTCAGAATTTCAGATGCTGACAGATTATTGGCTCTTGGGAAGATGTTTTTTATATCTTCAGATAGGAGCAGCTTTCAATATACTTTTTTAATAGGACTTATTTCTTGAAAGGGTGACATAGAAACCAAGGAAGTTGAACTGCAGTATTGAGGATGATGGTCTTGGATGGAGGGGTGGGAGCAATCAACTGATAGTGAGAATCTAATAACTATTAACTTAACTTATTATTTATAGTCAGGAGAGTTCATTTGTTCATCCTTCCCTAGGGATTTAAAAATACCCAAACACCAAAACCCTCAAAACCCCCCAGTACTTCAGTTCCTTGTGATTTTTCTGAACTTTACTCTTCAAATAGCCAGTCATGGAAATGTTTTCTAATTTGATGAACTAACAAATAATGCATATTATAGATAGTCAAATAACGTAAGACTGTGTAGAAGATCATAATCTGGGGGGAAAGTGCCAGTTAAAAGATGAGGAGCAGGAGTGAAGGGTCCCATTTACTGTGCCAAAAATGAGTGGTCTGTCCCAAACTTCCATCAACTCTTACAGTGCAGGCACCCAGGGGGTGAATGGGGGGGGAGGAAGAACTTCCAGTCAGTGCTTTTAAAGCAGTATCTTGGATATTGTAGCCAAAAGAATTTCCACACTTGGAAGTTGTGCTAGGATTGTAGTGGCAGTGGAGGGAATTGCACTCACCACTCCCATCGTGTTCTACTGGGATTCACTGGGTCCCACCTTTAGTTCCTTTGAAGTCATTTATGTTGAAATGATACAGTTATGAATATTAATAGTGATAACATTACCTTTTTTTAATTGATTCTTACATCATTTTATCTCTTAAGTAAATAATTACTCTTCATGTATGTATAGTTGACCTGTAAGATACTTTTGAGTTCCTTCAGTTCTTCTGTTCCAGAGATTCTAAAACCAGATCATCACTCTGTGGAAAACAGCCTATCAACAATAATTAGTGCAGACTCAAATCAAATGCTAAAATGTGAAGACAAAACTGATTTAAGTATCACAGGATAGGTAGACAGTAGAATCAGGCTTCTGACTTCTCATATTTGTAAGTTTTATATTTGACTTTGATCAAAACCCAAAAGAAAGCAAAGTGCCAAATCTTTCCTGTGCGTTAAATCTGAGTTTTTCTTCTGAAGTTGTTCTTCCCTTGCACCTAAAGTAGTAGCTGGTTTTATCTGGTATTTGTCTGTTGATCATTCACTCAGTTTAATTTGAAAAGGACTTTATCAAACATGTTAAAAAGATTGAATAGGATAAATAAACTAAAACAGATATAGTGAGTAAGTAGAACTATTGAACTTGTTCAATATTTTGTTTAATGAACTGTAGAGGTAAGTAGCAGAATGTCACAATTTGCTGTCTCTCTTGCATGGGGATTGCAAAAAGCACCTTTTCTCAGACTTAGTGGATACCATTTTGGTGTTTATAATGCAGTCATTACAGTGTTTTTCTTCCTGGGATATTTTTTCATCGCTTTGCTGTACTGTGGATGTGGGATTAGATCCTTCACTAAATCATCTTGAAGCAGTTCTCTGTCTAGTCTAAATCCTTAGAATACAGCGGGTGCCAATCACATGGACAATTAAAATAGAGTATTGACATGTTTTTAAAATAGTCATACATCTCAATTTTGTTTATCTCAAAGTTTTAAAAACCTAATGACCTCATTGCAGCTCGACTATAATTACCATGTTTAAACTTCTATGCATTTTTTAGTTTAAACAGCCTTTGTGTTTTTTTTAAACCAAAAGAAAATTAATGAGAAGAGACAAAGAGACATCAAAGAGGTTTTCCCTCTGATTGCAGTGTTAGAAGTTTTGCCTGAAAATAGGTTACATTTCTTCTGTTTTTCAGCTGAATCCTCATTAACTTTAGATTTTAATGATGTCCAGAGCAAATTATACGATTATGGTAGATGCCTTAAAGGGAAGCTTAAAGGACACCTTTTTAATGTTTGTTTCTTTATTGGTGGCAGTATTTGCACCAGTATTATAAACAGTGTTAGAATGCTAAAAGTAATCCCAAAACATACCACAAATACCTTCCATTTTTTCCATATATGTAGTATAAGTATTTTTTTAATATTTAACACAAGTGGAGCATGGTAGGGAGATATCTTCAACTTTGTGGAAGAAAATGTAAATTGTCCTTTGGAAGAGTTTACAAATTACTTCATCTTATAATCAGTTTAATTCATAATAGTAAAATAAATGGAGACAGATGATGTAACAAAGCCTCGAATTGTTTTATTTTCTTGAACCTTCAGTGGAGATGATTGAAATGTTAGTAAAGTTGAATTGTGTGTTTTTATAGTGACATAAAACATTATTGGGGGAACTCGGTGGAATTTCAGTTTATTCCATTTGGAGGAACACTGTTAGCAGCAATTCTGTGTTCTGATGTACCTCTTCTACTGTGTTTTGTGAATAGAACCTTTGATTTTCTTGCACTGCACTCCAATCAATAAACTAAATTTTGGGGGGCATTATGGCAAGGGGATGAGAAGAAGTAGGAATGTCCCAAAGTTCATCTCAAAATCCAATTGACATAGGGAAATATTATCATTGAAGGTCTTAAGGGCTAGTACTTCATGACTACATTGCCATGACAGAAGTGAGTTTCTGGTTAATCTCTGATTATTGCTGTATGGCTCTGCCTGGTGTATGATTTCACAAAGCTGATGTCCACAAATGTTCCAGACTCTTCAATTCAATTCCTGACTGTCTGCTGTTCATCTGCAGGCTCTGCTCTGCAGCTGAGTGGGACTTGAGAGCTCAAAACTGAAATCATGACTCTCAAAATAATTCTTTTTGTCCTGAGAACTCCACCTCGAGGGTACGACACTTTTATGATCTGCTCTTCCACTGAAATTTGGGTGGTGCTTTAGTGTCTCGGTGTATGTACACATAGACCTTATGTAAATGAATTTTTCCCTTTTATTTTGAACTCAAATAAATAATTTTTTTCTAAATGGTGCCTGGTTGACTTCTTCATCCTTGCTTTAGACTGCTGTGTCTTGATGGAAGCTTTTGAGATGGGCATCATTAATAAATAATTGAATAATGCAAGAGTCATTAGACAAACTGAAAACTGAACTTGACCTTTCCACTTCAGTACAGTTCTCACATATTCTTTCTCATGTTAATAAATTTTCTGTAGAAACTCTTCAGAAATATAAATTGTTGTGACTGCCTAGGAGTTGTGGCAGACCCAAACTGCTCATCTCGCTTGGTGAGCCTCAAGTCATCCCTTGTTAGAATCTGGGCTTGAGTCTTTCAAATATTTGGCATTCTGTAAGCTTGAAAACAGCTTTTGGAAGTGGTGGTTTAAGTTCCTAGTTTAGCTTAAATCTTTTGTCTTTGATGCCTTCTACTGTAACTTTAGTTTGAAGATCGTACCACTAAAGAAGAAAAAGTTGAGTGCAATTTCCTGCCTCTTTCTCACCTTTATTTTGTAATTACAGAGAATTTACAGTAACTTAATCTTTGGTTGAGATGCCTAATAAAAATACTGATTAATAAGCTCTAGCTGACAAAGTTGTGTACGTTTTTCTTATTTCCTTGGCACACGGGAGTTTCTATAGAGTCTTATCAGCACTGAAAATATGAAATGTTCTTCCTGGCAACTTATCCTGCAAGTATTTGGAGTGCGGCTGTTTCCAGCCCCTTGTGTGTTAATGATGGTGCAAGGTTGAGACATTCCAATCATTCATACTCCTGTCCTCCCTTTCTCACTCGTGTCTCTCTGCTCGGTGTTCTTCCCTCATTTCTTTTGCTTTTTTGTGGTCAATTCAGTCAGTATAATAGTAAAGACATTGCCTTTTTTTTCTTTAATAAAGAGTTATGTTAGAGATACACTATAACAGAGATAAGAGCTATTTATGTCCTAAACTATTGATTTTTAATTAATGTTGCCTGGGCTCATACATGTTGGCAGAATTGCTAACAGCTTGTGGCATTTTTTAATTCACATCTTCTTTTTTGGTATTTTGACAGTGTCATTCATATCTCATGAAAAAGTACCTCGTCAGGTTAAATGTGTTAAAACACCGAGCAGAGAAAAAGAGGAGAGAATGGAACATAGGGCTGCCTAGAAACCTTGATCCATTGCCAAAGTATTTAAACAATTTAGTGTTTTGGTTTTCTAGCTCCAAGCTGCTTCTCAAATCCCTTGCTAATTAATCCAGTTAATTCTTTGTAGACTCACTGTATGCAGGGCTTTTGCTTGTGCTTCTATCGCTGAGAACCCTGTTTTGTTTGAAGCCAACCTAAGCTCTGCTGTAAAGGTTGTAGTAATAAAGTGAGTGTACTTGCAGATGTAAATACAGTGTTCTGAGCCTTTTTAAAGGGAGTTGTGTTTGTGTGTGTAACTTCTAATTTAATCTTTCATGCTTAAAAATTACACATATATATGGTGGTATAAAAAAGGTGAGGAGAACTTTGTCACTAGTGTGATCATTTAAGAAAAGGCAGAAGGGTCTCTATGGAACAGTTATGACATGAAGTGTTAATGTTGTGATATTACAACTGGTTATTTTTCAACAAGTGAATGACCAAGTGCTGTTGGTTTTTATGCTCCAAAGCGGGTGACTGGATATAGGGTAAAGAAGAGAGTTTAATGGGAAGGAGAGCTTTTAGAAATGACCTGTTGATACTTTGCATTCTACCTAAGAGAATTCAAAGGTGGTTTGGGTTCAGAATGGGAAAAGGCAGCTGGGGAGCAGAGTGTCCACTCCTCAAGGTGTGCTTGGCTGTGAGCAAAGCACCTGCAGCTCTTGAACTTACTTGTAGTTCTTAAGATTTGTTGAAAACCGCTTCCCCTCATCACACAGCTTATCAGTGCTTGTGATTGTGTGTGATAGAGTAGCTCTAGCTGCCAGGGATGTTTCAACCAAGCACTGTGGGGGGAAAAAAAGTCTCAGAATGTTCTACTCCTTCAGCAGCTCTCTCAGTTACTTTGAGAGGTTGCCTTTGGGTATGTCCTGTCTATAGGACACAGCTTTCCCTCCTGGTCTGTGCAATACTGGATGTTCTTGCAGATCAGTGATGATGTGCAGATACTGGAGACTACGTTAGTGCTGCCAGCTGGCCATAGAAGTGACACCTCCTTAGTCACCCTCAGCAGATCTGCACGTCAGAACAACACGAGTCAATGACCATCTGCACTTCAGCACTTTGTGCATCAACCTGTGAAGAAAAATTGTGGGAATGAATTAAAGTTACATTTTTAGACTACCTTTGGAGTTGGTAGTGAAGGAAAAAACTGTTTTCAGCAAATCTGCTGCTAAGGGTGGACAGATTGGAAAGAATTGGCAGAGATCTTGAATAAGTCTGAAAGTATAGTTGGGAGTTTGTTGCCCAATAAAGCTGGGCAAGGAAAAAAGGAAATGAATGAAATTGCTAGTCTTATAGATGTCTGATTTTCAGGGCTGGCTATTAAGCGGATATAACATGATTATGAAATGTTCCTGCTCAGCTCTAGACTAGTCCACTCTCTCAGGAGCATCCTTGAGAGGTGGATACGTGCTATTGTACACCTTGGAAGTATCAAATATCTTAAAATATTCCTAGTGTATTTCTATTTGTGAGTTAAACCCCCTTTTGATACCCTTGCTGCTTCTACAGTAACAAAAATACTTCAAAATTTTAGTGAGATTTCCTGTCTAGTTCCACCAAGTATCAGCAAGGTCCTCTTCATGTAAAATAAATTATTCTTGAAGCTGATAGTACTGCTTTAAATGTGCTAAACTTACTTCTCTGAGGCCTTTTTATTATAGTATCAGAGATGGCAGAAGGTGAGCTTTGTTAATAGGGTCTGAAAGCATTGCAGATCTGAAATAGGTCAGTCCTGCAAGTGTAAATACACCCAATTCTCTTGCTGTGCTTGATGCTGTCCAGTTAATGAACTTTACTCAGAAGGAGAGAAGTCATTCTGAGTAGCTGAACACTCAGTGGTTTTCTGTTTTCTTTCATCTCAAGGTCATTAGCTACATGAGGTGTATTTTCCTACCCCTTCCCCTCTGCCCCACTAGGTTTTGAACAGTGTTCAAGAAGCTCAGCTTCTGTCAGCAGTACATCTGACTCCTCAGGAAGGTTTTGCAGGAGAGTATGTTGAATACTTTTCCTGTGTTTACAAACTTTCCTCTCCTTTGTTACTTTAGTCTGTCAGCTTCACAGGACCTGGGTGATGTTGCAGCCTCAGCTGAGGCTCGCTGGGACCCCTCAGGAGATTTCTTTGCCATCTGGATAGAATGGAGAATCTAATGTGACTGATAAGCTGAGATGGGTGTTGTACAGTTCAGCTGAAAAAGAAAAGGTGAAGTTGAGTCCTGTAGAAACCACCGCAGTAGTGTTGGTCTTGGTAGGAATGTCTCCCCAACGCCAGCTTGGCCTGGCTGCCTTGTCTTGAGAATGAGACATGAGTGAATCAGGCTCAGTGTATGATAACTGGATATATTTTACTATACATCTCAAAGTATTTCTGTTAACATCTCCACTAGAGAAAGCAAGAGAATGAAGAGTGGGATTTTCAGTTTCCCGTGTCACAATTCCATCTTTGATAGAATCAGGTTTTTTCTATTTCAATGCCATTTGAGTAACTGAAGCATCCTGAAATGAACACAGATGCAATAATAGGAATTCTGTCAGTCCACATAACAGGGAATATTTATACAGTACTTGTATTTGCCTAATAATATGTCCATCTGAACTTACTATGGTCGGTGAATTTTGGCAAGAGATTAATAAGTTAGACAATTGTAAAGTGTTCTGTAATACATGGAAAGTACAGGTGATTAGCAGATTCAAATGGCCATAATATCATTAAAACTAGAACAAAAAGTGATGAAATTAAAGCAGTTTGGAAAATGTTTGTAAAACTCCAAGTACTTTCTAGTCGTGAAAATCCTGGTGGTATGTTGGAAAATACTATTTGTTTTCATTAGCAATTCCTTTAGGTTTTGTAATGTAGGTGATTGATTGCCATGGCCACGTTGTGGTTTTACATGAGTTCCTTGTAATATACTGTATCTAAAAAGCAGTATGACATTAAAATGGCTTTCTTCAAAACAACAAACAGAATTAAAAATTACCTGGGTGACATAGGGAAGTAGAAAATGTGACATTATGTAGAAATTTATCTTAAAATTAATTAAGGATTTTTTTTGAATGAAGGTTCTTATTAATATGACAATGTTAAGTATGAATTAAGTTGGCTAGAAGCCCTAATTTTATTAAATATAAATCTTTTGCTGTAAAAAGCTAGCTTAGAGAAATTGTTTTGGGCTACGTGTGCTTGAGCCTTCAGCAGGAGCGGTGATCCTGGGAGAGCAGATAGCACACGTTGAGATATGTCTTGTAAATATTAAAGAGAGTGACTGCTTCTTGTAAAAATGTCAAAACTCTGCTTGCTTTGGTCTCATCTTGTGCAACTTGAGAATTTGCATTCTGGAAATGTGAGTTAAATTGGCAGATTTACCCAATCCCTGCTCGTGTCTGGTGTTGTTAACTCTGGATCTTCACTAACTCAGGATTAATTCTCTCTACACGTGCTGAAGGCCTGTTTGCTTTGCCTCCTTTATTGCTTCTGAGACTTGAGAAAAACCTTCTCTTGTAAATCCTGCCCTGTGTGGTACTGACGCTTCCAGGTTGTCACATTTACATCATGGCATGAAATATTAGTTAACTGTTTCTTCCATGTTTCCAGGCCAGGGAGGGCTTGCCAGCTGCTGTGGAGTGGAGAGGCTGTCACCAGGCAACTCTGCTGCCTCAGATAGGAATACAAAGGGGCAGGAGAGAGGTAAACTCAGTATTCATGGCCCGAGCACTTGAAACATCTCTCTATTAAATTTATGGAGTGGTGAAAAGGTTACGAGAAAAAAAATATACTGATCAAACACAAATAAATTTAAAAAATTATTAAAACAGAAAAAGCCCCTGCTTAAAGTACGACTTCTACATTTCAACTCTTTTGTGTAATTACCACAGGCAGCCTGTAAAATGTTTCCAAACACTTAGTATTTAATTTTGTAAGCCAGGCCTTGTGGATTTCTTGAGCATTGCAGTAGGATGCTACCTGAATTATATATTTGCAAGTTTTAGCTCCTGTATAATTTGCTGACTAAAATTACAGAGGGGAAAAAAAGAATTAAAAAAATAATCCATTCAAC
>VYZX01005032.1:793429-1003774 GCA_013401335.1 Brachypteracias leptosomus | reverse complement strand
AAATTTGCTCCTTGCAGGGCTCTTGGAGTTTGGCTTAGATTTCCAGTAATACTAAATTTCTGGGTTGATTGAAGAACAGATGGTTATGAAGAGAAATATCCCCTTAAGTGCAGAGTAAAGCAAACTCAGAAGATTCATCAGCCGTGCTTTAATGTGGACTGGAGGTATCACCAAAGTAATTAACCAGTGCATAGAAAAGGTCTGAAGACCTCAAATGAAGATGGGAGAAACATGTAACAAACAGGACTTGAAAGGAGTACTTGTTTTGTCTTCTGGTTTTGATCTCTGTTATTTTAGCCTTGTCTCTGTCCTGAGCATCCCCTTTTTATGGTTCTGGTTTTACTTATATCAGTATCATCAGCTTAAAAATTAATCTGGACTGAAGTTTTCTGCTGTTCTTTGTGAAGAAATAATTCTGAGTTTTCCAGTCACTGAAGACATCTTCTGCTTTCTATTGTCTCCTTATCCTTACAGTTTAGCAGAAACTAAATTAATCTGTACTGTTGTACATCTGATTTTTCTAAATTGATTTCTTGGTATGGATGAAACAAAAGGAGTTAAGGATTTAATGTAGAGATAATTCCCAACTCTGTTTCATATATTGAACAGTCTCCATTAAAAGAATTGGTAAAGTTTTGATTAAACCTGGCATCATTCCTGATGAGAATCCAAGAGAGTAAAAAAGAGCAGTTGAAGATGTGTTACCTTACTAAAGGGTCTAACTAGTCTGATGTGGAACTTTTCCCATATCCTTTTACTTATCATTTATCAGACCTTGGCTCTGACACATGCATTTTCTTCAATCCATTGCTTCCGGATCTACTCTGCTAGAACTAGTGCTGTGGAGGAGCTGACCTCGTTCCCTGGGAGAGAGATGATGGACTTGGTGCTACAGAGGAGATCTGAGATAAAATACAAACTGAGCTGACCCTCCACTTTCTGTGCTTGTTTGCGCTAACATTTAGATCAGAGCTAACTTCAGTGGGGTTTTGGTTTAAGTTCTCCACTATTTGTTTATTTCCTGATACTTTAGCTCTTCAAATGCTATGGAAATGAACATATTCTTGCAAAGTTGTAACTGTGCCAGAGGACACTGGAAATACTATTCTTTACCACTTTCTGTAGTGGGATGTCTGTGATGCTAAATGCCTTTTAAGTGGCAAAGTGGGCAGCTCCTCAGCTTGCTGTGACACAGAATAGCTGATCAGGAGTTGATAAGAGGACACTGATGTTGCCTTTTTCTGTAAGAGGCCATGAATGTTTTTCCTGTCTTCTTATCCAAGCAGTGAGTGTGGTTTCTCTTTTTGCATTTATTGTACTTCAGATTTTAACAGGATTGTAGAATGAATTTAACAGACCTCTTTAGATGGACGTTAGCAATGAAAGTCTCATATTTAAGGTTTACTCTGGGTGGGTCAACTTGCTTTGTTTTGGAAGGATTTTTAAGAAACATATATATAAGATACCGTTGAACACTGCCTGGGAAAGTTTTGCTCCTCACTACCCCTCTGGCTCTGGCTGTGTTAATAATATAAAAACAATCAGGGAACTCACAGTGATTTGCTTAATCTGTTCTGGGTTTCTGTCTTGCCTGTTTTCTATGATGTATATTTTATGTTGCCTTTGCTCTCAGTCTTTCCCCCTTTTGGATCATTTTACTGAGCTCTGAACAGCATTTTGTGTGTGAGTTGCAAACCTCATATTGTGTTTCTAGATTAAACTGTTGTGAAAAGTGTTTGCATGTTACCAGTGAGGTTTTTGGCACTTGCAGGGCAGGCTTCCAAATGTTCTGTTAAGAGAGAGAGGCAAACTTGCAAGTCTGGTTTTCATGGTGTTGATGTCGATGGAGCCGTTTGAACAGCAGCTGATGTCTCTAGTACTTGTGGATTCACTCAACTGGTGGTTGGACCTCACTCCTGAAACCCTCAGTGACTGGGAAGGATGGGTCAGTGTCCACTTATCTGAGCCCAGCTCATCACAAAGCTGTGGACTGCAGCCTAGGAGTGGAATGTTTGTTTGGAGTGTGAGCTGCTGGGAGCATCGTTTCCTTGGGTACCATTCTCTTTGGCTGTATTGTTAATAGTGAACCTCCTGTGTATGCTTACTGTGCATGTTCATATTTTGGGGTAACTTTAGTTGCATGTGTTGTGGTGCAGGCAGAGGTGTTTTGTCTTTTGTTTTAAATACAGTTTGTAAGACATTTGTATAGAATTTTGTCTCGGTTGTTTTCTGACTTGCACACTTTTAGAATAAGCGGCACTTTAAGAGGGAAAGATTGAAGTCTTCAGGGTTCACATCCAGAAAGATGTGATTTTTATTCCATATGTATTTTCCACCAGAGCTTGTTCTGAGGTTTCTTGTCTGTCCTTCTGTGTAAGTTTTTCCTCTCCCTCATTCCCCCCCACCCCTTTTCCCCTCCTCCCTCTCATCCCCCGCTCTGAGGTGTTGTCTGCATGCAAAGTCTGCAGCAGTTTGGGGGCAAGCAGAAGTGTTTGGCTGTGCTGAATACAGGACACCAGGAGCTGGCAGAGGTTTGGAAAGAAGTTTACATTACTTTTTAGTTGTGCTGCAGAAGTGCTGTAATGCATAGTGGGTGTTGAAATTCAAGTTGCTCTGAATGGAATTACATTTCAGTTTAGAGGGTTTGGAGCTGTAAAGACCTTAGAGAGAGAAGTCAATGAACTAAATAATTTAGGGAGGAAAATTGAAGTACTTCTCATTGTATTTTGTATATAAATTTAGTATTTCTGAACAATTTGTAGCCAGTATGGATTAAATTGGCTGACTTTTACCAGGAGAAACAGATTAATATGTATTTGTGTGGTTAATTCTGGGAAATATATTCTAATGATTTTTTGAAGAACTTCCCTGTTTTTACAATTTCCATACACTTCAAATACAGACTGGTTTAAGTTGTGTTATTTTTAAAGTAATCAAGCATGCCTCTTTTAAAAGCAAAACCTCTTCACTTTATGATGTAAGAGAAGTTGAGAGTAAAAGAGCAGCATAGTTACACTAATATGCCATTGTAGCATGTTCCCATCCTGTCAGCTGGAAAATTAAATCAGGTTACAGCATGGATTAACATCTAGACTTGTGAGGAGGGGAAGGTAGTGTCTTAAATGCCATGAAATTGAACAATGGGATTATACAGTTCACAGCTAATTTCAATATTCTTCTGTATTTGGCTTTTTGTTGAACAAGATTCTGTAGGCAGAGGCAGTAATAGGTTTTAGAACCTGGAAACATTCACATATTTGCTTAACTCAACCATATCCAGGCTATTATTGTTGGTATTTTATCAACACAATGTTCTACGTAATGTACATAGATGTGAGGTGGTATCTGTGCTACTAGAGGGAAAAGCTAAACATGTTAGCAGGGAAAACTATCAACCTAGTGTGGAATTGGTGGTTTGTGTTTGCTGATGCTCTTGTAAAAGCACAGCAAGGAATCCAAATGCTGCTGTGGCAGTGCACAGAAGTATTACTGTTCTGTTACTGAGAAATAACATTGGCTTTCCTTCCCCTTTTCCAAAACAAGAAATATGTTCAGTTACAAAAGTTTCACGTATTATTCATGTGAGAATTGATTCAGTGGTTTCCCTCAAAAAATAGTTGCAAAGGAACGGCTTCAAAAAGAACTGTGTGACCTGGTTCATACCTGCTTCATACCTGCTTCTCCTAACTGGGCCTCCCTGTTTTTTATATGTAGTTAGGGCTGGTGGATCTCCAGGTCTCTGGCCAGCCGGGACTTTATGGGCAGCAGCTGCTTTGTCTGTTGAGAAGAGGACCAGGGTGGTGAAGGAGCCCCCTCTGGCTTCAGTAAAGTCACTTGTGAATCTTTGGAAATTCACATGCCATGCCATTGGTTTAAAAGCTTTTTAAACCCGACTGTAAACACTAGGAATAAAACTAAGGTTTTTTTTTTTCTTAGTACCAGCAGTTAGAATTTAAATTTGTGATATGTAGGTATTGCATTGTGCTTGGCTGGGTACGAGAAGGGGAGATTGCAGAGAGGATGGGGTATCTGAGCTTTATTTGGGAATGACATTGTTTGTATACTTTCTACTTGGAACTTACAATTCCCACTGCTGTATCTCAATATGCTCTTCATAGAAATATACTTGCTTCAGGCACAACTGGGTGGATCTTGTCATCTTTTGTGAGCTGAATCTACAAAACCAGGTGTTACCTTCAACATGCCAGTTCAACCAGTAGCACAATTGGAGTGAATGTTTTCAGGTTTGGAAAAAGTTTCGTTTGAGAAAACAGCTCCATAATTCACGTGACTTTTTTCCCTCCTGTTGTTAGTGTTCACTCTGTCATTGCTTTGTGATGTCTCCTTTCCCTGCCCTCAGCTTTCAGTGCTTTGTAACTCTTCTGATGACAGGTTCACTGGAAACCCTCGAGCTCTGTGCTTGGCTGTAGCTGGAGCCTGGGTAGGAGCTCAGTCTGTCTCCTCCCTTGTTCTGATGTCAGCAAATAGATTCCACTCCTGACTTTGACTTTCCTATGTTAGGGACACTTAAGGAATAGGAGCATATTTTCTGTTCATGTTACACTCTTCCTGTGGCCACTGCTCACCCTTATTCCTTGGTGGCCTATAAATTTTTGAGAGGTGAGAAAAAAAATTTCAGTTTGCTGTAAGAATGAACATATTTAAGTAAAAACTCTGAACAAAAATTGATGTATATAGACAAAGCTAAAATGAAATCCAGAAGAGACAAACAACAAAAAATCCTTGACTGTGATTTTGAAGTTCAGTTGTGTTTTGTTTCCCTTTAATGAGAAAGGTTTGTAAGGTGGCCTCTGAGACAGTAAAACCTCCAGCAGGTATTTATTTGCCCATGAGAAGTTTCAGCTACCAATACTCTGAGTGAATCTTGGTATCTTGCAAAGTGATGCCCAATGCACCTCTGTCTTCTGGAAGGGACCCAGCCTGGAGCTCAGGGTTTGCATAAATGCTGTCAAATAGGTTCCTATAGCCTTTCCTTTGTGCCACTGAGCTCCTGAGGCACAGAAAGCTTTCAAGATAGTGAGAAAACAGGAAAAATACACACACACGTGTGATGACTTTGTACAACTAACCTGTCTTGTATTTCTAAAGAATGGAGAATGTGCATTGTGATCTATGGAGGAAAGTTCAGAACAAACACAATTTAATTCCTCATTTCATTGAAAACCAGTGGATGATAAAATGTGGTGTGTATATTTTTGTGGTCAGTATGTGTGTATGTGTTTGTGTTAGGGTTGAGAGCAACGTGTCAATGGAAGTGGTGGCAATGTCAGTGTCACGTTACAAATTTCTTAAGCATTGGATTTACAAATTTATTTCTTCCGTTGATTTGTTTTTCTGTGAAATCCTGGAAGTTTAGCCTCAAGTAGTTATTTTTAAAAATAATTAGGAATATGCACCATAATAGATGTCACTCCCTGATGCTGTGTTTGCTCTGGTGAGATGTGAGGCTGTGTGTGAAGGGCTGTTGGTGTGAGTTCTGTGCACTCCTGTTTGCATGTTTGCTCACTGAGCTTGGCACACGCTGCTCGTGGATTTAAGAATTTTCAAACCAAGGCTTTAGAAGGTCACCCCTTGCTTTCTATTTCTACTTTGTTGTGTCAGTGTAGAAGAGTTCACTCATATGCACGTGTGCAGTCTGATGTGTTGTGTGTGTAATTGTACGTGTGCAATGGTGAGGTGTTCAAACCAAGCACCTGATTGTCTGGGAAAGGTTAAGCTAGAAAGTTTGTTCACAGTCTTGCTGTATTTCCAATATTAAAATAATACACCTTAATAAAGTTTGCATCTACTAGCATTTGAATCACCAATCAACTGATTTATTACCAAGGTAAACTTTGCCAGTGTGAAATTTAGGGCAGTTTTATTCTGAAATAGTGTGTGGTGCATGTGCCATAAAAATGAGTCTCCCCCAACTCGCTCCCAAGGAACAAGCAGAATTTGGGGAAACAGTCTGTTTACACAAGGGATACCTGTTGACTTTATCCTGCCTTACGCTTTATTTTGAACTCTTGTGGGATTGTTGTATAGTTTGGGTTTTGTGGGTTGTTTTTAGTAATTAAAAAAATAATTTGTAGGATGGAATCTGGCCTTCTCAGCTGTGTTCCTTTGGAAAATGGATGGCTTTGAAGAGTTTGGCTTTAAATAGGTTGTCGTATAAATAATTTCAATCATGATATTCTGTTGTTTTATGAACATCTCTAATTAAATTTAAGATAACTTCTCAGGGAGTACTGCCATATTATTTAT
Organism: Brachypteracias leptosomus; assembly: GCA_013401335.1. Classification (NCBI taxonomy): domain Eukaryota; kingdom Metazoa; phylum Chordata; class Aves; order Coraciiformes; family Brachypteraciidae; genus Brachypteracias; species Brachypteracias leptosomus. The sequence goes on along the minus strand of VYZX01005032.1, from coordinate 997,507 downwards.
TGTGACAGCCAAAGGAATAAGGATGTTGCCTCTCTCTTGAACGCTCGCTAATCTGAAGCATTTAACATTCCTTCTCCTGATGACAGAGGTTTCAGGGCCCTGTTAATTGTCTCTTTCTAGTCTGGGATAAATATTTCTGTTTTCTAGGGAGCATATCTTAGCATTAATATAAAGTAATTTTGAGAGATTCGTAATCTGGTGTCACTGGAAACTATCTGTGGGTGTAATGAGTGCAGTGCCTGTAGCTGCAGACGAGCTGTCTGATTAAACCCCAAATCTGAGGGCGTTTGGAACCATTTTCTGGTGACCAGCCTTTGGCAAATTGCAGCCAGAAAGAGACTGCACGAGGCAACGGCCTGAAGTTCAGTGTGGCACTGGGACACCTCTTGTGAAATATTTTATATATAAATATATATTCATATATACGTGTGTGTATACATGTGTATGTATGCACAGACTTTCCTGTGTTTTGTGTATATTTTATATACAGTTTTTGTCTGTCTGGAGGAGGGTAAAGGGAGGGCCTTGAAAAGTCCTTCCCTGCTCTTATCAACATAGCAGCCTCAGCTGCCCTCCTTGGATCCCCTGCCAGGGTTGCTATCATCTTCTGATCAAATATTAATGTGTGATTCTCTGCTTGCTCACTAATCCAAAGCCAATTAATATTATCTGTCAATTATTTACAGATCCTGAGGTGCGGAGGCAATTCCCAGAGGGCTACAGTGACCAGGTTTGGAATGCGTAATTAATTTTTTACATGACAAAATTTATTTCAGGGTTGTTCAACATATTATTGCTGCTCTTTTTACTGAAAGAGATAAATGCATTCTTAGAAAGAGAAAGAAGCTGTAATTAGGAGCAGAAGGATAAAAACATTTTTACGTTTAAAGCAGAAAGCGGAAGAATTTTGGATCCCATAAGATTGTTTTACAATCTGCTTTTTACAGGCGAACATGGGAGCGGGAAGGAAAATTGATTAATAAATTTCACTTTTTGCCTTTGGGTGCCCCAGCCTGCAGTTCATTTGGCAGTCCTCGCTTCATTGTCTGAGGGGTTTATAGCTGTATTTAACTGGGCACCTGGCACTCCAGTACATTTTTCACATTCTTGCCTGACCATGCAGTCTCCAGCCTGTTCCAGAGATGGGGTAAACCCACCAGTGTGCAGGCAGAGCACACAGGTATTTATCATTTACTTTCTGCACAGAGTGAATCTGGAATTTCTCACACCATCTCTAGCTGACTCTGGAGTTAACAACTTCAAGTTACCTGTATTTTACTGTGTCTTATTAGAAGTGGATTGGGGCAGGGGTCAGGGGTTAGGGAGAGGGGATTATTGCTGTGGTGTCTATAAGTACTCCTGGAGTTAATGCCCTGTTATTGTTTGTCAGCGTTTAGGGGAACTGCTGCATCTGAGGCTTGAGTGAAGGCTGATGTCCTGCACCTTTGGTTCTGGGGAGTCCTGAAGTTATGGCACTGTATAACTAGTTAATATGACAATAAATTTTGCCTCCATGATATTGAGTTAGGGTCAGCAGAGCTATTTGATTTCAGATCCTTTCCCTCTAATTACGTTTCCATGTGATATGAATTTTGTGGCATTTAGACTAAAGTGTTAACAAATTGTTAGGTGTGATGGCTCGTCAGGGCCAGAACCAATGTTTTCATATTTGGCTGTAATCACTCTATGCAGTGGGACCTTGACCAGGGCTTCTGGCTGCCTTTGTAGTAGTAATATTTATTTTTTTTTTCAAAGTAACTGTTCAACTACCCGACTGCTTTTCACTGTAGTGTATTATTAGGTCTTCCTTTACATGTGAAATATAGCATAGAACTAAACTTTTGGGGCACTGCATGCTTAGTGCCACTGTCAGTCTGTAATTTGTGAATAAGTAGATCCTAAATCAGTATTTACATGATAGACAAACTACTTTTAGCACATTGTAATGTGTCAGGTTAGCCACGTGTGTCCTGGTGGTCCTTCAGAGCTGGTGCAGTCACTTGTGTCCATGATCAAGGGTATTACAGGAGAGTCTTGAAGATGAAATTTACTTTATAAAATTCTTAGCAGTCCTCTTCCTTCTGCTGCAAATGATGACTTGTATAATCTTGTTATGAATATGCAAGACTGAATCAAACTCAGAGGAGCCACGGGCTCATATATAATTCTTAAGATGTACGCCCAGTTATAGGCAGAATTTCCAATCTCTGATGTTAGACCCCTCAAAATACACAGTGGTGTTTGTGGGGATGGAATGGGTTTTGAAATCATCCATTATTTTGCACGTACAAACTTACAGGGGAAGCAAAAGAAAGGAGGCTAAACTTCTCAAACTCAGAGTAGATTTAAAAAACATCTTCCCTCCTGATGCATGGAAAGAATATTTTCTGTGCTAATAGTAGCTATACATTCTTTAAGAAGAGAACATGTCCAGGGTTGTCAGATTTAGATTTGAAAAATCACTTGTGAATATTCAAGTAAGCCAGGATTAAAAAAAACTGTAGAAAGGATGAGCTACATCCATGTTTTTCCTGATTAATCTAGAGCGCTGGAAAATGTATCAGCTGCAAATCAGACACGTAGGTTTATTTCTTAAAACTTCTGGTTTATTTGGTTTTTTTGGGATAAAAAAATTTTAGAAGTGCTAAGTCACTGTAGATGAAGATACGCCCCACGGACCCCTTGGTTTTCCTGCATGTGCTCTATGCAGAGGAGAGATAAAAGATGCATGTTAGTGCAGGCAAAAATTGTTTCTAGCAATCAAAGATTTATGATTTAATCCAGAAGGAATATTTGAGTTAAATCAACACAAGGTAAAGCACTTATTAGTAAGAAAAAAATGAGGAAAAAAAACACCTCAAGTTTTTTTTTTTATTCATCTAAACTATCAGTGCTTGTTTTTACATACACTGTATTTCCCATGTACCAGCACATCTGATCAGAGCCCCTTGCTGCTGCTAGATGTTTTATTCTGTGTGTTCTTTGTACCTTACAGTAAAAGAATCTGTCACAAATTATTGTGCCTCACTGCTTTAGAAACTGAGAAAAAAGGGAGGTTAGATTGACATCTGTGACTGAATAATGATGACCAGCCTTTTGGCTCCCCTTGAGCCACAAAGCCAGCACTGCCTTTAGAGAGGAAAAAGGAGTAAGAAGAAAGGGGAGGGATAAAAGAGAGTTACAAATCTGTGGTCCCGGAGATGTATTACTGTTGGGCCAGTTGTCTGCGTGCTATGATAATCCATTTTGATCTTCTGTCTTAATTGTCTGCTAAAGACAAATGGGCAGTAAAAGTTCATCAGTTTCATCTTTTGCTTCTCATTTAGAGACAGAATAAATGATCCATGGCTACAGAAGAAACCTTTCTTTCTGACACGGAAGTAATGCAGCCCCAACACGTTTTATTAAAATATTTCTCCCTCATTATTTCAGTCCTCTCAGCTCTGATAGATGTTACTGTTTCATGAAAAATGTAATCTGAAATGTAAATAAGGGGTTTGATACAAAGTAAGGAAGTAATGAGCAGGCTAGCCACATTGCAGGAATTCTGATTGTAATTACTGACAAAGTGAATTCTGCCTGTCCTGATTTTTTGCCCTCAAGTTGTCTTTGACACGTTCAGACCACAATGACATCTACGATTTAAATCTGTTAAATAACTGTATAACGGAATATTTTATAGGAAATGTCATAGACAAGGTATCTTAGGAACCTTACTAAGGGAAGAAAATGCTAATGATTGCTTCAGGCCACTTGAAATGGTTAAAACTAGGGGGCTTTTTTTGAATGGCAGGAGGGGGACTGAAGTCATCTTCAGTTACATTTTAAAATATAAGAGTGTATGAACTTGTTGGGGTGTCTCATAATACCTTTTAAAGAATAAAATATGTATTTATGTATATGTGTTTGTACCTAACGTGAAATATGTAATTGTTGGCGTTATAAACAACAGTTCTTCAGTGCTAGCTTTTTAGCAATGGTCTTAGAATTTAAACCAGATGAGAACTCTTAGTTATTCTTCATAAAATGCAGTCATTATAGGTAGAAGTATCCCTTAAAAAAAGTCAGTGGTCTGGCAGAACAATGCTTGTGTATTACTACATTTCCTGGTTTGGGTTCCTAGTAAAGCTGTAGTAATGAAGTTCATCTTCTTGTGGGTGAAATCCTGTGCTGTTGGAGGATTACAAACACCAAACTATGGCCACTTTCCCCATCACTCTGAATTTTGTCTGTCCACTGATTTGAAGGTTAATCCCAAGATTAAGAGCTATCCTGGGCTAATTAATTTTAATACAAGGAAGTTTGTTGTAAAGATACAAACTTCTGTCAGAATATTTCAGAAATCCTTGATGTATAAATATATAAAACCAGAAACCAGTCAATCAGTGGAAGGTGGAGCAGGAATTACACAGCTTTGTGAAATGCAATATATTTTTTAAAGGGCTTTTTGAGTAGTGCATCATTTGCTTCCTTAGTGTTTTAATCTTTATAGCTCATCTGGAAGGGAAGGCAAATATTATGTGGTGATAGTTGCCATTTGTGAGCTGCTTGGAGTGGGTATGATGGCTTGTCTATAATTTGATGAACTATAGTATGTATCAGCTAATTACTGGGAACGACTGAGGTGTGCGTGCTTGCAAGCTGGCACTTATGCAGATTGCTGCTTCTATTCTGCTGGTAATTTTTCTTTCTGCTGGCATTGAAACAGAGTTTATAATGAAACCAACAATCTTTATACATTTATAGAAACTATAAAACTTTTATGGCAGTCTTTATATAGAAACTAATGGTCTTTCTTGTACAAAGTCTATGAGCATTGTAGAAACACTGCACAGAGGGAAAAATAAAAAGCACCTTTTCTTTGTGTCGTTGTAAGAGTTGTGGGGTTGGAGAGTATTTACACAGTGCTGGCCATAAACGGAGCATAAACCCCCCTGTCCTGCCAAATCTGTGTGTGCTGAGAAGACTTAGTTGCTTGCCCAGGGATGGTTATAATCCAGTTTGATATTTCTGATTTGCACACGGTGTTCTCAGTATAAAGTTTTTTTCCTGACAGTTTGCATACACTGCACCATAAAACCTGGCTTCAGAGTAGTAGAAAGTAATAGCTATTGTATCAGAAGTAGATGAATAAGTTGGATTGGAAAGGTTGAGTGATTCAGAAAAACCCAGAGCAGTGGTTGTAGTGCTCTGAAAGCCCCTCTGGAGGAAACCCGAGACCGTGTAAATACCTGCAGTACTCGATACTGGCTCCTGAAGCGTTTGGTGCTCTCGGTTTGTGTGGAGCTATCTCATACAGGGCTGAAAGCCTAATAAAAATTCATGTAGGAGAGTTAAAGTATTTCCCTTGTACAGCGGTGGGAAAAGAGCACGAATGGAGAGCTCTGTGTGGGGCAAGGAGCCTGTGAGACCTGGGAGGAGATCACCTTGTACCTCCTGTGCACAGAGTGCTGCTGCTGCTCGCTGAGGGCTGCTGGAGACAACTCACCCTGTGTGGACAGAGCTGGGCTCTTTGCTTCAAGTCCTAGGAGACAGTGGACAGGACTAAACCATGGGCTTTGACTGTTGGACTGAGTATCTTCTGAGTTCAGAGGATTTTTCTGGATCAGATGTATAACCTTTAATATAGGAAAGTGAAGACAAGATATATTCCTTGTTTGCTCTGTCTTATTCTGTCATCCTTGTTGTATGTTACAAGTTGTTTTTTCATTACCTCATTTTAGGCCAAATAGGTTGAGAGGTCATTTTTTCTTAGGTATATCTATTTGTGCCTTTTATCTGCTTCTCTGGTACCATTTAATTAGTATAAAAAAATACAGAACCTCTTCAAATCTAAAGCCTTTGTGTATGTAGTAGGGTGCACTATCCTTGTTCTGAGTGCATTTGTGCTAGATGGAACTGCAAACCTTGAGAAACACATGGCAAAGAGAAGCTGGATCTTAATAGAACCTTGGACATAATCCATTCATCCAAGTTCTATTTTATAACTGAAGTTAGCAAATCTGAGATTATAGTAGCTGAGTATTTCTGTGATGAGAGAATTCAGCCAGAGCATTTATTTAGCAGCCCAATAGAATAACTGTTTTTAGTAATCCATCCGAGCTGCACAGGATTTCACACAGCATCAGGGCCTTCTAGGTTTCTTTATTTTTTTGTGTGTGTGTTTACTACTATTAAGTAGCTCCTCTGGTTGTTCCTGTCCATGAGAGAGCTGAGGTGGAGATGCTGTTTTCCCTGTTCATTACATCATTGATGACATTAGTTTTTCCAGTCAGGATATCTGTATTTCAGAAGTCCCATGGAAGGACAGGAGTGGGAAAAGTGCAGAAAAGAAATAGTAATTAACTGCCAGTTGGTCCTTTGAAGGAGCCCAGGAGGTGACTTTGGCCTGAGAGTGCCTGAGAATAGCCCTGGACTCTGAGGGCTGTGGGGAAAGCCACGTCAAAAGTTAGAAAACTTCTCAATAGAAATTGGGGAATAATTTGACTCAAGTGTGAGGAAATGCAGGCCGAGCTACTTTCTAAACAATTTCAGTTTTCTTTCATGTAAAATTTGAGTCAGTATCGGAAGGTCAATAAACACGATTTGATTTCACCACAAATTGTTCAGCTGAGTGCAGATATGGCTGGATCCAGTCGTGTGGCCTTTGTTATACAAGAGGTCAGCTGAGATGATCATAATGGTCCCTTCTGGCCTTCAGAATCTGTGAATATATGAATAATTGAGAACCTGTCCTGCCAACCCTCATTCGTTGAGGTAGTCATATTGAAATCCTGAGGGACTGCTCGTGTGAGTAAAGGTTGTGGGATCAGGCCTAAAGTGAGTGATCATTATCACTTATGTTTAAATGTATTGGTAAAACTATAAAATATTCACTTCCAGTAAAGACAGCTTGCTTTAAAATGAGAGGTGCTTGTGCAGCACTGCTCTACTTGGGTTTGTTGGGCCAGGTAGTGAAACAACTTCACCATTGACTACAGAGAACTTTGGAATCCAGAGTTTAGTGGGATGCTTTGTTCTATACGTGGATCATCTTGAGTTCTTGTAGACAAATGCAGGGGCCTGTAGAGGGCATGAAAGGGGGTTCTAGAGGGTTGCTGTTCCCTGGCTTGCCTTGATTTCCAAGGTGCCAGGAGATTTCTGTGACTTACTCTTGACAGCAAAGGCACTTCCAAGAGTTTGGGTCTGGGGTGGTGTGGATGGAAATGTAGCTTTGTTTCTTCTGAGCTAGAGAGCCTTGCTTTGTGTGGTGCCAGCTTTAGTTGTGACCTTGTGTTTGCTCCACACCTCACACCCCCTCCTTATGAACTGTAAGGCCAAGTCATCTGTCTGTTCTTTTCAGGAGGAGGAATTTTATATTAAAATACCATTTCTCTGTGAAGTCAGATGGTGAATTTTTTACTTCAGTAGTAACAAGTATTGACTTGTAGTCATCTGCAGGGTTGTCAAACCCCTGTGCCATCTGTAGATTAGAGAGTAGGGCTGGAGTGGCAGCAGGATAGAACTGGTAGCATATTACAGAGGAAAATTATTTTGTGTCATCCTGGGGAAGTCCAAAGATCTTAGCTTCATACTTGGAAAACTTTGCTTTCTCAGTTCAGTCATCTGTGTACATGCCAGCTGTCTTTTCTTCAAGTAAAAGCTGCTTCCCATGACTCCTGTTTTTATAGCTTCCAGGTTTTTGATCACTCTTCTCTCTAGCGTATTCTCATATTTAGAAAGTTAAAAGTTGTGAAAATACTGATAAAATTGAAAAGCTGTATCCTCTGATAACCTTTAGTTATCTGAGGTGCTCATCGACTCCAGCTCATCCCTGCAAAGTTTAATGTTTGAGAAGTTCTTCTTTCCCTGGGGGCACCAATGTCCTCGTCATATATCATCATTTTCTCCTTCCTTTCCTTTGGAGAATTCTCAATAGGTATGATGTGAACAGGTACTCCTGGATTCTAAAGATCACTGTGCCCCCCTCGGGTAGCTGGGTAGTTTTGTTCTGTTTCCTCGGCTACAAAAAGTAGATAACACCCATGTAATGAAGTTGTTCAGTAACTTCATTAGTGACAAAATTTAGCTCTTCCACAGCCACGTGTTCCTCTCTCCAGCAGTGAGGAGCATCTTGGTCATAACTATTAGAAGACTTCTGTGAGAAGGCAAATCCGCGAATTATATCAGTTCCTGGCATTTGATAGCACTGTATCCATGGTGGGTTTTTTAGTCATTCTTGATTTCTAGGTAATGGCTCTAGCAGTGTTGTTCTGTTCCAGTACAATAACATGGTGCCAGGGTTTTTCTCCTTGCTTCCTGGGAATGGTGTGTTTTGTATTTTGCTCAGTTGTGGGTTGGGATTCCCAGCCTGTAGCTTATCTCCTGCTGAGGATGTCACTAATGGGGAGTTTCTGCTATGGGATGGCTAATTGAATTCAGTACACACTCTAATATTCTCTTTGGTAACCAGTGCAGGAAGAAATTGGGAGCCTAATGTTATTCCCTCACACTTTTTAATGCTTTGAATTTCTAGAAAAGATCCTGTCAGTGGAATGACTTAATTTGATGGTGAAAGATGGTAGAATTTCTGTAACATGGAAATGGCAGAAAAGCGACACTGAGATCCCTCTTTGCACAGAGGCAGAGAAGTTGGTGGTGGCAGATTTTTACCTTTGCTGCTGAACCATAAAATTCTGTTGTTGTCTTTATCTAAACTGTTTTCAACATTGCAGGTTTCTGCCCATCCTTTTCCTTGGGCAAAGGACAGGAGTTATTTTGAATGATGTTTACTATTTGTTGAACTAAGTTTTTGTTTGTTTGTTTCTTTGGGGGATTTTTGCTGATGGTTTATTTATAACACCCTAGTGATTAATTTTTCCTTTAATTTAGTTTCCTGTCTGTTGTGCCTGGATGCTGGGGAAGTATGTGTGAAAAATTGCACCCAGCTAGAAGAGGTTGCAATCTTTAAAAGTCAAAACTGGCTGGGTTCTTTTTTCTACCCCCAGAAAAATGAATCTCCTGTTGGCTGAACTATAATGCAGATTTATAAAGGTGTAGCATAGTTACATGGGCAGGATTTGGTTTCATGTTTTAATTTCTGTTTGGAGCTCTGGCCTTTCTCTTCTAACGTATTGCATTTGTGTGAATGAATTCCTGTGGTTTGCATTATCTGGTTATAGTGAAGATCAAATCTGGCCCAGTCTTGTGAATATGACCAGAAATCTAATTGGAATAGTGCCCTCATAATAATCCGCTGTGATCACAAAGTTTGTGTTTGATAAGCAGAGCTCATTTTCAGATATTCTAGCAAATAGTATTTTAGAGTCTTTACTCGCAGTTGTTTTTGAAAGGCTGGGCAGTGGATGGTGCAGGAGTGATGAACAAAGCCCCATCTTGGCCATTTATGTAAACAGGGTATTTCTTTTGTGGAGATGTCTTGTTAAGTCTCCGTTGCAGACCTTTATTGGTGCTTCTTGAATAATTTGTTTAAACTACACAGTACAGATTCCTTATTTTAGCACTAAGACTTACAAAGGCTTCTTTTAGCAGCCTTTAATTTTGTACTTATGTATGTGACATAGCCTGTGGCTGTGATCTCTGCTGTGAATCTGCAGTTGTTTTGGGATGAAAGGAGGAGGCAGCTGGAAACTCAGTAGCTACATCTAGCTGTCTACCTAGAGAAGGCCTTGATTTCAAGTTTATCTAAACAAGCTCGACTAATCCCAACTATCTAGGGGGATCCACTGTCAAAACAAGCAGCATGGCCCTAAGGCAAACACAACCATACAGAAATGAAGGCTGGGACTTCCAATACTCCAATGGCTGCATACTGGAGGCTTTTTTTCCTGAAAGAGAGTAAGAGAGGTGGAATTTGCATAATGCCTTTTCATTGGGAACTTTTGGAAAGCTGACAGAGGTCCAGCTTATAGCTCTGTAGCCACAATACAGAGTCTATAGGAGAATCCTTGAATGACCTAACCATATTGAAAGAAAAAATGAAAGCATCCAAGTATAGCCAAGTGAGTGTGGAAAAGAGGCTGCTGCATTGTCTAACATCTGCTCTACTTCTCGTTAGTTTTGTTCTTTGCTATTCTATGTGGACTTTGGAGAAACCTAAGACAGCCTAACATGAATCCTATAATCTTCCTTCTGAATATTTATGTAGTGTGCCAGCCTCTAAGCTGTCCTTTGCATCTTCCTACTTCCCCCTCATTTTCATGCTCTCAAATGAGGCCAACATTTCAAAAGCTAAATAAATGTTTGTGAATGTTTATAAAAGATTTGCATAAATTTGTCCTTGTTTGACAAAGATCACTTTTTTCTTATGCCAGTTCTGAAATTTTTTAAAGGTTTCAGTGCTTGTCTTGACAACAAAGTCCTGCCTCAGAGAACAATGATTGCTGATTAAGTGGGTATGTGGTTGGAGCTGAATAGAGCATTTGAGCCACGTCTAAAAGGGGCAGTCATCTTACGCCAGAATTATAATATTCAATAAATGTTAAGCAAGGTATATATTGAAAGCCTCGGTTTTGATGCATATACCTGTGCAGTTGGTGTAGGGTGTGAGAAGGGTGATTATCTTTTCACAGCTAGTGCTTCTCACCTCATTTTTCCTAAATGTGGAAGTGAAAATATTCCTCATTTTTAGTCGCTGTTTAAAATACATGCAATTAATTGAATACACTTATTACATTCAATTAATACATTGAATTAGTATTCTAGCTTTCTGATATTGACACTTCTTGTCTGTACCAATTGATCAGTGTTTACACACAGAATTGAACCTGTATTTTTTTAAAATATGTAGAATTTTTCAATTATTTCAGTCATTGTATAATTTTTCAATTCTTTGTAATTTAAGACTGGAACAATTATTCCTAAAAGAGTAGTGGCAGATTTTTGTGGGGTTGGTTTTTTTTTTTTTTAGCATGTTTGCTAAAATCCACTTGTCTTAGAATAAAATTAAATCTTAATTTTATTGAAGATATTTTAAAGACATTTATTGAGGTGATCCCTGAAAAACTGCTTAAATATTTAGCTCAGCTTTACTTTCTGATTTTTTTTTTTTTATTTTTTTTCTGCTGGAAAAAAGTACGAGTCGCTTCTGTTCTTTTGTTCTATTAGTTGAGAGGTTGAAGTTGTCATTAAGGCAAAAACTCGAGCTCCTTCTCTGACACAGTTTTCCTCACATCTGCTCGGGCTGTGTCCCAGGAGGAGCCGAGCAGAGCGGTGAATTCAGCACAGGCCCATTATCTGCTGGGGCTGCGTGTGCTGTAAAAGGAGTGAGACCTCGGGGAGGCTGGGAGCCTCCTCCCGTGTAATGGCCAAATCAGGTTTGAAGGGCTGGTGGCAGGAAAGCTTTGGCCTTGGGGTGTGAATTCTAAGAAACAGAGTCACAATTAGGTTTAAAAAATTCAGGGATTTTGAGCTTTATCTTGAGATATGTTTTTAGTAATGCGGGGGGAAAAGTTGCCCATCTGTGCACATATTTTGTACGTTTAAAATATTTAAATGGTGGCAGGCCTCAATATGCTTAGGAAATGTTATTTATCTCATACCCTTCCTGTTTCCAGGATTGGGTAGAGATGTGTTGGGGTTATTTGTTTTTAAAAAATGGCATTTTCCTGGGAACAATTGGTTGCCTTCAGTGACATGATGTTATTTCACACTGGGTGCTGTTCTCCTGACCCTCGGACAGGGAGGAGTGACTTGGGTAGAAGAAAAACCCTCCTCTAATTCAGGCTTTAGAATTGCTTGAAAAGAGCTAATGGGTTTTTAGAACACTAAGCAAATGGATGAACTAGTGCCATAAAGGTGTGTTGGAATACTAGTAGAATTTAAAAAGTAGAGATAAAATGAAATTAAGGCAATTCGAATTAATGCTACGAAGCAAATGATGCTCGTGAGTTTTTGGGGTGGAACATTCTTTTCAAGAACTGATTTAAATTAATTCTTAAAAAAATCTGAGCATTATAAAAATCAGTAACATTCGGTACTGCTTGCTATAAGATGGAAAAAGATTTTATGATAAAATCAATGAAAGTTGAAAGTTGACAAATTTTTTAAATGAGCAGTGGTTTCTAAAAAAGGATCTGTTGTATCAGTTTTTTAAAAACTAAATTTTTTTTTAAAATCTAGAGAAATCTCATTTTTAAGTTTCTTTGCTTTCTCTGCTTCGTCATCTTGCAAAATCTCAGCTTGTTGCAGTGTCTCTGTGACACTGTTCTCTGCGTGTCTTTTTAATGTGAAAATTAGATTTTCTAAGCTGCTTGAATTGGAATGTTTCTCCTGATTTGTAACTACATAATTACATGGCATTTGTTAATTGGTGAGAATAATCTGTAATAATATCTTTAGGAAGATGTATTGTAAGCTGATGCAAACTGGCACTGATCATAAATGCAAATGCAAGTTTAAATTTCCAGAGCACTCTGACCCGTTTGTTGCTCATTGCTGTGGTCAGGTTAGTGCTGGATTTTATGTCCTGGTGCTACTTTATTAGGTTTTCTTTAAATCAGATTTTGAAACACAGCTACATTTTACCTTCCATTATAGATAGTTGCTCTGTAAAATTGGGGTTTTTTTGAGCAGTTCTCCAGTCCTGTTATTGAGGTGCTTGTTACTGAGCAGAGGTGTCCCCTGTCTAGGGAAACTGCTCTCCAGGCTCTCCCCCTTCCTTCATCAGTCTGGTGGTGAGTTCTTGAAACTCTCTTGTTGTCCCTCTATGTGAACAGGATGGATTTCTAGTTTGTGTTGTGGGTTCAGATAGTTTTCATCTTATCCAGCTTGAAATATCATTTGTCTTGGCACCCTCTGTTTAGTGTTTCACTCGCAGCAGCCTCACCTGTGCTTCCCCCTGAGCTGAGGTCGGGAATTAAACCGGCTTCATCTTTTTCATCTCTCCTTGCCATGGAAAACTCTTGTTTGCAGTGCTCCATTCTCTCGTAATATTTGAATTGTCCTCCTGCAAAAATGCATGTACTTCCAGAAACATGGTTGTGGGCTCTTGGGGTTGGTTTGTTTCTTGGTTCCAACCCCCAGTCACCCACAGCTCAAGGTCTTGCTGTATTCTGGGTGCTCTTTTCAACCTCATCCTGGTTTTCCTTGGCTTTCCCAATAGGTTTCCAAACTCAGGTCCCCAGCCTGCTGGTTTTTGGGGTGTGTTGTTTCCCTTCTCTGACTCACATTAAGATTTGAGTGTCTTGCCTTAATCATTCATCATTTTTCACAGATCTCTGCCTGTATTTGAATTGCTTTTCTTTCCAACTTCTACTTACACTTCTTGCTCCACTTTGAGTGTCTGTTGTATCACGTCTTTCCAAGAGTAGGTTGTTTGCAGCAATCTGCTGTTCTTGCCTCAGACCAGCAATTTGTGCATCATTTTATCAGCGCAGTTTGATTTAATTGTAGCTTCAGCGTGAGAGATTTGTTACCTCTGTTCATTTGAGCAACAGAAATAAAATGATTGAAGAGCCTCTGAAGTTGTCCCACTGACTGGGAAGTAGGAACATACAGGGAAAGGTTTAAAAATAAAAATAAAAAGGACTTGAGTCTTGTGAAATTAATATTCAAGCTGTATCTTGAGATATCATAAGTGAATATGCAAAATTTTTCAGCAATGTTGAGCTTTCTTTGCTATTTCATCTCAATATATAAATAATTTGGGGCATTAGGCTGGTGTGTACTGTGTGCATTTAACAACCTTGCTTTCCATACGTGTCTCGGGTGTGTGAGGGGAGGAGATGCTTTCAGCTCCTCACCTTCCTCAGTCTGTGACACACGAGGGCTGAACGCTCTGTTCCTGCCTCATTTATTTTGAAAACTTTGCTACTGAAACCAAACTTAATCAATGAGCTCTGTGTTGTCTCCGATAAGTTATGTACTGGCTTTATTGATTGGGGAGGATTTTAGAAAACCCATGTGGGGTTTCTAATGTCAGCAGTGTTTTGATTATGAAAAGAGTTGGAACCTTGGGAGAAGGAACCAGGTGGTGTACGTCCTGCAGCCACCGGTGACACGGCTGGGCTCAGTCCCCCGGGGACACGGTTCATGCCCTGCACTTTAGCTGTGGGGACTGGCTGCTGGAGATGCACTTTTTGCTCATTAAAATGTTAAAAATCAAACTGCATGTAAAAAGATTGGTGAAAATATAAACTTGGGGATTGATCCAGGAAACTGGCACGTGATGCCCTCGAGACCCTGCTCTCAGCCATGGGTAATTTACGCTGATCAGCTGCGGGTCCTGCATCGCCTCCTTTGTGGGGGGTTTCTGCTTTTTAGGGGGGTTTGCTTTAGAGGTATCTGTGTAGCTTTTTCCTTAAAGAAAGTAGGCATAGGGGAATAAAATAGGAAAGCAGACTATTGATACTAGCTCTGTGTTTCATGTCAGGTGAAAACATAAAAAGGATTATAAGATGCTGACATGGAGTGATTCTGGGCTTGATTTTGTTAATTTTTTTTTTTAAATCATAAAGAGATGGTGATTTTCTAGGCTGTAAGTAACCACCCACCTTGAGAGGTCTGGTAGGAAGTAGTGTGTTATGTAGGCATTGCTAATCTTTCAAACCCAGCAGTATTTAAAGAAATTAAAAAAAGACATTACATTTATAGTAACGAGCTTGCAACTTCAGCAGAAATGGAGTAGTTCTCTAGCAAGTGTATTTATGTGCAAAAGACCAGCAGTTTTGCTAATTAAAAGCTAATTCTGTAATTATTTTCATAGTTTCTTAATAGTTAAAAATTTTAAAGGCGTCATTTTCTGTGTTTAGGAAGCTATAAATATCAAGAAACAAGTGCAAAGTAAATTCTGAGTAATGCACTTACCCTGCAATAACACAGTGCTGGTGACATGCTGGAGTGTGTTAGTGTGTGAGTGGTGTTGCTTGCAATTACAGAAATCATTTAAATCATTAAATGGTGGAGAGAATATAGTCTGCAATTTTGGAGTGACTGACTTGTTATCTTTTAACATGGCCAATAAAAATATAGAAACTTTACAATCCTGCAATTATAATTTTGTTTCTTTTAAAATTCAGGGGGGTTGGTGCTGTTTTGTTTGGTTTGCTGTTTTTTTGTGGTCTGTTTGTTTTGTTGTTGTTTGTTTTAAATATTTTCTGCATTAAGATTTCAGCTGTGGGTAAGGGAGAACTGTGCAGCAGTTAAAATCAGTGAAGATGTAGTTTTCTGGCCAAGCAGAGCAGTTCAGCAGGCAGCCCATCCCTGTGATCAGGAGGCAGAGAGATTCTGCACGAGGCTGAACCCAGTCACATTAACCAGGCCTTTACTATCAAGGCATTATTTTGATTCAAAATGCAGAGTTCACTCTGAAACCTGCACAGCTCCTCTCCCCCTTTCCTGCCAAAATGGAAAGGACACTTCTCTGCTTTACATGGCATGCTTCTTGTTCTTCAAACCCAGGAGGTTGTTAAATAATCTATCAATAAACTGTCAAGAAGTCAAAGTTTCCATATCTGTTTCTGCCTGAAATCTTAAGAACTTGCCACATTTTAGTTGTCAAGACACCTCCAAAGAAGAGCCTGAGCAGTTGAGCCTGAACCCATGGCTAGGAGTGGGATGTGCTCCTCTGAATTATGTAGGAGGAACATGTTCCTGCAAGGGAGTCAATATGTTTTCTGCTTCATTGAATAGGTTATTAGATTGATGTAGTTTGTTTGTTGAATGATGGCATTGGTTTTAGAAAGAAATGAAGCGAGAAGCATCAATTTAGTTATTGATGATAATTTATTGCTATTGGTCAGAGAAGTGTTGGATTCATCAGAGAGTTTGTCATGGAGTCGGGGCTATCTCATACAGCTGAAAGCAGAAAGAGTTTACATTTCAGGCTCTGAAATATCAGTGTGAAGGAAAATGAACAATGAATTGGCTGGTAGTAAAGGGCTGCAAGCTACCTAGACCTTTATGGGGGGTTGTGGATTATACAAGTGAAATTTTGAATATTATAGAACAACATAATGTGAATGGTTTTCTTTTGTCTATGAACACAACTATTTGGGGACTAACATGTTTCTGGGTCTGCCTCTTTAATGACTATTTGTTTGAAGATGTAAAGCTGAAAATTATTAATTTCTCTGCTGATCAGTTTTCAGTTTTCGTATTCATGCTTTTGATCATACGAGGGCGATACTGAAAAGTTCCTCTGTCTGAGGTGCTGTTTGGTAACCTTAAAAAATGCTATATATGTGAAACAATTTGTATTAATTTTAATACATATTATTTTAATCAGTCTTTTAATACTCAGATTTTTCTTTCTACTAGCAGTAGGCAACATTAAACATTCCTGCTAAGAGACCTATTGGCTTTATCTTTTGTTATTTATCTTGCTGATGTTAGGAAGTATTCTCTAATCCCCCAGACCTCTGTTCCTAGGTAACAGTCAAAAGCTGTGCCAGCAGAAGTGGTCCTGCCAGGCCAAACCCATGTGGTTTGGTGTTATTCACTATGATCCATATGGTCAGGGTAGAGATTGTCCCTAGAGAGGTGTTAACACTCAACAACCCAACCTCCTCCTACTCTTGGGAGAATTGCTGGATGGCTCCTGCTGCCTGCCCATGTGTGAATCTTGATTAATTTTTCATTTTTAATGAAGTTTGATCATGTTTATTATTTCACATGATTGACTGCCTGGTACTCCTTCCATGTAATTGATAAAGCCCATATTTCTTCATCTGTCTCTTATTTCTTCAGGGCAAAGTTGTGAAATTGTGTGATGTGGTTAATATTAGATTTATTGGTCCCAACAGATGTATAAATTATCTCTTTTTCTCTCCACAGGAAGTTCTACAGACTTTGACCAAGTTTTGTTTCCCCTTCTATGTGGACAGGTAGTGTTAACTTTTCTAACTTTACAAGAAAATAAGCTTGTCAATAAAACCACTGTAGAAAATAAAAACCATACCATTCTTAATGTTCTGTCTGCTTGACTGTGATTTAAAGCACCCAAGTGCAAATTATAGTCTTAGAATCACTTTTTCCTGGGGTTTTTATGGGCACCTTCAGAAAAAAAAAAAAAAAGAGTTTTAAAAGTTTGAGCTGTTCAGTGGCAGCAGTAAGAGAGTGTTTTGTTTGACTTCTGTGTGGTGCTGGGTGTGGAGCCTCTTGGGTCCTCATTGTCAAACATCCATGTTAATATCAAAGCTTTGTGTGCAGGTGTATTTTATTTCTTCGTTGCCAAAATTTGGGCAGAACAATGAATGAAATGCTTTACATTTAAAGGCCTCTTGATCCTGCTGGAATGCTGGTGCTTTACTTGGTGGCTACTTAATGTGGCTTCTCATTTTGAGGGGAATATTGTGAAGTAAGGTACAGTGGATTTGACAAGAACTGAGAATATTTAATTCTTGTACTTCAGAAAACTCCAGGACTTCTTTAGTTTTGCTTTTACTGTGAGTTATTTTGATGGTTTCAGGCAAAGACCAAGCATTGAAGCTTTGAAAGGCTGCAGCATGCTCGTATCACGCCCCAGCACCATTTAATTGGTCAGGATCCCTTGCAGAGGGTCAGCAAACACAGAGGGGCTCTATCGATGGGATTGACCTCAACTGGGATTAAACTGCTAGGAATCTTTTTCTCATTTCAGTGAAATCTGTGATATTTACAGTAGAAATTGATTTTCTTTAGAAATCAACATCCATTTCTGGTATCGCTGCTTGTTTGAGCCCTTGTGAAATTTTACATTTTTTTTTTTCCCTTTTCCCCCACCCATAGGCCAGCTGGTGTTTCTTAGTTATCTCCAAATACTGCTCACCAGTCTCTGTGAATGGAAGTGAAATCTCACTGTTCTTCTGGAGAGAGGAGTCTCCATATTAAACCCCTGCTACACTCTGTCCTCGGTGTAGTCATCTGGGGCTGGGGGAAGCTGAAAGCTTGGATGGGTCGTGTGGACGATCTGTTCTTTCAACCCTCCAGGTGGTTCCAGCAGATCAAGGGTGAGAGATGTTGGTTGGGCACTGCTGGAGACAGCCCTTCTCACCAGTGCCTCTGCTGTACCCCATTTGTACTGAAAAAGAGAACTGGAATATCCTGAGCTGTCAACATGAGCTGCTTAACCAGTGCACCTTGACTTGCGTGACCTTTAAAAACCACAAATACTTCTTAGAATTTGGAGTCGTTTTTGGCTGATCCCTTTTTCCTTTCCTAGGGGGAAGGAGCAGGGAAATACATGTTTTTTTTTCTCATGTATGTGTTTCTACTAGAAATATTTATGTTCACTCTGTGTAGGTTTATTGTACCTAGGAGGGGTTTGTTTGTTTTGTTGTTTTTTGTTTTTCCCCAGCAATAGAACATTTTGCAAGATAAGAGCTCTGAAAACCCATATGGGGTGCAAATGAGAACATAATGAAAAGTGATTCCCATTTCTGGATGCGCTTGTTTGACTGAATATCACAGACTGTCACTGAAAAGACTGCAAGCCAACCATATTGAACATGAAGGAGGGATTGTAACCCATAGCACACTTAATTTACAGCTAAGAATGGACTTTCACTACTCCAGAAGGCAGAGGATGTCCCACGTTAAGGATGTGGCAGGTGAAGGAGATGTGTGTGCTCCTTCTCTTCTGGATGTGGAATTGAACGTGTGCACAGACATGCACAGGGGTGTGCAGGTGTATATATAAAATATATATAAATAAATACTCGTTGAGATCCTCTATGATGGAAATTTGACTCAAGCTGGCAGTTCCAGCAAGAAGCTAAAGAGTCCTGTGTCACTGAATGCAAATGAGCTTCATGTGGTGGTGACAGAGAAGAGCACAGTGCATCTCCAGTGCAAAATGTTCTTCAGCTTTTAGCTCCTTCCAAGTTTAGAGCTGGTTGAACACCCAGCTACTTCATAAATAGCTACCAGGCTATTTCTGGAACTCAGCAAGTGACAAATTTGCTTCCCCTATTTACTGTTAACCAGCTACTGAGTTATTAATTTAGACATTTCTTATATTGCATTTAAAATGAAGTTATTTAAAGTAGTGAGCAGGTAGCCCCATAATGAAATTACTTCAGACAGGGCTTTAATAGCCCACTTAGTCTTCTCAGCAAACACTTTCTACTTGGAGATGAAAAGGAATTGCTTCTAGAAAATGTGCTCTCTTCAGTCACACGCCAGAAAGGTCCTTCCAGCCGAGTCTTACAGAGTTGACTAGCACTCTCTAGTGGGATTTTATCCCTCTGTATGTGCCTGCAAAGGGCTGTATTGGATCACAGCTCCAGTTACTGCAATTCCTCAGGGTGCTTTTTTAATATATATTGTTCTGTTCATTCTGAACAAAAACAGAGAAACATTGAAGTGGTTTCAGTAAGGGCCTTCCCAATACTTGGGGGATTTTAAAGAAATTGCTCTTCTCTCTCCTTCCCTTCAGCCCTAACTTCACTCTGCCCATTTAGAGCTGAGATTTATGGTGCTTTCCATCCTGTTAGTCTCTAAAATAGACCTTCATCCCGTGTGAAAATAGGGCTATGAATCTTAAGTATTGATATTAAGATCTTAGGAAAAGCACTTTTTATGTTGGGGTAACTGACAGCTGAGGCTTGAGCAAGACCTGTCAGACATGGGTAGTTTCTGCAGGTCACATAAATGCAAGAATCTTTAAGTTTACTTTGGAGGAACTTACCAACTTGTCACAATTACTTAATAAACAAGCTTCTCCCTGCTGCAAATGAAGCATGGGGTTTTTTTCCAGTTCCATAATTCTAATTGTCAGCTAGAATGCTGTTTCTCACACATGCTCTGCTCTCGACCTTGTTAAAATTAAGCATATAATCCCCTTTTAAAACACCATACTAAAATCACCATAGTAACATTACATCCAAGCTTTGCAGATAAAACACCACACCAGTGAGGGATTGCTTGGGATCCCCCAGCAGCTCAGTTTGGTTTATGGAAATGGTTGCTCTGTTGACATTTAGATTTGGGTAGGATGATAGTACTTACACTGTCTAATTCTCAGACTACTTAAATGATTTAAATATTTATCTTCTTGTTCATCTGTGAATTTGGAGCACTTCTCCATCTCCATCGCTGCATGTGTTTCCTTCCCTGTCTGCAGTCTATTGAAGGATTCTTCTCTCCAAGCTGGACAGGGACATCTTTCCCTGGATCCAGCTTCTATTTCTGAGAGTTGATTTTTCTTTATATTTCTCTAGGCACTGAGTGTGTAAACTCCCATATGAATAGTTTATTGCATTATATATGCATGGACATCATAGAAGAGAATATTTGCTCGCTTTGAAGGCTTGTGGCTCTTAGTTAAATGGTCTTAATGGGTTCTGTTGGTGCTGGTGGTGAGTGCCACTCAGCTCTCCATACACCTAAAATAAACCTGAACAGAGCCTGACTAAGTGTTAATTTCCTATCGTGGAGGTGTCAAATAGATCTGAAATTGGATGAAAGGTCCTCTAATAATTACATTAGTCCCAGCTTCACCACTAAACATAAAAATTTCTCTTAAATAGTAAAACATCTCTACAGACTGGGAGGTGAATTGGGCATGGTTTGTTTACATACACTGATGGTAGGTTCCATACATTTGATTAACTTTGGACAAATGTGGTAATATCTGAAGAATGTCTTTCATTGGGTTCATAAATAGCATCCAGAAAGCACCAAGCTTTAAATGTAAAGCATCTTGTTTGGATCTTATTTTCCTATCTTGAGCCTCACCTATTAGTGGCACAATGTGGATGTGAATTAGAGTATTTTTAAAGACACAAATGTTGAAATGCTCGGGTGGGGGGGGTTTGTTTGTGTGGTTTAGTTCTTGGGTTTTGTGGTGTTTGGGTTTTGTTTTGGTGTTGGTTGCTGTTCATTGAGGTGTGTTTTGGTTTGGAGAGCCATTAAGATCTTACAGATGAGGCAAATGACTCTTAATTTTGAAAAATCGTATAAAAGTCCTACAAAGTTATAGTCGTGGTTGGCTTTAGCAGAGTGTACCTTTGATTCTAGTTTCTCTTCTCTCCCTGTGCACACTGTTCTAGACCTGCTGCTGAACCTTGTGCTTTTATGTCAATACATCATTCCAAAACTGGCAGATGGACAATAAAGCTTCTCCCAGTCGGTGTCCAAGTGTTGAAGAAGCCTGTGTAGTGTTAAACACTGTCTGGCTCTTGGACTAAACCCGTTCTCAAATGAAGAGCACTAAGGACATATTTTGGTTCTATGAGAGAACACGGGTTTGGTTGGACAGTGTGTACTGCAGTAAAGATGGTTGATATCCATAATTGTTTTCAGTTAAAGATAAATGCATTTTTAGTATCCTCCTACACTTAAAAAATGGGAAGAACCTCTCCAAACCACTCCTCCCTCACCAAGAGACCAGCATGTTTAAGTTTCTAGAAGGTGTATACTGTCAAAGTTAATTTCTAAAAAAAACTCTGCTGAAAGAGGAAATGTTAGAGGTTCAATGACTTAGATGAGATACTTTTGACACGTAGTTAGCTCAGCACTAACTTTTTTTCCTCTTACTCTCTTTATTTTCAGCCATGCAGTTAACCAAGTTGGGCAGAACTTCACATTTGTGCTTACAGACATTGACAGCAAACAGAGGTTTGGATTCTGTCGCTTATCTTCTGGAGCCAAGAGCTGCTTCTGTATCTTAAGGTAGGTCTGTGGCTTGGCTTCTGGCTGGCTCTAGGAAGCAGGGTTTGACTTTGCTGTGTTATGCTGCAATTATAATTTCCAGCTGTTCAACATTATTTTCCTATCTGGTCCCCAAAGTCACTGCTCTTCTGCAGAAGTGATGCAAAGGATCTTGCACTTCGGGTGCCTCCACAGATAACTGTATTTGTTTGTAGTCAACGTTCTGGAGTTAACAATGTGGAAAAAAAAAAAGGTCTCTTTGCAGTAATTTGACACGACATAGCATGATGGCAGCTGTTATCTTTAGCTGTCACAACTGATCTTCTTAAGGCATTTTGTGGACATTTGTATATGCAAGTTTTATTAACAAAGCATCTGTTGGTAACTGAGAGGATGTCACTGATGGCTCTTCACTCTCCACATCCTAGAGCTTTGTATGGATGTGCTTTACTCTGGCCCGGGGAGGGTTTTGTGGAGTTTGTCATAACACAGCCTGTTAGTGGAAGTTGGCAACAATGCATGTCACATAAAACAGGCACAGGGGCTCTGTCAGAGTATTTTTGATGACCTCCCACAGGCATCTTGGATTACAGTCTGGTTTTCTATTTGCATTTGCCACGAGAAACGATGTGAGTAAAATCAGCTTTAATATCTACCAATGTATCAGTTCCATTAAAAACTTCTGTGGGTTGAAGGTTTTCACATCAGATCTGACCTGTATTGTTTTAAACAAATTTAAGAATGGTCTGTCTTCTCCTTTCTGATTTTCCATGTTCATGAGAAATTGAAAGTTTCTGAGCCCAGGTAAAGATAGCTCAGAGTTAAGTGTATGAAGAGGCAGTTGGTGACTGAGCAGTTGCTCAAGCAATCCCAAATGAGGACAATTTCCTCTATGAGCAATTGTAAACGTGTTTATCAGTCGTCTCTGGTTTGCTTTTCATGGGAGAGAATCCAGTGTAAGAACGAGAAGATTTTGCCTTCAACCTGTGAGAGTTGGACCATAAACTGAAGGCAGGAAGGTGTTTCCCCAGCTCCTTCCCCATAGTGCTGCCCTGTCTAGTTGGGTGCTGATTCACTCTCATGTGGGAAGTGTCTGGTTACATAAGGTAACTTTCCCTGATTAATGACAAACTGAAGGGAAAACACGGTTTTAAAAGAAAATGTGAATGAGGAGTAGTATGAGTCCCTTCTTGATCTCTCCTGGATAAGAGTTCTCTGCTGTCAGCTCCCTTATGTTGAGTGGATGCCCAGAAGAAATGGAGGAGTTGTGTTGTAGTTAAATGCCTTCTGCTTCAACTCATGGCCCGAAAAAAACCCAAACCAAAACAGTGTTCTGATGCAGTTAGAGCAGTGGAGGAACTGGGGCTCTTACCTTCATTCCTGTTGCTGCTTTCTCCTGTGAGCTAAGGAGAAAGGCAAGTTCGTTATTAATGTAAGTCTTGGAGTGTAATGAAGAGTGTAAATCAGTATTGCCAGGAGTCACTTGCTCTACTCCCAGGACCACAGCTCCCATGGTCAATGTGAACCTTCTCAGTGTCCGTTAGGAATTAAGGATCCTCCAAACAGATGGGTCAGTACATACTGAAGAATGTGAGAATTATATGAAAAATCAAATGAGGATGAAAAGAATGTTTATTTGTTTTTAAAATCCAGGTTGGGTGACAGCAAGCTTCAAGTATTCCTTGCTGTGATAGTGTAAGAATTAAGTGATATTGTTTATTATTAGAGATGATATTCACATGTTTACCCGTCGGAGTTCATGGGTCTGGCCATGGCAAAATGGTTTGGAGGTAAAAAATCATTACGTGTTTAGATTGGAATCATCACATGTTTAGAGGAACAGGAGAAAAAGGAAATTCTTCTCACTCTGCTGGTGTTTAAAAAAAGTTCTTCCGAGGTCTGGAGGCAAAGTTTAAAGCTGAGCCAGTGCTCAGAAGGGCAGAAGTCAAGGTCTGGATTTTGAGTTTGAGTGACCCAGAGACTTTTTCATGTGGATGCAGAGTACACTGAGGCGCTTGTGGAGTTCAGCAGCAGGGAGGTTATGGACACAGATACAGCTCCTGTGCCAGCAGAAAGGCAGCTCCATTTTACACAGTGACTCTTTTAGCTGTTCTAACCAGAATGGTCAGAAATCTGCTTTCAGGACAGTTTTGTGGTTAGTTGGCATCGCACGGTTTATGGCAATCTTTGATTAACTTTATAAACTGCATCTGCTAAGTGATCTCTGATTTTTATTTTATTTCTTTAATGGAGAACCACTGAGTCTCTCTCTCTTATTCCATTTCCTTTTCCTCCCTCTCTGGCTGCTGCCGAGGTGCAGTGGTCAGTGTGGTTTGTGAGGTGCAGGGATGGCTCCGTTCTGCGAGCCGACAGCAGAGGGCGGGCAGAGGCACAGAACCGGGTCCCACCTGGGCTGTGCTGGGGTCCTGAGCAGTCAGCTGGGGGAGAAACCCCCCAGGCTCCTGTAGTGCCCATCAGAATCTCCTGGGTAACGTGGATTCTGGGCTGCCTGGCTCAATGCGATAAGTTATGAAACTTAAAATACACTTTTAAATTGTTTTGGTTTTCCAAATGATGAATGTGTTGTGTCCATTTTGAGTTCTAATTTGGTAATTTACTCTCCTAGAAAATGCTCCATGCCCAAAGATGTTTTCTTTCTAAGGCATCATTTAAAGACTTAAGGATTTTGGCTGAAATGAAAGAAATCCTACTGGATATTAAGAAGCATAATGTTTTAGTTGTTTCTAGAGATTTGCTTTAACTTTGCATCAGGTTTGGCATGGGCTTTAGAGAGTGAACAACAGAGATCTGAATTTAGAGAAAAAACAAACCCAAAGTGGTGTGGAGACCTTCCCAGACCTCTCACTTTCCTGAGACATCTTCAGCTCCACAGTCAGGCGTGTCCCTTAGTTGTGCGCTGGAATCGTATAGTTTTGTTTCTCATGTTCTCTGAGTCCTCCGTGTATGTAGAGGGGTCATGTTCTTTCATTTGGGCAAAAGAGTCTGGGAGGTGTCAAAGAGGTTCAGAATTTGTTCTTGGTTGCTGTTTCCTGCTAATTGTGCTCCACTGAAAGGTGATGTAAACTTGGTATCTACTGGTACCATCTCAGTGATTAAAAAAATGGTATAAATTCATCTTTTTGCTTTCGTATGCTCTTAAAGCACAGAGATGTTCTCTGATTCCTAAGAACTGTGTGTGCTGAGGCTCTGAGTTTCCATTTCCTCTTTGTTCTGATGTTAGATCTCCTTACCAGCTTATTCATCATCTGGATTTCTACCCCTCTAGCTGCACTCAGCTCTCCCCAGGCTGATTTGTTGCTCCCCTCTGGACACTGTTCAGTGGCTCAGCTGCTCTTGCCTCTTTGGCTGCTCCCAGCGATCTGGAGCTCCTCAGAGCCACTGCTGGTGGTGGATTTCAGTGTTATTTCAATGGGAAGTGGTGTGTAAACCAGGTCGTGTCAGTCTCAGGAAGTCTGAAAGGACTCGAGTGTTCCATTCTACAGTCTGGTTTCTCAAAGCTGAAAAACACTTTGGTACCTGCTCTGCTCGTAGGGGGACAAAGTTAAAAACCTCACAGAGAAATGTCTGAAAATGGGGCAAGAAAACGAAGATGGGGTGTATAAAGCTCTGAAGACACTGCTGAACATATGAAATCCTTAGACATGTCCTTAGACATTGAAATACGATTTTTTTTTTCAAAGAAAGATACCAAGTTCTTAGCTGAAGACATTGTTTTAAAGCGCAGGTGAGTTTCCATTGTAGCTGGGTTTTTGTCCTGACTTCCATATGTTGTAGAATCTGAGTCCTGACAACTTTGTCTTTCTGTGCAATCATGAAGGAAGAAAAAGTTCCGCTTTAGGAATGTAAAAAATGTTGATAACTCAGTCTGAATGGGTTTTTTGATACCCTTGTTGCAGAGTGTTTATATAATAAAACTAACAAGTTTAATTTTAAAAAATATTTTTATCTTTTGCTTTCTGAAATATTTACAGAATTCATTGTAAGGACCCAGCTATTGATGAAAAATTCTTCAGGTTATAAGCAGGTAGAACTTAAAGTTCATATAGTCAGAATATAAAATAAACAGACATTTGAAGAAATTGCTAAATCCTAACTTTATGAAACGCGCTGCTTTTAAATAAAATATAGTGACAATGTTGAATGTATAATAACCTATTTAAGTGTATGAGCTGGTTTAAATATGTAGGTCCATGTAATGATTTCAGGTTGTGTAAGATAACAAAATGGAAACCTGAAGAGCTCCTGGTTTTGGGTATAGATAAAAAAATCAGAGGCATGTTCCCCAAGTTGACACTAGTATTTAACATGTACTTTTATTACAGCAATGTATATTTGAGTTTAAAAAATCAATTTAGTATTTTAAGTGAGAAATAGTATTTTTGAGTTTATTTAACCAAACTCTTGTGTTGTATAAGGCCAAGTGTAATAACTGTGCTCTTCAGAACCATTTGGCAGAATGGCTTTGAAGCAACATTCCTGGTGTTTCTTAGCAGGTTGTTTAAAACTCTCCATTCTTGACCGAGCCTGGGTTACTGGTGTGTGATACTGAAATCTAGACATTGTATTTAAATGGATTTCCCAGGATGTCACTGAGCTTGTAAAATACTATTTGTTTAAGTTACAGAGCTGGGCAGAATGTCCGTTGGGTCTGTTTCAGTAGAGGTTGACTCAAAGCAGTGGTGATCAGACCTTGGTGTCCTTGGCCATCTCTGCAGATAGATGTTTCCTCATTAACTGCAGCTTCTCCACAAATGGGATTTTGGTCAATTTAATGCTATGTTTAATTTGCAAGGTTTCTTTCTGCCAGATACTACACGAACAGCTTTGGGAGATGTTGGGGAAGTGCTGCCAGTCCACACACAATCATTTCCCCTCAGATTTACCTGTTCTGTCCCTTCCTATCAAGAAGGGGTGGCAGCAATAGCAGTAAAAACTTTGTGAGAGGAGAAGGTGCCCGTGGGTACATGAATGAGCTGCTGGTGGTTTCGGCTTTGGCAGCACTGGAGAAGTGTGGTGCTGGCCAGAAGGCCCCAGATTTGTGTGTATTTAGTCACCTGAAGTAATTTGGTGGACAAGCAGCCTCTCATTCCTCTAGCTGTGGAGTAGCTACCTGGAAACCTTCCTGCTCTTTATTATTAACTAGTACAATTTCTGTTCTATCTGTTAAACAGTTAGCTATAGCACCTATATTTGCTTGAAGGAGCTGTAATAATAAAAGTCAAAGATTTTTTTTGTCTTGTCCCAAGTTTTGTTAGAATGTTAAAAACCAAAAAAGGTAAAACTTTGGGTAGTTTGGGTTCACAGGCTCCCTGGGCAAAGTTCCTGGTACAAGACAGTGCTATAACCATGTGCAACTCTGATTTCAATTTCACTTAATTTGGAGTTTTCAGTGGGCATTCAGCTTTTGTACCCCAAATGAAAATCATTCTTCTGAAGTGAAATGCAGAAACATTTGTGTGGAAATCCCTCTCGGCCAAAATAACTAAGCTGTGCACCACTCCTGTGCTGAGATAAAAAGAAATGAATCTATAATAGTTTGTGACAGATGGCAGAAAATGTAACTAACTGAATGTGATTCTGTATGGAGTTATTTGAGGTTTTTGGTGTGATTTGTTGTGAGTTCCTCTCCTCCCCCCTTTCCTCTCCTTTGATTGCAGTCTTTGTCCATTTATTCTTAGGATAGAATAAGATTTCTGAGCAGGGGCCTCTCTTGTGGTGCAAAGTGAGAATTGTTTTTAATTGAGCAGAAACATGTGGAAGGATCAGGAATATCTCAAGGGATTACAGAAAAATTCCAAATTTGTACTACTTACAGCTTGTGTTTAGAGCAGGGTCTGCTGGGAATAAATGTTAGTTAGTGTGACCTGTGACCTTAAAAACTGTTGACATGGATTTCAGCCAGAAACTAGCCACAGAACTCCTTTGTTAAGCTCATTCATAGCTCCTTGAAAACTCTAGTCAGTGCAAGTTGCCAGCTCAAATCTAAGGAAAGCAGAGCCCTTTTTTTTCTTTTTTTTTTTCTTTCCCATGCTTTGGAAACAGTGGCCGCCCCTTAACCAGCAAGACTTCTTTAATAGGAGTGCCTGGCCTGGCCTTGATTGGAGCTGACAGCTTCCTGGCTCGGGCTTGCCAACTGGCAGGGCACTGATGCAGAGGGGACAAACAGCTTGGAGGGGCTCTGGGCCACTGCTGGTGTGGCTGCTGCGAGGGGAACACGCTGCTCTGGGGATACCTACAGAATGGAAAGGAAAAAATCCCAAATCCTCCAAACTACTTTTAGTTCCATGCATTTCTCTGGTATTTTGGGGGAGAAAATGGAATATTTGTTATTTGTTTTATAAGAATTGTCCTGTTGTCTTCTAGAACCTTCCCTTCTCATTGATTTGGCCAAAAGCCACAGAAAAATATTTACAATTTGGGGGGAATATATGTTGATTTTAGAATTTAGAACTTTTTTCATTTTTTAAAAAAAGTGACTGTATCATACTTAAAAATCTGATTATCTCACTGGTTAAATTTACAAAACCTCCTTCTTGTGCACTCACTTCTTTAGAAGTTTTTCCACATACTGGGTTTTGTGGTAGGATTCATTCTTTGGTCTAACTCTGGTAGGACTCATTCTTTGGCCTGTGTGAAGGCTCACCTGACTGACATTGTGCTTCTGAAGGGAGATGAACCATCACATCAGTGTATTATGTTATTATGTGTAATAAGAACTAAACAAGGCATGGGAAGGAGAATACAAATTTTTTTTTTTGCTTAAAGTTAACCAAAAAGTATTCAAAACAAAGTCACCTTCGTGAAGAATCATTGAGCAGATGGCAGTAAACTGAGATAAGAGATCCATCATTGATTTACTGTGGAACTTTTTGCTGTGGGGTAAAGTCCCATTGATTCAATGTCCTCCACATTGACCAGTGATGACTCTTTTTCTGGGGATGGAGAGGAAGGGTGGGAAGAAGTTTGAAGCTGCTTCCCCCTTGTAGCCACCTGCTTTCACTGAAGGCAGAAGATTCTGGACCTTTTCTTAGTCCCTGTCATCCTCTTTGAGCTCTTCTGCTGGTTTTGGAGAGAGTGTTTTGGTCATATTAGTGAGTTGGAGTAACTGAGCTCAACAAAAGCTTGAGCTATAGAAATTCTTTAACCATTAATTTGAAAGTTTGATAAATTGTTGTTGTTCTAAACTGTTCCATAGCTGCTGTTTGTGAAGTTTGCAGGTGAGTGAGGAAGGACATCCATTCTCACTTCAGCTGGATGAAAGTTTGGAACATTAAAAAGGCACAGATTTGCAATGCACGCTTTGAACTGGTGTTAATAGGAATTTGCTTCTGTGGAGTGCACAGACTATCACATTAACCACAAATAATGTAATGTATTTAGTAGCAGTCTGATGTATGGGAAGACTGAGCCTTTCTTTCCCTTTCCCTTTTTGCTGTTAAGACTTCTGTGTGGAGACAGAAGAATATTACTAATAAGAGAAAAAGTCCAGGCTTTATTTACTACAGTTGTATATTGAATAAAATGGTAGCAAGCAAAATCAATGTTTTGCTTCCAGATGTATCTATATGATACTTTCAAGCCTTCCAGAAAGATGTCTGGTAATGGGTGGAATTGCTGTGGAACACTTTTTGGACAGTCTGTTTGGTCTTTGTGGTCTATCGACCCTGGAATCCCTGTACTGCTTAAAACGCTTTGGAGATGAAAGGTGAGAGCAAACTGGTTCTGTTAGACATTGGCAAAGGGCACAAAAAATACATGTATAAATCATGAGGAATCGGATCTCTCTGATGCAGCAGTGCAACAAAATTGTACCTAATAAAAATGTTGTTACTGAGCCTCTCTCTGCTGCCTTCAGAGGTCTGAGTGTTAGTTTTTTAGCAGTGGATTCAGCCCATCCATTGAAGGTTCGAGCTGGAGATGTGGCCGTCTCTGGGTTCCTTTGCTGGGACCTTACAGAGAAGGGCCAAGAGGGCAGCAGGACTCAGAGCTTGGCTCTGACCTTCTTTCACAGAAATTCTGATTTCTTACAGCCTTAACTGTAGCAAACCTTCCTCCTCTGTGCATGAGAGGAGAGTGGTCTCAAGCGCTCAGAACACCCGAGAAGTCGGTGGCAGGAGGAGCTCTCCTGTTGGTGCAGGGGTTGGGCTTGAACTTGACATGTTTATAAAACAATTTACATCTTTAAAGTTTGGGGGTTTTACCCCTGCTGTTTGGCTTAAGCAGACACTGGCTTTTATTTTCAGTTCCTTGTCAGAATATATATGGAACAGTGATGAACCTAGTGAAAGAGAGCTTGACATCAATTAAGTTCAGCTATCTGCTTTGTGTTCTTTCTGATACACTTTCCAGTATCGTTTTTCCAAACTTCCTGTGTTTTTCCTTTATTGTCCTTACAAGTTTTCCAAGATAGGGATGAGCTATTTAAAAATACTGTTTCAAGAAAAGAGGAGTAAAATTTTCTGTTACATCTGCTCATTTATTGTCTCCTCTTTTCATCTCTGCCATGAAACCTTTTCAGACTCTGGACACTACTTCAGGAGGCCTGTAGGGCTTTCCTAGCATCTTATCTTCCTCAAATACCTTTAAATAAATTTTGAAGTGCCTCTCAAGTTACATTAGCTTTCTGAAACTATATTCTCTGCAATACTGAGTAAAATACACTTATTAAAATAGTCTTGAACAATTAAAAGCACTGATAGTGCAAATGGATTTTTTTCTGTCCCGTGACTAAAAAGCTTCTACTGAAGTTTACTCCTGTTTTTTCTTCATCCTCTTATTGATCATCAATGAGCACAAACATTATTAATCAGTCAGTGTTGTGTGTATTTATTTCATAAGAATGGGCACTCATCTGTGTGTACATGTGCAAAAACATTATTTTCTTGATTATTTATATATAAATATCTGTCTAAACAGCAGTGTCAAAAACCAAATCTTAAAGAATCCAGTTGATTCTGTTTGAGACTTGAATTTTCTGGTTTATTAATACGTGGAAAGTGTATATAGTATTGCCTCTTAATTGATTTTTTTTTTCTTTGAAATAGTATCCAGCATCATAGTTGTAGCAACAGAAATGCATTTTGATGTTTTGAGTTTTAGACTGACATTGAAAGGAGTCGATTCCACTGAACTCATAAATAATGAATCCTTATTTTCAACTAGATGTAGCTGATAAATAACGAGTCAATAGGGAATATATTAAATGACACTGAGTGAAAAGCTTTGGAGTTCTCATTGTGGTGTCAGTAGGTCTGTTAAAGGCTTTGCTCGCTGAGCTTGAAGTTTTAAAGCATGGTTGACTTGGTTTAAATATTTGGATGGAAACTTAAATGTGGTAGAACCTTGTTAATCCACACACCTCGTAATCACAGGCAGGAACGGCCAGATCCACCTATGGCTCAGCAGAGAGGCACAGGGCTCGTTTCTGGGCTTCCTCTGGGTGCCTGCTACCTTAAATTTGTGTCATTCAGCACAGCAGCAAAAAAACCCCATCATAAAAAGATACTTTTTTTTCTTTTCCAAGTCTTTTTAACTCTCTGTTTCACTCTGATGCACATCTCAAAAGTGTTACCAATTTGTGCTGGGTCTCTAGTCATAGTTGGAAATTACCTGACGTTGTCAATATATATGAATTAAAATTTGGATACTAAATGCAATAGCAACAAGGTTTAGGAAAGAGAGAACATGTTGCAAGTTCTGAAGTCTGGAATTTTTTTGTAATGGCAAATGTTCTGAAAGAGAGAAACCTCTTTCTAGGTAATAGAAGGACACTGGGTGTGTTGCTTTTAAAGTTATCTGCTCGCTGGTGACATGTGCCTTGTGGGGAGCAGGGGGTGGGAAGTCCTTGCTGCAGATGCTTTATTCTGTGGGATCAACTGGTGATGATGTTTGGAACAGAAGTTCCCCCTGCCTCTATCCATTTTTCTCTTACCGTCCACTAGAAACAGAAATTATTTATGTCCATCTATCAAGTTTGAGGTTTTTATCTTGATTGCAAAAAAAATAAAATAAAAATTACTGTTTAAAAATTATATGTTAAAATTTAATATGAATTATTAGCTCCAGCCCATCTGCTCCTTCCCTTGCCCCCCAGGTGCTGATAACAACATGTTTCAGGAAAATCAGTGAATCCAGAGCTGATCTGGTCTGGCTGGGACAGGTACTGCAGGCTTGGGTGTCTAAAATGTTCAATGCATGAGAGGTTAGTTAAGATTACAGAAATATTTTTTCCCACTGAACTTCCTAGATAAACTGGCCCTGCTGACTGATAACCGCATACATGAGCAGTACAAAAAAAGGAAGGTACCTCCTGGGGCGTATGTATATCAGAAACAAACATTAAAAGTCAATTTTTCAGTAAACAGATTTAAGTTCCTTCTTGTAAGAGGTTGCAAAGGATATTAATATGAATATTTAATTTGGCAACTACTCAGCCATTTTCTAGTTGTGCTTAGTGCTTGGCATTGGAGAAAAGCTGTTTTGATTCTGCTTTTCACTCGATATATGTATATAGACCTCATTGTTCTCAGCCGGGAGTTTGTTACCCTTAACACTGATATTTATTCCCCTCCATGTTGGTTTGGTAGCACGTCCAGGCCGTGCACTCGCATTATTTTGTGGCGGGGTAAAGTTTTACCACTTTTGGAGTTAGCAGCAGCCAGAAAGTAGAGGGAGTTGTTTACAAAAGAGCCCCATCGATCCCCTTTCTGTGGAAGCATTCAAGCAGCAAGACCTGCACAGTCTGCTTGGCACAGTAGCTGCTCTCAGCTGGCCCCGTGCCCTCCCGCTGGTAGCGAGGGCAGAGGATGTGCCAGATCTCCGCTTGGAACCCAGCAGAGCTGCTTGCAAATCTGCTTGTAGTTAGCCCGGGGCCTTTTGGCAGCAGACTACAGCCGATTGATTTAGTTGCAATCCTTTTTCCTTAATATTTTCCATCTGGCCAACAATGACCTATAAAGACAGACACAAAACAGAGTTTGAATTATGAGGAGTATAATAGTAAAACGCTTCCAGCTCTCGCTCTAGAACCTGCACCGAAGGACCGGGGCTGCTGTGTGGCCAAGGTCTGTTCTAGTGCACTTGATAAGAAAAAGGGTTGTGTTCTCAAGTTCAAAACTGGACTCTTAATGTGTTTCCCTTCTTGCCATTTCTTGCTTTCTATTGATTCCCTTCCCAGGAAGGAAAGCTCTCTCAGCATCACCTTCCTCACACCCGTCTCTTGCACACGCCGCTGGGGCTAAATCACTGTGACCTCAGGAGCCACATGAGAACAAGGGATCATGGAGTGGAGACAGGAGAGGAATGGGAAGAAGGCACAGAGCAGACAGGGAGGGCAGGGAGAGGAACATGAAAATGGAAATGCTTTAAGGTGTGCAGCAACAGGCTTGGGGAACCTGCATTTTAATGGTATTAGTAAGGAGGTGATGTCCCCCAAGCTCTCCCATCTGCAGCCCTGGATGAATGCTTTCCTCAACGAGCTCTTTCCAGGTCTGGGCTATTTGTCAACTCTTCCAGTTCTGGTCAAAGCAGAATTCTTGCTGTGATTACACCTCTAGTCCTCTGCGTCTTCAAAGTTTTTATTCTTAAAGAAAATTTAGGAACTTACTTGTGCAGTTCCACCAGTTAGAGCAGTCCTGGCATTGCAAGCTTTAATGTGCTGAGTTTGCCACCTTCACCCAGGGACACTTTGGGGTGTAAAGGATTCAGGTTTTTCCAAAGGTGGAATTAAAATGATGATATTGGTGTGTCGAAGTGTCAGTTCTGTGCTAGTCTCGCTGGTTTGGTTTGTTGATGTTCTGGTGTGGCTCTGGGTAAGACTGAGCTCTGAATTCCAGTTCATTGATGTTATCTTGCATCATTGGAGCTTCTTGACAGAACTTGTGAAAATGTGAAACTAAACCAGCATTTACTTTCAGAATGTAACAAGTAATACACAGTATAAAGTTAGTTCTGACTTCTAACTACTTGAGGTCTCTCAGTGCTATCCCTGAAAATAAATACCCCCCATCCCTCCCCTCTTTCTCTTCTACATTACCTGTCCAGGGTAATGCTCAGTTAACTGTTCTTTGGTGAACTTAAAGAAGAGTGAAGGTGTGTTAAGGGAAGTTTAATGCAGATTTTGCCAAAGCTTTAATCTTGACTGCAAGTCAAAACACTTTTGTGAAATATCAGTGAGAAGGATCACAACAAAAAATGTCAAGTGTTAGTAAAACTAATGTATTGCTACTGGTGGCATTGGGTGAAGCCAAGAATACTGCATTTGAGTCTGGCTAGTTCTCTGGTCTTGCCTACTGAGCAGAAACCAATTTTACTTAATTAATTAGGGCTTCATGTCACACCTTCTTTAGTTGCTGAACAACTGTAACAGAAGTAATTAAATCATGTCACTTTTTATTACCTTTGGCCCTGGCTGACTGGCTTGAAAACTTCCATTTGAGGGCTAATACAGGAGGAATTAGCACATCACCTTGGGGAAAACCCGGTTCCCCCGCATCAAACAGGCAGGGAGGAAGTAGTTAAAGTTCCAGATGGATGGATCTTCCCTTCCGCAGAAGGATCACTTCTGGGCTGCTGTCTGAAGGGTTACAAACTGCATCTGTCAGGAGGGAGCCCATCCTGGACTTGCTGACAGATGTGTACAACATTCCCCAGCGAGATTACACGGCAGCTTCCTCCGTCCCGGCTCCCGACGCGAGCAGCCCCCGGGTTATGTCGTGGTAATTGGAGAAGCAGGGGCTGCTCTGGGCTGGAGCTGCTGAGGAAAAGCTGCCTGAGCTGCCTTCTGCATATTGTTTCAATAGAAACCGTGATTCAGCCATGCTCTAATAGCAGGAGAAGGGGTTTATGTGGCTTCGTAGAGGCCGTGTTATCTGGGCTGTGCTTGGGTCTGAAATCAAAACCTTCCCTGGTAACCGTGGTGTTTATGAAGGTGCTTGGTAAGGGACAGCACAGTAAGGGACTTGACATGGGTAATGACTAATTCAAAATATACGAGTAGAAAAACCCGTCTGATTCAAGAATAAAAGACTGAGATGCTCAGCTTCAACTTTTCAATACCTGGTGATATTCTTTAGGTGAGCAGAAGTCCTCACCAGCCTTGCACCGTGGCTCTTGAGCATAGAGGTGTGTAAAAATTGTTATTCTCTTCAGAAATGTATTGGCTTTACAGATTGTGATACAAACTATGTCAGAGTCCCGTGGCTTTCGGAGCTCACTGCAGCATGTGCTGTAGCACACTGTGCATTTTGCTGATAGGCAGCACGTTTGATTTATGATAAGAGTTCATAATTCTCCTGAAATTTCAGCTGAAACTTAGTACTAGAGGGCATGGCTCCAGGAGCACGTGTGAGGGAGTCCCTAATGAAAAGGAGCTGTTTCTCTGGTCAAGGAAAAGGGTTAATTTGCATTGGGATGAAAAGGCTGTTCAGGATCTACTATTTCAACCTGTGATAGACTTAACAGTAGTCTTTGATCCTCAAATGAAATGTGATGGATTTCAACTGATGCCAGATGTCCCAAGCCTAGTGGGATCTCTGATTGTCTGCCACATCCAGAGCTCTCCCTTCCAGCACTTTCATGTGTGTTTTTAAACGTAGTTTGAGAAGAGATTCCTTGACAAGCTGAGCCTTTGGAATCCGTTCTCTGTGCTGTCACTTCAGGGGTGATCTCCGGGCTCTCGAGCTGTCTGATGCATCCTGCTTTGTAAATGTCAAACCTCCCGTGCCAAACTGCTCTACCTACTTCAGAACCTGTATTTTAAAGTCCTGGAAATTTAGTGCCAACATCACCTGTAACTTTTCTCAGTTTAAGGCTGTTCTCTGACCTCTTATTTATAAATTAGAGCATTTTACCCTGGCCAAGTAAAAACATTGTTCAGTGTATTCCTGTTGGTATTAGGTGGAACATAACTGTTGTCTTTTTAGCTCCAAGGCTCCCCAGTTGCATTACTCTAACCTGCCAAGCATTTCAGCAATACCCATCTTCTCACCAGGTGTGCTTTATGGAGCATCCTCTGCCTGTGGTTTTAATAACAGTATAAAGCCATAATTGTCAGCGCTGGCCTTGTAAATGCAAACAAACCTTTTTCTTTATGTACCTTTATTTCATGTCATTGCTTCAGTCCTTTACTCTTGAACATGCTTGAGAAGTTTCTTTCTTGGTTTTAAACTAAAGAAAAACAAACAAAAATTTACAACTTCCTCTTCTGAACAGGAACAAGAGACTTTATCATTGTGTATGGGAGTTTATGGAGCTTCCCACTTAATTTTACATCTACTAAAAAACACTTCTTTTTTTTTTTTAAGACAGTTCACTTGATAGTTAATCACCCTGGCATGCTCACTTCGAGCGAGCTGTAGCTGCTCAGACCTGCCCACAGTTGCTGGGCACAGTGAGAACTGCAGCCTTCTACTCCATGAAAGGCTGGTCTAGGAGGGATTGCACTGGTGTAAAGCTGATCAAATTGCCCAGTTCTGTTCTTCTGTGCTGGGCCTGTGCCCCAGGCTGGCTTCAGAGATGTACAATATGCTCCAGAATCCACTTAGGGTTCTGCATTTTGTTTCAGCAGAGCCCAGGTTCTGTCAGATGAATTCCTTTCTCTTTTCTCTGTGTGGACTGACTGCAGGAATATCACTTGCAAGTTTTCCCAGTGGTGAGGATAACTTGTGTGTTAGAAGTTAAAACTCTTTGGTTTTTAAAAAGGAGTGATCTACCAGAGGGAAAACAAAGCCCCCAACAACAGAGCAGACCTCACGGGTACTTCTGAAATGAATGAAACATAAAATATACTATCATAAATTCAATGAAGTTTTTAAATTTTGCAGTGACGGGTAATTCACAAGGAAAAAGCTTGACTACCGAAGATGCTTAAAATGTACATTCTAACTTACTCCTATGTTTATGTCCTGTGGGGGTACAGTTTATTTGTACAGAACATAGGATGCTGATGTGTTGCCCTATAAGCCCAAAGGTGGGGTATTCCAAGTGTAGCCCTCCAGGTTCTTAAAACACAGATTCTTTGTGTATAGAATGTTTTTCGGTGACATTCCAAAGCATGTTTTTCATTGAAGAGCTGTTTGTTTCCTTTTCAGACTGTAAAATTGTGTTGTTTTCTTCCTTCACCACGTGCTCCTGCGAGAAGCAGGGGAGATTACTGTGCTGATGGAAGCTTCAGCATGCTGCATACTGTAATGCTGAAGTTCTTCTGAATCCCTTTTATTTACATAAATTCCACAGTGCAGCTGCACTGGACTGGTTTGGTTTTTTTCTCCCCCCAAGGTTTTAGAGTGACCACAAAGAATCCAGGAGAGGGTGACAGCTCCGTCAGACTCCGACTTCAGTCCCATTGCCACGTCCCAATTAGATGCTCACCCCCCAACAAAAGCCCCTTGGAACGGTGATCTCAGGCTGCTCCTGCACTTCTTAGCTTGACTGAAATGTGAAATTGTTACATCATAAATCCTTTTGTTGCATTTTCTGGCTTGGTGCTGCTGGAGGGGTGCACTGAGCTCTCTGAGCTCTGCTGCGTTTGGAGAGCCTCTGTAGCTGTTTGGGTTCAATCGTGGTGTTTGGGGAGCTTGGGAGTCTGTGTGTGAGGGGGACTGGCTGTAACTGCTTAGCCTTGGTCACACCGAGTGAAAACCAGGACAGGGAATGTTTTAATTGACTTTTATTATTAATACATGGCAGCAAGTCACCACAGCAAGCACTTCTGTTGATAAGTACATGGTATTAAGATGCTCCCTAAGATGAGATGTGCACGTTCTGAGAGCCAGGTCTGTGGGGTTAATACTTCCAAAATATGTACGTGAGACACGTGCTTCATCTACAGAACTTCCAACTGAATCTCATGGGATCGTGGAAAGATCACTCACGAGTAATAAAGGGAAGTTCATTACAAAACTGGGGAAGATGCAAAAAGGGAAGAAATGCTGAGAGCAAGCAAAGGAAGGGATGTGGACGGATTCCTGCAAGGGATTGGGCTCTACTGCAGAGACAAAACTTTGCTGTATCTATAAAAAAGCTGATGTTCCAAAAAGGCCATTGGCAGATGCTGTGGAAGGTAAGCCTGCATCTCATCAACATGCACAGATGTTGCTATGGAGATTTGTGGGTATGTGTGTATGTGTTTAAGCTTACAAGTGTTGAGAATGTGTCAATAGACTGAGTCTGAGAGAGAGAATAATGATGTACTGAGTTCCATAAGGTGCAGGGGAAGACACTGGAACATGTAAATGGCTGAACTGGGAATTTAGCCTATGGAAATTCCCAAAGGAGCCCAGACATGCCTTGGTTCTTTCAAATGCATTTTGTAAAAATGCTGGGAACATTGGGTGAGGAAAGGAAGGGAAGGTGAAAACCAAATAATTTAATGATGTATTGCTGCAAGGAAAATAATAGGCGTGTGGAGACTCATGTCTCTCTGGGGTGGAGAAAAAGGATTATTTTAAAAAATATCTAGTTGTCATTTAATTTAGTCCTAGCTTTTCAAAATTAAGGTGGAATTTAAAAACAATTAAAAAGGGCAATTCACATTTTTAATGAAGGGAAGGCAAAAGTGTTTTGATGACTGTGCTTTTACTATTTAAAATTGTGTCTATGTAAAACCGCTGAAGAGCAGGTGACTGGCAAACAGCTGAGCTCAGCAGCAGCATCTGCAATCACCATTATGTTTTTTCTATTTTCTGAATCTTCCTTGTGATTTTAATCTCACACATGACTCTCCTCAGGGTGTCAGGTTTGGAACAGTGATGTCACTTGGTGTTGACATAGAGAATGGGGCACGTGTTCCCCTATTGGTACAAGTCACCCCATCGTGTGAGTGTGACCCTACAAAAAAAAGGGGTTCACTCTTCAGAGCAACACTTTGACAGGTGAGAACCTGCTGGGCTTCCTGGGGATGTCGCAGCCACAACTAAGGACCAGGTCACCTGTGTTTTGAATGATTTATCCAGAGTCCATGAACTGAAGCTCCACCGCGTTCTGCTGAGACCTGCACAAGTTGTGCTGGCAGAGGAGACACTTTGCCCAAATTTCCTCCTACACTTTGGCCAATTGGGAGTATTCCCAGTGAAGCTGGTGAGGATGCACACTATGGGTCATGTAAGAGCTAAACACATTATTGACAGAATTAAATATTCTGTGCCACTGTAGCTTGTTGTACTGAGCAAAAGGTCAAGATTGAGAACCCCTGGAATGCAGTCCTGGCTAATACAGGCAGACTTTGTGAGCCTGTCACTCCCGAGGAGTGTGCCCAGCTGTACCATGGAAATGACTGCTCTGTTTTGCAAGGGAGATGGCAGTTATCGAAGTATATAGTACGTGTTATAAATAAATAC
Source organism: Brachypteracias leptosomus (assembly GCA_013401335.1). Lineage (NCBI taxonomy): Eukaryota > Metazoa > Chordata > Aves > Coraciiformes > Brachypteraciidae > Brachypteracias > Brachypteracias leptosomus. The sequence goes on along the minus strand of VYZX01005032.1, from coordinate 958,580 downwards.
ATGTTAAAAATTCCACTTCTGATCTGTGTGAATGGAAGGAATAAAAGTTACGTGTGCTTGCAACTCGGTCTATTAGGAGATGCTGCATTAATTATACTGATGTTAGAGTCTATCTCATTAGTTTCAGGTGACAAAGGTCTAGGTACCAAAATGCAGATCTGCCCATACACAGACTGGAAGTTGTTCCAGTACTCTCTAGAAACTGTGTGAACTAAGGGGGAGTTCAAAGGAAACCAAAGGTACTACAGGTTCCTTTCCAGAACTGGTTGCTTGGCTTCTTCATGGTGTCAGCACAGGCAGGCACCTTCCTGCCTAATTTCATTGCTGTTGGCAACTTCATGTCACTAAAGGAAGTTCTGTTGGGTCATCTCCTACTGCATCCTTCTGGGGAGTGGCAGAATGCACACGTGTGTGTGTACATGTGCAGATAAACACAATTTCTACATGCTAGCTTAATATTCCCCAGTTGTGGTCGCAGTCCTTTCTGGAGGTCAGAAGATGTGACCTCACGTGCTGCTGTGGTGGAGTAGTTTTTCCCTTTCATATATTAAAGCACATGAGTGGATTAATATGTTGAAAAATTCAAAGCTAAATTGAGTGCAGAGCAGCATTTTCATCTGGGCAGCAGCTCATATTGGGTGATGACATTTTCTGTTCAGTGTAACTTTTGAAGTAGAGATTGGGCTTGAGAGCGGGGCTGGCTGGTGAGCAGGGCCTGCTGCTGGGGCAGGGTCACCTTGTCCTCCTGCCCTCCCCGTGTCCTCTTGCCCTCCCACCCCATTGCCTTGGGCTCCCTCTGTGCTCTGAGGACAAAGGGTTCTCCTGCTCCTTGCCAGGCCAGTCCAGGTGAACCTCTCCATGGCTGTCCCCACGTCCTGACCAGCCCTAATTGCCGTGACACATGTAACTGATGGTGTTTTGTGCTTCCAAGGAGCACACTAAAGAGGTGCTGACATACGAGTTACTGAATGAGGCTCTGTGCTGGGGAGCTTGTGCAGGCTTGGGGAGCACAATGAGCAGCTTCCCTCTGCTCGGACTGGTTGCACCCCCAGAGGCCCAGGGCTGGACATCCCGGCCTGGAGAAGCTGAATTTGATGAGGCTTTGGTTGATTCTCATGATTTGTGACAAACATGTCACTCTGTGTGTGTGTGTATATGTGTGTGTGTGAGCAAACTGAACCCGGGTGTGAATTTGAAAAAATAATTCAGGTTGCTCTTTTTTGTTTGCTCTTCAGCCACAACCTGATTTATGCTCATTGGAGTCTTTGAACTTCAGCTCCCTTGAAGAGTCTCTGCTCCATCCCTGTTCTGATGTGTGTGTGTGTGCACAGCTCCTGTGCTGTGGTGCTCTGGGCAATTTCACTCCAGAGCTCTTCCCTTCCTTTGTTTAACCTCTGACCTGTGAAAACAAGAGTTAATCAAAAGTTCTAAGGTAGCTAAGAGGAAGGGGAAGTGTTTGGTTACAAATTAAATATGAGCAAGTCATAAGCCATAAATCTTCAGCACTGCTACCAGTTGTGCTACTTGAGTTGCATGTGGTACAGAAAGTTTTTGGTTATAAATTCAACCTCGCTTTCTTTGGAGGGGATGTTTAAAAGCTGCCTCAAACTAAAAAATCCACATCTTTTCTTTTTTCCTTTTGGCAGAGATCTAGAAACAAATTCAGATAACTGTATTTCTTGATTTTTTTTTTTTTTTTCAACTTTAACAGTTTGGGCTAATAAAAGCAAAACTGTTTCACTGTTGAGTAGTAAACATGTGGAATAAGTGATGAAGTAGAAGTATTGAAGATGGCAGGATAAATTAGACTTCCAGCATATCCCAAGCTTTCAGGATGAGAGAGATCCTCAATTCTGCACTGACAAAGGTGGGAGGTGCTGGGGCTCCAGGTGAAGGGCAGCTCAGGCAAACTAGAGGCTGAGTTTTGGTTATTGTTTCTATACTGACACATACATTATAAACACAATAATATTTTTAGAGTCTCATTTCAGTTCTGTAAATGTTGTTTTCCAGCAAGAAAACTTTCCAGGAGAAAACTCTTGCCCTGAGCAATTAAGTAGAACTCTAAATGCACCTTCCTGCTGTGGGCTTTGGTTTCAGTGTTCCGGGAGCTTCTGCCGCCTCTGGCTCCTCAGACCCTTTTGATAGATGCCTTCCAAGGATTTGTTTACCAGGTTCTTAATCTCTACTTAGCAGATAGGTTTTGAGAGGATTTCATGTTACTCTTGTAATGGCTTTTAACTCTGCTGAAGTTTATTTAACTAAAGAGAAAGAAAGGAACTTATCTTCTGACTAATCCTTCTTGATTGTTTACAATATAATGCCAAACTTAAATGCTGTTTAAAGTGGTAATTGTCTGTCTTTCTGCTCTATTCTAATACATGGTTTGTAAAGATGCTTCCAGCATATTAATTTAAATGATAATCCTGTCATATAACATGAAAAGTTAAGTTGCTTATCAGTATATTTTGATAAGCTACTTACATTTTACAGTAGCATTTGCAGGCTTCAAACAGATGTTAATGATGGAGTGCCACTGGCTTTATCTGTCTCCTCTATAGCTTCTCACTTCATTTATTACTGCAGGCTGTACAGTTAGGAACCCGGGGCACTCAATCCTTCACAGCTGTCAGGATGCAGTCATATTTTATAAAAACTCCAAGTCCTGTCTAACTCTATCAGAATAGAAGCCATTTGCCTCAGAAGGCATCTGCCATTAGAAGAGGAATCACTTTGTGCGTCACACCAACTCGCTCCCCATTCGTGGCAGCTGAGGGGAAATTCCTCCTGGTATTTAAAGGGAATTGAAAGAAAGAACTGTGCCATGAAAACAGGGCACAAAATCCTACTGAGGCATACTGTAGTGAAAAGCAACATCTTAGCTGTCCATCTGAGTTTAGGGAGTGAATGAATGAAAAACCTGTGATTCTTCTGCATATTTGTCTCTTTGTTTCTTTATTTCTTCTGTAAGTTGACAAATTTGCTGAAGTTAAAGTTTCTATTTGACCAAACTAAATGCAATGATGGAGTAAGATACATATGCTTTTTCTTTCTGTTTTTTCAGTTACCTCCCGTGGTTCGAAGTCTTTTATAAGCTGCTCAATATCTTGGCAGATTATTCAGCAAAAGGACAGGTATTGTTCTAAAGTTCTAACCCTTCTTTTCCTTGTCCCAATATCAAGTGAGGGGGAGAGGATGAAGAGAAGCTGCTTTAAGAAGTGTTTGTGTCAGAGATGGGTGTGCCAATTATGAATCTGTATGATGAAGTAATATAGAAGATCATACCCAGCCCATGCTGTTTTAAAGCAAAAAAAAAAAGTAAAATTCAGTTTTGAGAGAGTGAAGAAATGTAAACTACAAGTAAAATCTTCCCAGTTAGGTTGCTGCTTTGATTTATTACGATTTTGTGGCAATAAATAATTTTATTTTGCATTTGGCAGAATAATTCGCGTTTGAGGTGGAAGTACTTGGCCTGCCATCTTCATCTAGATGGATTAAATACATTTGACTTCACCCTAAGTCAGCGAGTTATTTAGAACTTGCAGTGAGAACTGGCTTGTTCTGAGCAGAGTAACTCCTGCATAGCTTGGTGACTCAGTAGGTTGCAGAAATACATACCAAAAAAAGCTTTCTAAAAAAATCCTGTTATTAAACCCAGCTGTCAGAGGAAACTACATTTATTTCTGTTCATAATCTAAAGTATAAACCTATTTTCACATTTTTCATTACACTTGCAAGTTCTCCAAGCCCCCAGTTCCACACACATTGTCCTTCTGTCTTGGAGTTTAGCTGCTTGTAGTGATGCCTACTTTTCTTTTATTATTTATTATTTTCTTTTATTTCAGGATAGTCAAAGGAGTGAGCTCCTAGAGACATTTCATAAACTTGCCATCCCTGAGCCAGGAACTTCAGTTCATCTCGGAGTGGTGAGTGCAGTGGGAGAGGTGCAGAGGGAGGTGTTGTGGTTTTGTTACACACCACAACAGGGCAATGTCAAAAGCAATTCCCTTTTTCAGAGCTTGGTGCTCGGATGTTGTTTTCCTGTGAGGACACAGAGCTGTGAAATTCCCCTTTTCACATCTGGGGCCCTCTGTTTCCCTTTCCTTAACCTCAGATGTCTTTGAAATGCTGTTCCTTGATTGGAGGAAGATTGGGTGTATTCCCCATGGAAATTTCTCACCATACAGTCTGTGACCTGCGAGGGGTCAGGAGCAGCAACGTGACATTTATTGCCCACACCTCTGCACAACTCCTGCATCTTGCAAGTATGCAAGGGGGACAGGACTGGAAAGCAACAGCCACGTACCTGTTGTAGCAGCATTTGGAGTATTAACTATTTAGCACGTTTTCTGCTTCCTTCTCCTCTTCCACCCCCCGAGAAAGAAATCTCACACTAAAAAGGATTTATTTAGGTTTTATATCTCACGAAAAAATTAATCCGAGAACATTGAAGGAATAGATGTGGGGTTTAATTGATGGGATTGCATTTTGAATTGAGTCTTTTGGGGGTTTTGTCTCCAAATTAATTTCTGCAGACCAGCCTTGAGTTGCAGGCTGTAGTGAGAAAATACTCAGGATGCACATTGCCAATTAGTCAGTTGGAGTTCCCCTGGAAGCTGGTGATGTGTGCAGCCACAGCTCCTCTCCCTCTCATTTCCTTCACTGCTCCTTCTAAAGCACTTTCTGGCAGCCAGCAGCTTACTCTCATCACTCCACCCTGTAATGTCAGTCGACAGGTAACAGTTGTTTGGCCTCCCAAGGTCACCAGCTGGCAGGGGAAGTGTCCCTGGCCTCTGGAGGGGAGCTCCTTCAGGAGCAGCCTTTCTGGTTAGGGGGATGAGCTGTCTCAAAAGGCAACCATCAGTTGGGGTATTTCGGTTTTTTCATACCAGTGGTTTCAAGGCATGCTGCTGGTCTCCCCTTGTCTCAGACATTTCATGGGCGGTGAAGCAAGAAAAGATAGAAAGCATCAGCCAGGGACTGTTAGCTCTGGTGTCTTTGCACAGTTTATTTTGGCTCTTTACAAGCCTATTTTGGGGTCGGGGTGAGGTCCCTGTATGTGACATCACTGCTTATACTATTCCTGTATCTTTGCATTGCATCTTTTCAACCAACTAAACCAGTGATGTATCAAAAAGCAAGAATTTGTGTTTATACATTCAGTGTCTATATTCAGTGTAGCTGTTACACTCACTTGCTATTTTGGGTTAGAGACTGTTCATGAAGCACTGAAATGTCTGAGATATATATACAAGGAAATTGTGCCAATTGTGGAACTATGCCAAGAATGTAACAGCCTTTAAAGCTTCAGCAATTAATAAATAAATAGCCTTGAGACAAACTATGAAAATCTTAAAAATAATATAAATGGTACACAACATTGATTATAAAAGCAGTTTAGCCACATTCTCTCCTTTCCCAAAGCCCTGACCAAGAGTCATGCAAGTCCTGCATGGTGAGATTGGGAACTAGAGTGAACCTGGTCTCTTGGAATGCAGACATTTGAAAAAAATGTAACAATACGAGGGATGATGAAACTGCAAGACCAACATTGTCTTTCAAAATGTGGATTTTTTTTTTTTTTAAGCCATATAAAAGTGACCTAGAACTTTAGTAACATTTTTCAGGTGGGTAGGCATAAAACCCTAGGAAATTTCAGCACATTCTCAGCACATTTCCATAACTTCACTGTTTCCTCGAGAGAAACACACTGGTGCTGTAGGGCAGAGAAGGACCTTGCTGCTGTTCCCCATCATCATGCGACCTGCAGTGGGCTCTGCAAAGGTGGCTTGAATTGTTGACTTCCTTGGTGTTCCTTGGGTATATGTCATGGGTTGTGTGAGCCTGTCTGTAGCAGCAGCTCTGAACAGCAAAAAAGTGTAATATAACTTTCCAGGAGCATTTGATACTTCCCTTGTTAATGGATTTCACATTGCACATGTGACCTGAGAATCCAGCTCTGGAAATCCATGACCAAGAAGTTATGCTGGTAGCTGGTAACAAATATTGTGTCGTCATTACTTAGCTGAGCAACTGCTGTTAACAATACCAAGCAATAAATGTAGATTGCTTTTGACAATATTGCAATAATCAATATTTTCCTCTTTTTTTAGCACTCTTACTTTACTGTGCCTGACACCAGAGAGCTTCCCAGTATCCCTGAAAATGTGAGTACTCTGGAGGACCACGATTTTCCTTTCTGTTTGGTGTCAGCAGCCAAAGAGGGAACAACTGTTACCTCTGCTTGGCCTAGTAATAGATTCTGTTCCTTAAAATATTGCTACGTGTTGAAGTAAACTTTAGGTGATTGATTTAGTAGGTGACAAGTATTGGATGGAAAATATTGTGTTGCAGGTGCAGGAGTACAGAGTAACAGCAGAATTTCATGTTTGCCATTGCATTAAAAGATGCCAAATGCAAGATCTGCAAATGATGCAGTGAGACCCTTCTGAAAGAGTGATGGAGAGATGGGTAAAATCATCATTTGTTAGGTGGCTCTGAAAATGCCAAGTGCACCCAGTGTCTTAGGACCACTTTTCCAGAGACTCTTTCAGCATCATGGAGTTGTCTGTGTTTGAGCACGCCTCGGATTTCTAGCCAGATGATAGGTCTGTGGGAAGACAATGCTGGCATTTGCTTCTCTTAAATACTCTTTAATATGCTCCTGCTTTGTCTCTGAGCCAAATCTCTGTGCCTGACATCTCAGCTTGCTTTCTGGAACATTTTGTGGTCTGCCTTAGCACCATACACCTCGATTTATGGCACAAAAGAAGGAAGGAAAAGGGAATCATTGAGACATTTTGTCTCGTTTGGGGATGATTTGTATAGCAGATAGCATTTGGGGCTTTTTGTTCTCTTTTAAAACGTCGTTGCTAGCTTCTCTGTCTTGTAGCCTTTTCATCCTGACACGTACCCTGTCAGTAGATTTAATAGATGTGCTCTTTCTTCTAAGGTGCTTCATTTTTGGAGAAATACGATACATTAGGAGTAATTCAAGAGTCAATTCCTGAATCCAAACCAGCTATCAAATCCTGTCCTCCTCCAGACACAAAGTCACTTGTTCATAGAGTCTATATTTTCTGTTCATTTATGCTAATGATCTCAAACTTTAACCATTTTTGTTTGCTAAGACTCAAATCAGCTGGGGAGCAAGGAAGGAAGTTTATTTCCATTTTGCAGGCTGGCAAATTGGAGAGCAGAGAGAAATGAGCTAGTAATGGTAAGAAAGCAGTGGCAGGGATTAGAAGTAGATGATCTGCCCTGGCCCTGCATTCACTGATAGGGAACAGCTCAATAACTGTGCCCAGCAAAGGCTGCAGGAAGTATTGCTGTAGTTGGGCTCTGTTATGTCTGCTGCTGGTGTTCCCTTTCCATTCAAAGGTATGAGTCAGCTTCCCAAAACATTTGAGCAGGAGACATGATGAATGCTTGTGAATCAAAGGCTGCTCTAAGAGCAGAGGCCCTGGGCCAGGAGGAGCTGGGAGCCCTTTGAAAGCTGAGTGCTCGGCGAGTGATGCTGGGAAGTGTCCTCTGTCAATCCCTGAGTGGTGCTGCTGTGCCAGGGGGACTGGGACTGGGCACTGAGGGGCTCTGCAGTGGCTGGGCTGAGCCAGGGCACCTCTGGGAAGAGAAGTGGAAGAGCCTTTCATTCATTTAACAAATATATATGCCCACAGATACATGTTGACACACCCAAACTTAAAAAGCTGGGGCTAGTTGTAAGAAATTTTTTAAAAAAAGATATTAAAAATCAAATCCATTGCCCTAAGGGTTGTTGCAGTTGACTGTCTTCTATTTCATTTGTTTGGGTTTTTTTTCTAATGAATATTTTGTAATTTCTTATGAGGATTTTATCTGTTAATGCAACTTTCATGTACACTTGAAGCATATTAGGGAATAATGCAAGGATATTAAATGAGCATAAATCTTCATGGATTTTAATCAATTGGCCTAATTTATTAAAAATTCTACCTATCTTATCAGCAATTACATTTGAAAAGCCATATTAGCAGAAGTTTCAGTGGTGCCAAACTTTGAAGTTGTGTGTGTGATTAATGGGGAGCTGCACAGAACTCGATGTGGAATGTTAACAAACTCCTCGGAGTTATCTGACTTGGTGTCAGATCAATATGTTTAATGAGACACAAAAACGTTTAGCATGGACACCTTTATGGAACAGCTAAGCAGTCACTGCTTCAAAAGATTGAGGTTCTATGAGAGATTTGTAAGTGCTTTGTGACTGCAGAAATAAATTGGGCTCCTTGCAAGACTCAATTTCCTGGTAGAGTCTGTTTCAGAAATACCAGGTAAGTCAGTCTGAGATGATGACATTTTCTTGGTGATGTTCTGGTGTATTTTCGTATCACTGAGCCCTATATTTTGAAGTGGCTGATTTTTCACTCACTAGAATGTAATGCTACTTGTTTTTCTTAAAATCCACCCCCTCTTTTTTTATTTTATATTTGCACCATTTGATAAGTGTATTGTCTTCATGACTTTGTTCTCCCAACCAAGAGCTTGGCATTGTGAGAGTGCCAGCTGCTTAGCCAAGTACCTTCCCCGTGTGAGATTTATTTCAAAGAAAACAAATTTCTAAATAAGATGAGACATTTCCAGTAGGAGGATGGAGAAGGAAACCTGGCTCGGTTCTATTGACCTGTTCTAGTAGGAAATTTACTGAAGGCTTGTAAATGAAGCCCTTCAAGAGCAGACTAAAATGAGTGAACTATAATTCATGTTTGAGCTTCACTCTTTGCAGAGAGAGACTTCATTGGTTTATTCCTTCAGAGAGAAATTCTTCATTAGATGATGGAGAAAGAGAAGCACATGAATATTGATTTTTTATCTCCAAAGTCAGTGTGTATGTGCATTTACAGATACCAGAGAGCAAATGATCTGAACGGTGATTGATCTAGGGGTGAACTTGCAAAGGAGCATCAGGGAATTTTGTAGCTTCTTAATGAGTTTTGAGAGGAGTGGGGACACTTGTTCCTCTATTTTATTTTGAAAATCCCACTTTTTACTCCCCTAGAAAGGCTTAAATCCTAGGAAACAAAACACACAACAATTATCCTGCAAATTGGAACGCTCTCGCTTGTATTTATTTAACTCATTCATGGTTTTGTCACTTACGAGACATGTCTTTCAAAATACAAGTGTAAGTCCCAATTCCATCTCCCAGGCTGACAGCTTTCTTATAAATAAACCTCCGAGCTACCACGTGAGTCTCCCTGCTATCAATACACCCCAAACCTCCCACATGCTGCGCAGGTGGCACTGGCAGTTCCTGCGAGCAGAGACGACTGAAACCTTCTAAATCCTTCCATCTGAAGGTACATTTGTGCAGCAGAGCCAGTGTTTTGCTCGAGTAAAGTTGCTGAAAGAAGAACTGCAAATCGAGCCCCCGGATCTGTTTTCCTCTGGGTGGTGGGTGCCTCAAACACGTCCCTGCCCACGCGGCTGCATCTTGAGGCAGGACTCGGGGATCATGGGCTCCTCTTGCCGTGCCCCTCATCTGGGTGCCGTCAAAGGAAGCTCAGTGCTACTTGAAAATCCTTTTAATTCACACAGTTTGCAGGGATTGTGTCGTCACGAGCTGTGTTTTGGCGTCGTGGAAAGATGGGTGAGAGGGGGAAGAGGAGCCGTGGAGAAGACAGCTTATGTTTAGACAAAAATATCATGCTAATCAGCACAGATGGGATGAGAAATACAGAAAAAGTACATGATAGTTTAATAGGTTTTTGGCAAAATGTGTTGGCTTTTTTTTTTCCCCCTCCTTCTTTGAAAATACCTGTCTGTGGCTGTAGCTTTTCTGTCACAAAGACCTGAGTGATTGTTTTAGATTAGTGTGTTTGAAGCTAACCATAATGAGCTTCATTTTTATCTCTCTGCACACTGGTACCAAAGTCTTCTAAATACAATGCTTAATTTTTCTGTAGTTCTTTCTGTTTGGATGGCAAGCTGTGGAACATATTTTTGCACAGTATGAAGCATCTTGGCAGACTTCTCAGGCCAAGTATTGGTGGTTTTAGAGTTATCTTTGGATCTGTCAAAAGTGCTAATAGGCTTTGTTGAGCTTCTTTAAGTTTCTAAATCATATTTGCTTTTTGCTTTTCTGCACTTTTTCATTTAACGATGATTAAGATTGCACTTGAATTCATGACTAATCTAATTTTGCTCTCGTGCTTTTTGTATAGGACTGGCTTTATCATATAGGAATCCTTTCAGATCTGTAAGAAGCTATTTGGATACAAATTCCCAAATTCAGCATTTGTTGTTGTATTACCTTTTTCTCCACCTTCCCCACTTTTTTTTTTTTAATTTCAATGTTTTAAGAAGTGAAAATATCCTCTACACAAAAAAATCCTTTTTTGTTTGCCTTGCCCTGTGAGAGCCCCTCATTCTGGGAGAACATAAGACTTTCTGATCAAGTTACCTACATGGAGGCTTTCTAGTTTTGATAGTAAAGACCTTAGGATGAGATTCTGCTGTGTATTAGGAGACATCTTAAATATTTAGTAAATGATACATGATTCATGCCACTGCAGCATGTGCACAGGGCAGTCCCATTGGTAGTGATGGCTGGATAATGTTGCTGGTTTATGGAATGCCAGTTATTTGCAATAATTTTTACATTAGTACCTTTTAATATTCTGAGCAGCAAAATCATGGGAGAAACCTGTGTTGTCTCTATGTAGTTTTGGAGGTGTTACTTGCTCATGTCTTGCTCTTTCTATCTATATTTTTAAAGGCAAATTGCAAATGTGCTTTGCCTGTAGCATTCTTCTACTGCAACTAGTTTTCTTTATACTATATAAATATACTGATCTCTGAAGTAAAATTGGATATTTGAATCCTGCCTCTTCATCAGAGATGGGCACCCACTGAAATTTTCAGGCAGAGAGAAATCTCTGTCTCCTTCCTCAGTTTCCCCACTCCCCAAGGAAGGATTTCCTGCTTTCCAAGGGTGAACGTGTGTCTGAGTGCATGAGGTGAGGGGCTCAGACAACCTGTGAAACTGTTTTTAGCTCGTGTTTTAAATGCCCACCTGTATTTCCACTTAACTTGACTTAGTCATATCAGAATTGTCCTCTAAGAGAGCTGGTTTTATTGTTGGGTGGTGAGATTTTCTTGATACTTTATCAGACAGCTTTGAAGTTTCCATAAAAGTGACAGAACATATTTTTCCTCAGAGGAGTATCTTGTATGTGAAACATCATCAGTTTGATTATTCCAAGACCTGGCTCCCCAAAAGTTAAGGGAAAGATACTGCAATTAAAAAGTACTCTGACACGAGATGACATACCACACACTGGATGTAGTGTAATAGCAGGAGGATATCTGTGGGTTTGGTTTTTCTTTTTGTTAACGATGCTTGTGTTTGTAACATCATGAATCAAAAATTATTTTCTCTCTTTCCAGAGGAATCTGACAGAGTATTTTGTAGCAGTTGATGTGAACAACATGCTGCACCTCTATGCCAGTATGCTGTACGAGCGCCGCATCCTCATTTGCTGTAGTAAGCTGAGCACTGTGAGTAAAATGCAGAATTATTTCTTCTATTGACAATACTGTTTTTAAAATGCTGGTCGTGTGTAGGAAATGATCTGATGATCTCCGGGTCACCCTCCCAACCTCACCTCAGTTCTGTGGTTCTCTCTGATGATTTTACTGAACTTCTCTTGGCCCCTAATGTTCAAATGAAAAAGGGGTTTTTTGGATACAGGAATTCTTGGGGTTGATTGGTACATAAATATACAAACATTTGTGCTATAGTGAAGTCCCTTTTTCATAAGTTGCTTGACAGGGAAAAAAAAACAAACCAGAAAAATGATACTGTCAAATGGATGTTCCAGTGACTTTCTCTGAATGGACCAAAGGAGTGGGCTAAGATATATTGACAATCCACATTTTTTCAGTTTTGTTTGATAAGGTGTAGCCTTAATGCTCCTTAGGCTCCATCAAGTGTCTGAGAGATGAAAGCTGCTGAATACTCCAGAGTGCTCTCCTCTAAAAATGGCTGGACATCAAAACCAGCACCCAGCTTGATTTAGTTCAAAGTTCTGTGTTACACATTTCAAGGTCTATCAGTCAATAACATTGTGATTTTCTTTATGAAAGCCAATGTTAAGTTTTCATTCTGTTTGCTCTGGAAATGGGTATTGATTGCTCTCCTTTATGAATGACGAGCATTAGATGGTTTAACTAATTTTGCTTTCTAGTGCTATGGACTAAGTACTTGAGTGGCCCTTTCTGAAAGAGAAGCTTCTATTTTGCATGGTATTAACTAGTCTCTTACTGTGTCACCATGACCTATGTTGTGTTTGAGATTAAAACTGCTTCATGGAATTGTAGATACTACAGAAAGCTGAAATTACGTACATAAAATCCTGACAGGATGGTCTGTCAAAACAGGGCAGAAAAACAAGAGTAAGGCTCGATACTTCATCTCAGAATACCCATTGCAGTATCATTGTGGAAGTAAGTGGAACTAGGAGAGTTAGAGTAATCTCTGGGACCTATTAATAATTACTAAATTTTTACAATCAAGCCCACATTTAATGGAAGGAATTTAAATGTTACAAAGTTCAATATACTAGAAAACTTGTAAAGTCTTAACTATATCTGCCAAGTGTTCTGTGTCCTCCCTGCTAAAACCAGGAAAACCACATCCAGGCCTGGTAATTGAATAAAGTGAGAGAGAGAGGGGTTCATTTCAGAATGAAGAGTAAATTATCAGAGAGGAGTAAAGAGCCGAGCTCTGGGAGCATTGCAGAGTTTGTGTGGCTGGTTGGTTCAATCTCCCCCTTTGTGGCAGCGCCTGGGCAGGAGAATTACGTACCTGTCACTTTGCCGTCCCTAATGAGCCGCCTCACAAGCAGGGCTGTGTTTTCTCTCCTCTCTTTGCTGTTTCTCTTCCTTTTTGCCTCTGCCCGAGATAAAAGCGTGGCTGGTGCTGTGGTGGGGAGGGGTGTTCATACTGTGTGTGCTCCTCTCTCACAACTCCGTACCCCAGCAGCTCCAGGGCTGGGTGGGCACGAGGCCGGCCCGACCCTGGGCCCTCCCCAGGCCCTCCCCAGGGCTGCCCCCAGCACCACCACAGCCTGCGTCACTTCATCTCAGACTGTGCCCAGCACAAGCCAAGACCTTGTCACTGCTAACCAACCAAGCTGAGAATTCCCAGTGAAGTGAGGGTGGGGAGGTGGGAGGGGGATTGGTTCCTTTGTTTAGGGTTTTTTTTACAAAAAAGTGGCAGGGACCTGTTTGTGGTTAATTTTTTAGCTTTGAGAGGTGACCCACTTCATACTTAAGGCCTGAATTCGATATCAGGTAAGAGAGAGAAAATTTAACAGTCCTGGGTAGAAAGTCTTTTATGGTGGAATGAATTCTGTGCTATAATACATCATATCAAATCTGATTTTTGATTTGAATATCCTTAATATAGTTAAGTTGAATAAGATCTAGAGGTAACTGAATGAGGCTGTTTTAGATATTTTATAACCCACATGTACTGAACCTATGGAAGAATTATTGCTGCTTTCTTGGAGTTTCTTCTCTTTTTCCTACAAAAGGAAACACAAACAATTTCACAAGATATTAAACCAATTATTCATGTTAGATTTCTTTACCTATTCTGTGATCTCATGCACTTTGGTTCATATCTGGCTTTTGATAAAACTCCCTCTGCTTGGCAAGAGCCCAGTGCTGGTGGGAGCATCCTGCTGAAGTTCTCCTTGTCTCCAGTGTTCTCCCTCCATCCTGAGGAGCTGGTGCTGCCCTGCCCAGTGAGGCACCCTCACTGCCTGGGAGGTTGTCTCTCATTAGACAAAGGTGGTTTACATGGAGCCTGGTGACTCTTAAAAGGCTCAAACTTGTGGATTTCTGTGGTGTTTCTATTTGGCTCCATCATACTGAAGTGAATTTCTGTATGTAATTTTTCCAGTGTTAGTACAAAGCAAAAAAAAAAAATCATCCCATTCTGCCATGGATGCTCCTCTGCTCCTGGGAGCTCAGAGCTTGTCTTGTCACTGCTGCCATGTCAGGGAAAGCTCTGCTACACAACCTCTCATTCCCTGGTTAATTCCTGACATGCCTCAGGGCTCTGAGGGTAAGGACGTGGTGGTCCTTGGGAAAACACAACATACTCTTCATGCCATTCACCAGATGCCCTTGTGGTGCAACCCAGCAAAGAGCCTGCTCAGCCCTTGTTCTACAGCAGCCTTACAACTGCTGCTTTAGATGGACGAGCTCCTCCTTCCCAGGGGCTCTGCTGCTGTCCTCCTAACCTGCCAGTAGAGGTCTTGACCTGCACACACAGCCTTCCACAGCCCTGCTCTCGCTGCTTAATTCTCATGGAGCTCAGTCCTCAGCTTTCTACTTTGTTTTCAGCCCTGAGTAATGCAGGAAAATGATCTTACAAGCCCAGCAAGGTGGTCATTTGTTCCCGTGTGCATTGCACACAGTGCAGCTGTAAACCTGCGTCAGGAGAGGGAGAGTGAAACGCACGGGGAAAGTCTGTTGTGGTTCAGCACCAGTTTAGAACTTCTTGACGTATGACAGAATCCCACTGATTTAATTTGCTCAAACAAGGTTTGTGGAGTGTTAAATATAAAACTGGGAGAAGTGAGTTAGTGAATCCTACCCAGCTATCTTTTTACATTCTCCAGCAACAGCTGCAGGAAGCTGAGGTACTGGAACTAATCTTATTTCAAAATGCTGGATTCCTATAGTTTTGACAGTTGGGCACTTCTCAGACTGCCTTATTATTAAGTGCTTGTTTTCTGTATGGCAATCACTAATCAGGTGAGGTCTCCAGCAAATATGCCGTTTCTTTTTTATGAGCCCTTCTCCTGGCAGAGTTGAAGGACAGTGCTGGTGCTTACCCATGGTAGTGTGTTATTTGAATTCCTGCCAGGTAGCAAGGTGGGAGTACATCTCAAAAATAAGTGACAGGTTCTGCTCAGATGTCTGCAGTGTTGAGCATTATGTCTGTTTAATCTTATCTTGCTGAGTTTTAAAACCAATGAGAGGGGGGCTTGGACGAGGCTTCCTTGGATTACTACTGAGTTCACTCCTTTACAACAGCAACAACGTTAGATAATAATGCCAGGAAATAATCCATTTGATCCTCAGAGAAGCAATTTTTAAGTAAGAATTAAATTTTTAAACAGAATTTTTTTCCAGTCACCTTTTTGATTTGGGGAACAGAAACCATAAAGAATGTAATAACACAGAGGAAACACCGTGGTGGGAAAGCCTGCCCTGCTCTTCTGCTGCAGATTTTGGACCTAGGCTGTGCCTTTGGTCTCAGTTGTGAGGGAGCAGCATCTTCTTCAGTAGGAGGATAGGCATAAATCTTCAGTGCTTTGTGAGCCATAAATATAGACTAAATTTAAGATTTTATAGCTTCTAACTTTTGCTTTAATTAACTAATTTTGCTTTAATTTAGTAGCTACAAATATTTCCATCCCATATGGATCATAAAACAGCATTCACCTGCTAATAAAGAGCTTTCTTACTGAGAAAGGCTGAACAGGTGCTGGTTCAGATACTTGCTATACCCTGTCTGCTTCCAAAGACATTATTTCCTCAGGACAGTGGTTCAAATTTAGATTAGATTCTTTCATGTTCTCATTTATGGAAACATGTTACCAGCACAGGGATGCTTCAGAGCTTTGTGGACCCTCTTGTGACAGCACTTGCCCAATGAAGCCAGCACCAAGGTGAGGAGTGACCATGCAGCTTTCCTGCTCCTTGCTGCATTCTCAGGGCTGGATTCTGAGGCTTAAAAATAACACGTATGTGCCTGTCTTCCATCTTCTTGACTGACCTGCATTTTAATCAGAAACCCAGGTTCTGTTCCTTGCAGAAGCTGCATTGGAATTGCATAGAGGCTCTGGTGTTGAACGTGAGCCAAACTGCATCCAGAGTTGTAGCTGATTTTCCCTGACATGGAGCCTTAAGAGACTGTAGTAGCTCCTCTAGAGCATTTCCTTCACCAGTCATGAGTTCCCTGTGACAAGGTATATATTTCAGTAGTCTGTCTTCATGGAAATTAATAATAATGAGGGTCATCTATATATTTTTTTTAAGGTTACACTACATCTAACTGAATTAGGATTAATGTCACCATTTATCTTTGCTCAGTTTCATCTCTCATAACTTCAAGTCACTGCAAGGACCTCAGTTCTTCAGCATTTGTCTTTTTGGTGTTTGTAGGTAGTGGTCTCCCTCCTTCCCATTGTCCAGACACACATTGTGTGCTTGAGTTCACCATACCCACAGATAACTGCTGGGCTTTTGCTGAGCATTGTTTGCAAAACGCCTCTCCCAAGTGCAACACGTAGTTCTTGTGCTGGGCCTCAGCTGAGATGAAAGGACACTAAACTGCAGAGCACTGCTGGGGTGGGTGTGTTCACCTGTCACCTCTTCATCTTGTCCTTGTGTGTGTCTGTTTGTGTGAGTGTTCTGATTTAGTTCTTTATTTCTGTTCTTCTCCCCCAAGGGTCCGTGCATATTCATCTCCTCTTCTCATGATATTTTGGCTCAGCTTTTGCTGAGATTTCCTTATTGAGGATTACCACCTTCTGCATTTTAATATCCTTACTGAGTGGGACAAATATCCTGCTTACCTTCTTTCCCAGGTTGTTAATTATCGTTTGAAATAGGATTGAGAGATGTAATTTCCTCCGGAGCTCAGTGAGGATTCTCCCCACTGGCATTTGTTTGCTGTTTGTGATCATTTTCTTTCAGTACTTGCCAACATCAAACCTGTTCTGAATGAGTTCTTAAAAATATAACCGAGAAATTCAATGGATCAAATCATTTGGTGAAGGGCAATTAGATAACAATCCCTTTTAAATAATAAAAATTTAATCACTGAGTTGTGTGATCTATTCTTAAGCAGCATATGCCACTCACATCGTGTCCTCCTGAGCTCAAAGGTTTTTTTGGTTTGTGTTATAATTTCAGTGCAGTTTTATGCCATTTAATGGATGGTAATTACCAGGAGCCTTTAGTATATTTTAGTTCCCTTTGTGTTTTCATTTCCATGTTTCTGTTGCTTTATAGAACCCTGGTTTTGTTTGCAGGTTTTGTTTGTGGAATGAATCATGTTCTCAGCTGTTTACAAAGTGGGTCCAATGACAACCACCATAAACCACTCATGCCTCACCCACCAATACTCTTTTTTTAACAAGAGCACTGTATATGTTGTAATAAAACCTGTTGATATGAAAGCAGAATTGATTCTTTACTTTTTTCTTTGAGCTACCTTTTTAACTTGGGTTTTGTCTTATTTATGATCCTGTTTTAATATGTTTTTCAGTTAACTGCCTGCATTCATGGGTCTGCAGCTATGCTCTACCCGATGTTCTGGCAGCATGTTTACATTCCTGTTCTGCCCCCACATCTACTGGACTACTGTTGGTAAGTCTCTATATATAAATATATGTGTGTGGGTATATGTATATAAATTATAGATGTATATATATCACTTAGGTTTGCTGCAGTTTTTGTATTTCTGTGCAGTAATTCTTAGGTCCTCTTATGATGCAACTGTTACTCTAAAAGCATATCTGCATAATAAGAAATAAACCAACCTAGTAAGTAAAAATAATTATTTTCATGGCAAGATAGAATTGTCTGTTATATTGACTATTATAATTGTCTAGAATATTGAAATACTCTAATATAAGTGGTTACTATGGAAGGCTGCAACTTAGACGTTGTGTAATTTAAATCTGTTTTCAGCATATTTGTGTTAAATGTTAAAATTTGAATTAAGATTCCAGCAGTAGGGGATACAGTGGAGAAGATACTCCCAATTTTCTGCTTTCCTGAACTTCCACTCGGGAGGGAGGGGCAGACACTGATTTTCCTGTGGTGGTCTTTTATTATCAGCGTGTGTTTAGAACATGATATTTACCTTATCTAGGGGAGTGAATAGAAACCTTTTTATTCTCCCCTCTGTGTATGTAGCAGAGAGGGAAGCATGTGAAAAACTTCCCAGTAGAAAACAAACTTCCATCCAGTCCTATATTTTAATGTGGCTCTTGAGTGGAGTGGCTGGTTCTGCAGAGTCCTCTGAGTGGTGGTTTCTCTGCGTTTAAGCAGAGTAAGGAACCAGGTGGGAAAACAGGAGTTGTGAGGGGAAGTGCCAGGGACTGGAACACGTCGATTTAAAGGAGACTTGTTCCTCTGCAGATGATTTAAATGTTAACTGTGTCGAGGGTACAGAACAGAATCTCAAAACTGCTGTCTCCTGTGGAAATAACCCTTCAGTTGCCTGGCTGCCCAGGAAGGGCAGGTTCTCCTCATTTGCACTGCCAGCAGGTGCCCTTTCTCTGCATAATGGGCTTCGGGTCTGTAATTAACACATGGAGGCTGCTGCTGCCAGCCTCTTCTGCAGGTACATGCTGCTAGGAGTTCTCAGGACCAGGCTGTGGGCCACAAGAGGCTTTTAGGCTGGGTTTAAAGATTAGGTATTCATCAACTTTCTGACAAAGACACGTTAAAAGGGGCTAAGTCCAGACCCCGCGGTTGGGAGCAGGAGTGTGCAAAAAGCAAACACTTGGGCAATGCAAGGCAATAAAGACACAAGTCATTGAGCCCCATTGAATGAGTTCTTTCATGGCATAACACCCTGTCCAGAGAACGAATGAGCCAGCTAGTGTGTGAAAAGTATGATTTAAAACTGGGTAATTATTGGGCAGGTTGTAATTGCATGCTCACAAATACAGGGGATTACCTGAGCAGAGATGAACTTTAATTGGAGGGGTAGCTGCACACGTTTTAATTGGAGAGGAACCCTACACACACTGTAGGTTTTTGAATAAGTCAATTTAGCAACAATAGGTGTGCCTTAAATATATTTCTCAAAATAGAGTCCATCTATTTTGTAACCAAACTTAGAGACCTCATTTTTGCCTAGGAGGAGTGAGAAATCAGCTCTGCTTTAAGGTGATGTTATTGCTTATTGGTGTCTGCCTTGAGGGAAATGGCCAGAGATTCTTGAAAAGAAAAGAGGTTAATTTAATTTTAAGTATTGCCTGGTTATTTGTTTTGCAAATGTGACATAAGAAACAAAATTTAAAGTAATGAGAAGTCTTCAGTTGTTAAGAATATAAAATCTCACATGCATTCAGTTGACTGTGTCCATTCACCAACTGCTGTGTGATGCTTTCGAATCTTCTCCTGCTCTTTTGAAAATCACAGGAGGGTTTATAGGCTCTTATTACTCATGGGTTTTTTAAAAAAGTCTTCTGTATTCCACCTGTGATTATTTGCTTTTAATTGTTTGAGTTGCAGCAGAAACTTTTCCTGTAAAGGAGACTTGTAAGGCCCTGACTGATACACTGAGAGCTCCATGGTTGGGAAATTTGTTTTATTTTCTGGGCAGGGCAGGGGACACAACAAGTGTTGGATCTTTCCAGAGCCAGACAGGTAGAATAGCAAAAAGTCTGTGTCTTCAGAATGTGTGGACTCTACTCATTTAGATTCACGGGAGAGAGGAAGCAAGGGCAAGAGTGCTAGCCTTCTTTTCTTTTCTTTTAACTTAGGTACAGGTACCACTCTTTCCCTGGGCTGAGAACATATTAAACAGTTTGGGTGGAGGAGACTGGAAATTGGTGGGAATCCCATCATTAGATTTCCCACCTTAATGCACAGTTGCTTGTTCATTGAATAGAGACCAGAGGAAATACACGAAGCACCAATGGTTGGGGTGTTTTGGTGTGTGTGGGGGGTATTGGGTTGTTTGTTGTTGTTGGTTTTGGTTTGTTTTGGTTTTTTTTTTTCCTAAATACATGGCAGCAGGTGCCAAAAGTACTAGCTAATGAGATACTGCCACCAAGCATCACCAGCCAACACGTACAGCTCCTTACGTTTGGCCAGATCTTGTCCATAGATTTTGTTGTTGGGAATTTAAATGTTTCTTGATGTGAAAGAAACAGTCTATTAATCTTCCTCACTATTTTTTCCAGTTTGTTTTTCATGTGGCATAAAAACACTCCTACTGTGTCTGTTTTCTTCCTTTTTGCTCTCGGTGTCTGTGTTTAAAATTAGCCTGTAAGAAAAGCCCCTTTTTGCTGACCTGGTAACACAGCTTAGTATGTTCTCTCCATCCCAGAGCATTGTCACTCGGGTTATTCTGGGGCCTTTTACCAGAAGCAACAGTATTTTTTTTTTTTAGGGTGATTAAAACAGTCTTTTCTATGAGATAGACTGCCTAGCAGCCAACATTAATATATTCCAAGAGCCACCTTCTTAGAGCACCCAGGCACAGCTGCTGAACAAACGCTTCTATTGGTGCAGTTTTCCCTTTCTCCAGTTTTTTTAACTCCCTTTCTGCTGTTTTCTAAATCTGCATATTGTTCAATATGCTCCCTGAAGTAGGTGGAGGGGGCAGGGGGAGGGTGAGCACTCCTGCTGCTCAGGGAACAATGATCCCCTCCTCAGGAGCCTCTTGGTAGGCATTTGGCTTTAGCCTGGTGCATCTGTGTGCTCCTGAAAGCTCTTGTACTTGCTCTTCTGGTTTCTTAGCTGCGTGTTTTCCACATCGCTCCGATTTATGCAGCCAAGTTTCTAATTTGCATCAATTACCCCAATAAATTTGGGTTGAATTCTGTTGCATTTCAATGAGTGATCTGAAGAGAAGTCAGGAGACTACCCTAGAGTCAAGTACCACTGGTGTGGGTGACACCCAGTCAGGGTTTGTACAGCAAGGCATGAACTCAGTAAATGAGATCGAATCAATTTTCCCGGAACAACCAAGCAAAATGGTGCAAATCCCAGTGTAGCTGTAAACTAGGAACCTTTCTGAGGTCCTTGGGTTGTACATTACTTTTTCCTGGTGAATTGCAGTGGGTTTTAAGGGTGGCATTTTTTCCTTAAGAGGAAATGTCCCTCTATTTCACCTGCTTCTCTTCCAATTAGTAGTTGCCCACCTCTTGGGAGCATAATTAAGAGGTCTCTAATTAGGCTAAGGAAAGGAATTAAAGAAATTGTAAAAATGCAACTGTAATAAATGGGCAATATATAGCCATTAAGTCCCCAATATCCATATTCATGCTTATGCATTGCTACTTTAATGAATTGATATTTACTTGTATAACTCATTTGATTATAAATAACACTGATTGCACTGGGAACCAGCATAGCACAAGAGGAGGAGAAGCCTCTTTGTTCCAAAAGACTTGGGCAGGCATTTGTTTCAGCAGTAGATATGCACAGGAGAAATTGATACTTCCTAATTTAGCACTTAATGGATATTGGCTGCTGTCAAACAACTTTGAGTGATTAGTAGTTGTGGTTGTAAGGAGGTCCAGGAGTGCTGGAGTGTCAAGCAGCAGGTCCAGGCTGCCCTGAAGGACACTCTTTAATGCATCGTGGGTCCCAGAAGGCTGAAGGGTTGTGTGGAGTGTTCCTCCTGCTTGTGCAAGCAACGTGTCCTACTGAAGTTCACTTGGAAATCTTGGAAACACATGTCCAAGTGAGAAAATACTGAAAACTGCCTGAACACCTCATGTCTCAGGACCTGAGTAGCAGCTGGGAGGAGCTACTCGAGTCTGCTCCGAACAGGGAGCTCCCATCCACAGAGTGCTCACTGGGTAGTCAGGTAATGGCATGGGATTACACATGGTAAAGAAATACACTGATAAAAGCAGTTTATGAAGCCTGACATGGACCTTCAGCAGGTACTTTAGGTGTGTTGCCTTTTCAGTCAAGTTGGTGAGTGATGGCAGAAGAATAGAACCTCTCTGGTAGATAATTTTTGGTTTTAATTGGAAATATTTATGCTCTTTACCAGAATTCTGTTTTATTGAGGTTATTTCTGATGTTTGCTTAGTTAAACTTTTGGGAGTATAAGGAGCTGTCATGGTAAACTATTTTAAAAATATCTTTGCTTTTGCTTTGCTGTTCATGTGTCATTGAACAATAATGTCAGTTCAGACAAAAAAAAGAATTTGATAAAATAGGTATCCAGATAACTTGATTTTTGTTATCCATGAAGAAAACACTTCAAGGCCATATTTGGGCAATGGACACTAAGTGTTATTTCAAAGGAGTTTTGAACCAGAGCCATGTCCCAGTGCTCTGTGACCCAGCTTTTCACCTGTGTTAAATGTTTCTCAAATACCCCATGTCTTCTCTTGAGCTCTACCTCACTCCCTTGTGGAAAAATTCTGTAACACAAATATTTTCAAAACTAACGTATATACTTTAACAAAATATTGCTTCATTGTTTCTATTTTCATATTGATCAGCAAAACCTGAGCTCTTTTTTTCTGTCACTGTGATAACCCCCCTCTTGGTAGCTCTGTAGGAGCAAAGTGTTCCTCCTGCCCAAGTGTGAGCACTGGAGAGCCCGTGAGCACCTGGCTGGAGCCCTTTAGTGCTCTGCACTGTGAGTTTAAAGATAGATAACAGGTTCCAAACACTGCTGAGGTCAGGTTGCTGGAGCCTTTATGCAGTCCCTAAGAGTTCTAGAGGCTGTGGTGCCTGTACAGGTACAGTCAGTCACTGGAAAACTGAGATGATTCACTGCATCCAGAGCTGGTCCATGTGTCTCATTGCATCCAGAGCTGATCCATTTACCTTAAGCTGTATCTTTCCTGTAAGTCCTTAAAACCTTCCTGGGCGTGCATGGCTTTCAGGGGTTTGGAATTCTTATTATTCCTTTGTTGATGAGCTGGAGGGTTGAGGGATGGACACGATACAGCTAATGAACTTTTCCAGGTTCAGCTTTTCCTGTGCTTGGTGACAGCCTCTCCTTTTGGCCACGTTAATAAAGGGCTGGTTTGCTGGAATCCTGCACTCGTCCTGCTTCCTTTCATTACCTTAGCCAAGGTTCCACTAGATGAGACATTTGCAGTCCTCAGACTTCCTGCCGGGGTTCAGACTTTGTATTTTGGAGATTGAAGCTGTCGTGTTCATGAAACTACTTAATTAGAAACACATTCATCCCAGTGCTTACTGGAGGAGCCTGGAGCAGCGTAGCTGGGCACACAGGGAAGCTGAGTGTTTCTGCAGCTAAACCAGTGCTTTGGACTTTGGATATAAAATTAGTGGATGTTTTCTTGCTCCTGGAATGTGGCTGTTGGAGATGACGAGATGTGGGTAAAGAGAGAGTGTTTGTCACAGATAAAACATGCACAATGACAAACAAAAATACTCCTCAGTTGAGCAGCCGTGTAGTAAATGTGGATCATGTTGTAAGGTAGAAACTTCTATCTAAGAACTTGGATGTATGTCCTGGTTCTCATCCGTGGAATTCCCAAGGAAGCAGAACCTTGAGGAGTTGTAGTTTCTGATGGAACAGCCCCTCTGTGTTTGTCTTGTCAGAAAGAAAACGTGTCTTCCTGCAGAATGTCTGATACAGAGGCTGTTCCCATCTCTTACAGCATCCCATTTAGAGGGTATATTAGTAAAGGTGATAAATACCAATATGCCTATCAGTAAATACAGTTTTGTAAAAGGTGGTTCTCATGGGACTGAGGAGCTGAGGGATTTTTGCGGGTCTGGTGTCTTGCAGTAGTTTTTTCAGCACTGCTCTTACTGAGCAGTAGGCACCAGTTTATAAAAGCAATATGGAAGATATTTTAATCCAAGGCAGTACAGTGACATTTCTCTCTTTTTTTTTTTTTATCTGAAATTGAAAATGAGCTCTTTGAGCTTCTGTATCCAAAATGAAATGAGGCTCTATTTTAAAAGTTGTGTCTGTCTGTGTGCTTTCCATTTAACAGGCAGTATATGCCATATTTGCAATTAGCAGCTTTGGCATCCTCTTTGATGTGTTCTAATAAGCAGTGCAAATAGAAGCTTTCCCTGCTTAGGCGAGTGGGAGTCCTGTAATAAGCTTAATATTAGAAATACTCCATACACAAAGATGCAACTTTCATTCAGGATTCCTGTGTTACGTGGTCCGTGCTGGTGTTTGTTGACATGGAGGAGAAATGGAAAAGATCAGTCTTCATCTGGAACGTGAGGGTTCTGTTTGGTAACAAATGTCACATTGTTTGAGACTGCAGGTTTGGCCCAAGAGCCTCTTGGTGTGTTTAAATGTTGTGTTCTGAAGGGAATGATGGTACCAGTGTATATCCCAGTTGCTCTGGAGTTTATCAGAATCTTCAAAAGTCATTTTTATATTTTTCTTTCATAAACTTAAACATTCCAAGATTTATACTTTAAAAATAATTACTTAAAATGTGTCTGTATCCATATTCAAAGAATTGAAAACTTGCAGTACCAGGTGATATGTATAGATTAAATTCACCACTTGACAATGGGATTAGTTTTTCTAAAGAATAGTCTTAGAAAAGGGTATTGTTTTGAGTAACTGTAATAACACATGTTGTTTATTTTTTAAGTGTTCTAGATATGTTTAATAGTTGTCCTTAGGTACCTGACTTACCTCCGTCACTTTGAAATCCTGATGTCAAGAAGAATTCAAGTCTTACAGTAGTGAGAGGATATTGCATAGTCAGAAAAGTCTTTCAAATACGGAATGAAATTTTGTTCACATTTTTAAAGCAAACTCTAATCCAGTATCCCAGTATTTTGCTGTGGCTGTTTTATAAGTGGGATGTGTTAATCCAGTGTTACAAGAGAATAAAGGCAGTTCTTCTCTTTGCAGTGCCCCGATGCCCTACCTCATTGGAATACATCTGAGTCTGATGGAGGTAAGTTTCTCCCACCATTTCTGAAACTATCTATAGTTGGATGATTTAGAGCCAAATTCTGCAAGCAATTATACATCCATTCATATGCTTAAAAAATTAAATAATGCTGTTAATTTGGGAGTGCTGAGAGAATTGAAGCTAAGCACACGTGAGAGTGTTAAACCTTCAGGGACTCTTGGTCCCTGTGCTCTCTGGACACACGTTGTCTGCAGCTCACTCAGGACAAGCTCATGTTGGGCTCCTCAATCCATCCTGGCCCTTCATTTAATCACTTCTCTGCCTGCCGTTGACTCCCTATTCACAAAGGCAGGGTGGATATTAAACCAAAATGTTGACAGTTACAGTTCTCTTTTAGGCTTTCGCAGACAGATTGTAATTTTTTTAATGTTCAAAAGCTCTGAAAAGCAGGAACTTGCTGTTAATGTTAACACAAAGCTGGCAGGAGCCCAGCCCGCACTCAGAGCTCCACGTATAAACAACTCAGAGTAATTCATCTGACTTTTCCAAAACTCTAAAAGTGGAAATAGCACATTTGCTTTTGCTTCTAGCACGGGTGAAACACTCGATGACTTTCCTCAAAAGTATCTGGATGACAACGTAAGCTATTAATTTAGATGCCTGTGGAAGTCCTCATCCTAATTAATTGTGCCCCTTCACACAGGGTGTGTGTGTTGGGGGTGGGCAGAGGGACCCCTGCCCAGAGAACCTGCCTCTCTGGGGGCTGCTAAACCAGCAGGCACTGGTGAACTGGTCAGGGTTGGAAGTGCCTGTGGAAGTTATCTGACTTGTGTCCCATTTCAGATACCTCTGTTTGGAAATTCAGGCTGGTTAGGATACTCACAGTTGACAAAGCTGAGTTTGGCATCACAAAGCAATGCATGTGACTGGAATATTTGTTCTTATGTTGTCCCTAAAGATGTGTAATTTCTCTGGAAATCCTGATCAAACATTCTCTCACCAGAGCATGTGTCTGTAATAAAGATCCTCTGTCTGTGTGTTACAACTTGGACTGGTGCACTCTGTAACTTCCCCTTTTGGCCAGTGTTTGTGTGTAGTAATTTTAGAAGTCTCCCTTTCATGAGAAGCTCAATGAAACATGCAGCACCTCTTTTATATTTTTTTTCTTTTTCTGTCCTTAATCCTGGATACAGATGATTTTTTTTATGCCCTTTATATTGCTAAATAAAGTACAGAGTCGCTGTTGTGAATAAGCAATTATTTTAAAAGTCAACATGTACGTTTGCACGTAATGTGCTTATGCTAGAGGGGTTTCTGATAATTACCCTTCAGTGCTGCATAGATGAGACTGAAGTAATATCTAGGAAGAAATAGTCTAGCATATATTTCTCATATTGATCAAGAAACTTTCTGCCCTGTATGTGCACCAGGTAATCAAGGGCATGCTTATTGTGGTATCTCTCTGTTTGAAAAGGAAGCAAGAAACCTGGTAGAGGATGGGGCAATATCACAGTAATGGTACTTGTCAGCTTTCCCAAACGTTTTTGCTCACAGAGAGCTGTGTGTTTAGCCTGGCAACGGGTAAAAAAAATTAAATATATTAATAATTACACCTTGGAGCTGCTTTGCGTGATGCCTCCCTCCTGCCTGGCTGCAGAAACCCATTAGCTCTGCCTTTGTCTGGGATTTTCAACTCGCAGGGCTCTGCAGGCCTTCCAAACTCCATCTGTAACAGCTCAGAAAAGGAGTTGTTCTTGGAGGAGCCAATTTTCATCCCTTTTAGTAACTTGTGAAAAAATCTGTTTAGTACTAAATCCAGTATGGCTTTGGAATAGCCAGAGATTCTGGAACACAGACACACTTTGGCAAAGTACACTTATTCCAAGTGCCTTGTGAGATAAATGAAATAAATAAACCAAACTGTCTCCTCTCCTCCCTCTGCTCGTGAGGAGAAATCCAATACTTCCAGATAGGAGCACATCTTCCAGCTCGCTGTGCTTTTTCCCCCGAAAAACCCAATCCAGTCCCACCGTGGGCTCTTGTATCTGTCTCTTGGCAAGTACTGCACAATTCCTGTGCCTTGGGCAAAGCAAAGGTGACATTTCTCAAATGAGTGAGACAATTGCTAGTTTACCTCTTTGCCTGCCTTTGATGCTGAAAGCTCACTCTCTTTGTCTTTTTCTTCATGTGTAGGTATTAAATTGTGTGGTTTATTTGTTAGAATAACAACTTAGTAGCACCAGCATATTTTTTTCTCGTGACCTAGCAGTTGTATTTTTAAAAATGCAACCTATTTTTCCATATCAAAATAATTTTATAAGCAACAATGAAAAACTTACTGTCATTATTGAGTATTCATTTTTTTTTCAATGCTGAGATTTCAGCAAGCAGACCTTTAAAAGTGTTTTGTTAAGCCACATGCTCTAGTCTGAGGTAAGGGATTAATTCCCCAGTCTCCTGTTCAGGCTGGGACAGGGGGGCTCTTTACCTGCTCCTGGGGTGATTCTAGGTGGGCTCGTGGTTCTGCTCCAGCAGCTCCCACTGCAGAATTTGTCACCGTTGTGTAAATGTTGGTGGAAGCCTAAATTTGCTCCGAGGAAGCTGTGGTGGGACGGGGAGGGGGGCTCTGGAATGTGGGAAGAAAACCATTTTCTAGCTGTAGTGCTCTTCCTGTGGGGTTTTGCTCCCCCTGTCTTGGAATGGGACCTCTGAAAGAAAGAGCAGAGATGTTAATTTGAGACAAAACACACCTTCTCTCTCACCTCTAAAGGATTTTTTTTTTTTAAATTGTTTTGTATCTTAAAGTTAGTTTGCAGCTTCCCATGTTACACGGGGGCTCTGTGGCAGGAGCAGTTATTTTAATGGAAAATGACAAATTTTCCTTACGATTAAAATATCAAGCGTATCCATTGACTGTTAAATCTAATTTGCTGTGACTGAAATGTTCTCCAGTGAGATAAGATAATCTCCTGTTATAGGTCAGAGGGCTCCAACTGATTTATGAGGGAAAATCTTGGTGGAAAATATAGAGCTGTGTTTTGTGCTCTTATTTTTCAGCTTTTCTATCATCACCTAGTTAGTCATTCTTTATAAGATTTCCATTTAGCAATCCATAAAGTGACTTCAAAGCAGGCTAAAAGTTTATAAGCTGTTGGATAAGCAGGGCTGGAGCTATCCCATGAATAATGGAACATGCTTACGGAACTAATTGAATTCATATTAGATGAAGATAAGTACTTAGTACTGATAAATAATGAGATAGGAAAATGAAGCTCCATTAAATGAACACATCCCTTTCATAATCTTGTTTTATTTTCTACCTGCTCTTTTAGTGCTCAAATTATATGAAATTGACCTTAGTGTTGTAAGTGGTGTCAGACTTAGCTGGCAGCCTTTACATTTTGTCGTGGTAAACGATTGTTCCAGCAACTGTTGCTGCAGGAGAGGTTATTAGTGTGATGGTGCTGATGGAAGAGGAGTGCCCTTGACCTAGTGGGCTACCTACTGGAGTCCAGGCCCATGTGGTTGTGGTTAACTGGGGATAGTTCTGCTGAGCTGGCAGGTCCTGAGCTGCTGGCAGCGTTCTCTCTGTGCCAGGCAGGCACGGAACAGCACCACCCTCTCGTGCTCTGTTCGGGGCACAGACCCCCCCTTTAGAGCTGAAGTTAGTGATTAGAACAGTATTTCTGCTTTATCATACTCCAGTCCCACAAGGATGCTTTCTGGGGCTTCAGAATTTTAATTCTTGCAAGATTATCCAGGGTGAATTTGTGTATGAAACTTCCCGTTGCATTGCTCGGGAGGGTTTTCTAACATTGTGCATACCCTAAAACCTGTATGAGCAGATTTTTGGTTTATTTTAACCTGATATGAGTAAATATATTCATGAAAAGAAAGTTCCCTAAATTCATGCTGTGTTCAGTAGGGTAGGACACAGGAGCTGATCTTACTTCAGGTGGATAGTGTCCTCCTGATGCAGAGAGATGGATGGGAGCTGTGCTTGGTCCTCTGAACCCAAACATATTCTGGACACACTTTCTGGCATATTTGCCCGGCCCTTTTCAGGCAGGGGTGAGGATGGTTGATCCCACTGGTTATATGCCAGTTAGTGTGCACAGCCTGGGCTAACCAGCTCTGGGAAGGTCACACCAGCTTGGCCCTGGGCCTGGCACTGCCCCGTGGTCCCCGTGCTGCAGAAGACACCCTGAGAACTCACTGCCCACTGACATCTCCCAGCAGCAGGCTTAGGTGTTGATTATATTTTTTTTTAAATTGGAGCGAGGAGTAATATTTAGCTTTTTCTATCCATTTAACCTTAGGAAATCACAGCCTTTTGTAGCTATAACTGAAAAAGTGTCACTTTATTGCAGGGTTTAAATGAAAGGGTTATATATGTACTTAAATCCAGGTCTTAAAAAGCCAAATGTAATTTAGTCACAAACACTATAAATATGGCTGTACGTGGTTTCAGGAGTGTTGGTTAAAACACACTTTAAATATGACAAATTACTTACGGGATTGTCTTTTACCCAATTATTGGGAAAATGAAAATAATAACTGTGTTTTAATAAGAGATCTGTGAGCAGGGATGCTTGAGGGGGGAGGCTGAAGAGAAATAGCCCAGTACCCAGGAGACTGAGCAGGAGAGGAGGTTTTTCCCTGGTGCTAACCCAGCACTCGGGATCTTTGTCACTCAGTTGGCAACAGCTGCTTGTGATAAGATCTGGAGAATCACCTGTGCAGGATCAGGGCCCTGCAGATGAGGGGTGGGAGATGGGCGGAAGGGTGGGAGATGCACGGAGGGGCAGGAGCCCACCTGCTGGGCCCAGATCAAAGGCCTGGGGGTCAGGGGGCACATCCCCCTTAACCAGATTTGTCTGTGCAATCGCTATTTCAGATTGTAAATCTAACCGTGATTTCATTAAGTCCTTCTGGCTGCTGTTGGGGCATGAAATAATAAAATTTTATATCCGCTGCCTTTCCTGCTTCTGGCAGCCAGATTGACACATTGTTGTCTGCACTGTTGTGTTTTCCTGGGGAAAATACATGGAAACTATTAACGGAGTAGAGACAAGCCATTAAGCAAATGGATCTTAGACTTGTTGTGAGTAATACTTTAATAACCATTTCAAACATGGTAGACAAAATAGCTGCTAAGGATGTCAGGGTTTGGTAAGAGCTTTACCTTGCCAAAAAGCATTGGTGGGAGGTACGGTTTCTTTTTTCTGTTACAACAATTTTGAGCACATTGACCACATTTGTGTCTGGTTATGGAACCTCATGACCAAGTTGGTTTATATTTTGGCACCAGTTTAGCCATGAAGTTGTGCAAACCTGGGGTTTTTAGGGGAGGGGGGAGGGAGGGTGGTGGAGTTGTGGTTTTTTGGTTAGGTTGATTGGTTTTGGGTTTTTTTGAAGGAACTCTTCAATAAACTTCTTTCAGATGAACGGTTTTAACTCAGGATTTTTTAATGGTAGGAAATGCAAAAACTGCCAACTGTAGATGGTGCTAATAAAACCCATTTAGTGTAAAGTGGTGTTAGTGCTATTGGTGGGTCTGGCTCCTCGCGTGTGACCTGAGCGGGACAGAGGAGCACCCCTTAATGCTTCTATTAAAATAGACTTTCTTGGTGTTTTTTGCAAACTTTCACATAAAACATTTCAATTACTTCAAGTGTTTGGCTGCTTGTGAGCGGGACAGATGCACGAACTGCTGCTTATTTACTGACCTGGTGTTTAAGGCCCCCTGGAGTTTGTTTGAAAAGTTAAGAGATTTTCACAGTAAAGGTGCCATTTCTGAAATTTAAAGTGCTCTTTTCACCAGGAGATAAGTTCTCTCTGATTAAGTCGGTAATTCTTACTAAGCCATGTTTATAGAGGCCATAAACAATGGGTTCAGTGTGCTTGTTAAACCAGCTTTCCATACCTCTCCACTCTTTTTAAAAGAGACATTTAAATAGAAGGCAGGTGTAGAAGTTAGTTCGATGTGATGGTTTTTAGATGATTAATTATGGCTACAAGTAACTTGGTAAGGATGGTTGGGAAAGGTTTGCAGCAGTGATATGGGATGCACATTTTCCCTGAATCACTTCTTTTGACTCAGCAAATCCCCAGGCTGTAGTGAAATGAGATAAGGAAACTGTGACATTCATGTTTCCTCTTCTCCTTTCCTTCTCCACATTTTTTTTTTTTCAGCAAAATCAAATGTACGGAGTCCATTCTATTTACCAGGTATCACTGTATTTGTAAAGTTCTGTGTAGGTATTCAGGAAGTTGTGACGTGCAGTTGGATGCTGGGAATTTTTACTAAAATTCCAACAAGAGAGTAAATAATTTTCTCTGCAGGTCAGTCGGGATGACAGGCCCTGGGTTTAGCAAAGGAACCATGTGATTATTTGAGAAAAGCCCTTATAACTATCTGATAATACCTTTATCAAGGATTATAGTGAAGGGAAAGATGATAAAACCAGGGAAGGATGACAATGGTCGTTTCTCTAGGATAAGCCACAATTGGACTGCTGAAAAATTACATTTTTTCAAATGCATTGCAAGACAGATGCTATAAATCAACTTAGTCTCGAGTGGTTTATTAAATCTGAGGGTTTCTCTCCAGAGAAATCCACTCTCTTAATACAAATATTGGGAAGTTTTAAAGTAAGGTCGTGCTCTTCATGGCTGTAAAGGTTCAGCACACAGAGTGCTGCCTTCCTTTCAGATACAGCTATTTCTGGGCCACGTGTGGAGGTGACTGTTTTGATCAGCATTGATAGTCCTTGCACCACAAGCAGCTTTGTGCTGTGCCAGACACCCTCTTGTCACAAGCCTCATCTTTGCCAGAGAAAACCCCAACGTTTTGCTGAAGGGAAGGTGCAGACTCCTCACCACAGCCACAAACCCCCACGTTCAAGCACGTGTTTGTTGCTTCTTCGGCAGGAATCGAGAGAAGGTTTCAATTCCTTCTGTCTTGTCCTACTAGCACTTGGCTTTGACAGGCTTCTGGCTTTGGTTAAGAGCATTGCAAGAGCTTTTTGTTGGAGCTTTTTAGACTCCTCTGAGTATAAGTGAGATTTTTAATTTTCTGAAACAGGAAGGAGCAAATCAGTTTGTCTGGTGCTTCCGGACTCCTAGAAGGAGCAAGACTCCTGGACTGCTTTAGAGTTTATCAGATGCAGCCAACAGAGTGACCTTTGGTTCCTGAAATGCAGGGAAAGTACCTGGTTTGTGGTGCAGTACTTGTGCTTTTTATATGGAAAGCATTAAATGTAATATTCTTCCATTTAACTTAAAGACATTTCTCATGGAAGACTTAAACGTAAATGTCTACAAAGTGTTTTTTATAGTTGTTGGCTTTTTTTCCCCCCCTTAAGTACACAGCAGTTTTCTTTATAGACAGAGGACTGAGCCTTGAAAACTGAAGGTAATTATTTAGATGCCTAAGGCTCAACTTTGCCATTGTTTTAGAGCTTTAGTTCCTCTCTTTGAGAGGAAACAATTCCCCCCACCCCACAAAACCTTAATTAAAAATTGAGTATGTTTTTGTTCATTTTCCTCTTCAGTAACTTGCATTTGGTCCTACATATAGGTATGTAGATACTTAAACATTTGTTTAGTGTCACAGGGAAATTTCCTTAATTACCATATTCTATAATTCCACTTTTTCTGATTTTGAATTTTCAAAGCTTTATTTGAAAATGGCTTAAATATGTATGACTAGTCAGTCAAAAAAAAAAAGGGGGGATTCAATTCTCCTGTTAGTGGAAAAAGTGTTAAAATAAATATTTAAATGCTGCTCTGTTTCATATCAGTGATTCATTTACCATTGTTTAAGCAGGGAAATAGAGTCTGACAGTGCTTAAATGTGTTTAGATCACCAATACCTTTAGACATAAAGTCAAAGGTACTAATGGTTGTTCTTTTGTGAAATAGGTTGTGATTTTCTGTTGTGTGTCCACATTATTTTTCTCTTAGCTTTTTTTCCCCCCATTTTAATTATTTATTTATTAACCTCTGGTAATGTTTTAAATACAGTTGTAAACTTCTCTGAGTTCCAGAATTCAACCTGGAATTAGGAAAACTGTTCCTGTCCCTGACTTACTGCAGCTCTTGACTCCTAGAAAAGCCCCTAGTTATTGTGATTTAAATTAATTTCGGAATATAAAAAGATACACTTGAATTCTTGACTCAGCCAGAGGCTGCTAAACGTGCAGACAGGATCCCAGAACGAAGGCAAATGTTAGTGGAGGGGCTTGAAATAAATCTTCGCTTAATAGTCACAAATGATGACTCTGTGAGCTCAACAATTTCAGTATGCACAGTGCTAAGAGCTTCCTCTGCAGACTGAAGGTTAATTTTTCAGCATTGTAAAATGTCAATAAACAAAGCAGATGATGACAGCGAGACAGGAATGTTGGTTGTTTGGAAAATGCTCGAAGCTCTGCAGTGCCAGGGTGTTATGCCATCACTTCTGCCCTTATGCATCAAATTTAACTCTTTGTACTTGTGTTTTCCTTTCCCTTTCCTTGACCTCGCTGATATTCAGAAAGTCCGAAACATGGCCCTGGAAGATGTAGTGATTCTCAACGTGGACACCAACACACTGGAAACCCCTTTTGATGACCTTCAGAGCCTTCCCAATGACGTGGTATGTATGGAATGATTGACCCAATTATTCCATTACCTGAGAGTGTAAATCCTTGTGACCTGTTTGGTGTATATCTGAGGTGTCTTCTTGTGTTACTCCCTCTTGGGCAGGTTTCAGGTCAGCTGAAGAGTTAGTCTTTTATGGGTGAAGAAAGACAAATGAAAACCACACAGGTTATGGTGTTATCTGAACAGGCTTCATAGTGTGAAGAAGTACAACTGTTTTAAACTGTCCCTATCCATTCTATTAGGAGAAAAAAAAGCATTTTTAGATAACTTTTGTTTCTAAATGAAATTATGTGAGTTTTTTCCTTGTGGCTTCTTCCAGGTGAGCTTTAATGAACTTTGTGCATTTCATACATGATGATATCAAATGGGCTCCTTCATACTCACTTCTAGCACTGCTCAGTGCGTGTAACTCAGAACTTATTTTCATTCTCATTCCAACTTTTTTACTGGCAATTCATTTATGTGTTAGTAACTTGGTAGAAATGTTGTATAAATACTTGATCTTTCCCTTTAATGGGACAAACCCACACCCAGCTTGCTCCTTGCTGCTGTGATCATCTCCACTAGGGAAGCTGAGAGAGAAGAGCAGGGAAGTGAGTGAGGGTGTAAGAAGCTATTTTTAAGTCAGAGTGTGGCTGTTTAGGAGAAAACGGCAGGGGAAAATCTGGATTTCTTTTACTAGTTCAAAATATTGTGCTGACAGTTAGATCTATACCTTTTCATCTGTAGCTGAGAAATAAAATTGATATGCCAGGAGCTCAATATGAGCTGGTCTGTTTGAGGAAAAAAGTGCTGGTGAATACCCAGTGCCTCCTACTGTGACATCCCGTCACTTCCCTCTGATCTGTGGTGTGATCCATTCTGCGAAAACAGGGAGCTGGGGATGAAAGGTCCAGCTTGATTGTGAACATTTGGGCTTTAGTCAAGCATTTAGTCTATAACAGTTACTTCCATGAATTTTTCTGGCTTTATATAGCTTTTCATTTTGATTTCACTCTCAGCATCCAAATCTGCCAGCTGGGCATCGCTTGTGCCATTATCCCCAACCCGGGCAATGACAGACTTGTAAATTTAATGGAATTATGTAAGAAATGTCTGGATGGAGTGAGTGCAGGGCCTCGAACATGGATATGATTTGTCAACAATCAAGTATTATATTAGATTTTATGAGACTTCATTTAAGGAGCTGTTGTAGGCACACTGTAGAACATCAGAAGAGACTTCACCAATAAACGCAGAACTTCAAGCTTTGGAATGTAATAAATTTTAAGAGACTTCCTTCCTTTCATTATTTACTTTTACTTCACTTTTATAACAGTAGAGAGTTGTGTTTTATTAGTTCAAATTTCTTGATTCGGTTTTCCACAGGTCTATTTAAAAGCTACATTTTATCTTGGAGGATGTTTGGAGCATAGCAGGGGAAGTGCTGCCAGCAAATTCAATTAACTGGCATGGCTCACAACGAGCCTACATGGTGGAGTTTTTTTTCACAACTGCTATATAAATACAGCTGGGATTAATATTTGTTGCAACAAAGCCTTAACTCGAATTGTGTAGCGTTGTGTAATTAATGTTTGGGTTCAGTGTTTATGTCTTATTTAGCTTTGTTTCACTATTTTAGTTACCTAGATAATGAAGTATTCTCCTCTAGGTCTTTTCCTTCAGACTGCTTAATATTTGGCTTTGACCACTAGAGAGCAGCTGCTCTTCTTTGCAAGAATTGAATTTCTGTCAGTTCTTTCATGCATCATGTGTTTGGAACTGTAAGTGGATCAAGTTGTTCATCTCAGCAGGGAGACTCTAAAGCCAATCCATTATACTTTTTTTTCTTTCTTTTCTTTTTTTTTAACTTTTGCTTCCCTGGAAGGATGGGGAGATACTGGGAGTTTGTCTCCACACTGGTCTCAGTCTAAATAGATGCATTTATGGTCTGAGAAACTAAAAATGTCTTCGACAGCTTCATGATCATAAATGGCTGTTATTTCAAACTATTCTGCCACTTGTGCTACTTAGTGAACAGTGACCAATTTCTGCACCCTTTAATAGACCCAAAATTTACTTTGTTAAATTAGATCTACTATATTCAACAGTGAGGAGAAGCATCTTCTGTGTGATGCGTTCATCATCAAGTAATTAATCAGATGGAAAATTTTTAAAGCTGTTTTCCCCCTCTCCTTGAACAGCTTTTTTAATGAAGTAAACGAGGTCCTATGATTATTTTAGAGCTTCAGGTAGAGAGTTGTGCTTGAGTTTCACTCGAGTGATGTTGCTACCTGAACTGTTGATTCTTGGGAATTTAGAAGAAACTCTTGTATCATCTTTTAAGCCTAGGATCCAAGTGAACGTGGGCTTCAGTGAAATGTCCAGTTAACCCTGGTGTCCAAGGAGCTGGGTAGCCCTGAGACAGTTCCAGCAGAATCAGATGAAGTCATTTCTTTGCCCTGCTCTCCCTCCCCAGTACCTGCTGTGGTCAGACTGCCCGAGCTGGGCAGGTCAGGTCCCTGGAGATCAAGGTGTGTTCTGCTGCATTACTGATTAACTATGGAAGTGTGAAAACCCTTCCCTCCTTCACCTTCTGCTTCCGATATGGTGCTGAAAATCTGGCAGCATGAGAACACCCTGGGAAGTAACTTTCCTTTTAAAATAGTCAATATTAAAAAAAGAGATTTATTAAGGACTGTGATTACAATAAGTGCATCTGCTGCTGACAAGTCTCCTACACCACCGTCTGTGTTGCAAGGAATAGCAAAGAGGGGGTAGTAATTTTTTTTTTTTTATGCAACCCTTATGGATTTTTCATGTATTTCCAAATAAGTGTCATCTTCTAGTCTTAGTTGTAGTCAGAGCTTCACATTACAAGGACTAAAGCATAAGCTCACTCTGTCAACTCGTAGTTGTTATTAAATGAAGCCCTGATGCAATGCAGTGCACTGCGCCAAGATCTTGCATAGCTGATGGCTGAGAGACTATGGGAGATTTGCACCAGTCTATGAATATCTTGGGCTGTCAGTAATTTAGTTGTGTGCTGCTGCTGCCCATTCATTACCACTTACCCCAAGTAGGAAGCCTACGTTGCTGTTTTATCACTTAGTGGGGAATTAGCTGCTTTCAGGACAAGAAGTACTAAACTACAACTCTGTAGCACAACCAGTTCCTTAAAGGTGAATCCATTTTTATTTCTTACACTGTGATTGCAATAGAATGTTTCTTGCTTTATTCATGTTGACAACTGAAAAGCCTTGGACCTAATTAAAAGAATTTCCACTAGCACCTTTACTGAACCATTTCATTATGCTGCATTGCACAGATTGCATTTTGAAACATGGTGATAGTTTAAATCTGACCTTTAAACCTGAACTGCCAGAAGTATAAAAATCTTCTTTAAAAACACTCTCAGGGTAGACTACATGTATATGTGTCTGTTTGGCTAGAAATAATCTTCATATTGAGTGGTCACAGTCTTATTTTTTTTTAAGAATTACTGCCTATTTAGGCAGGAAACACTCATAATTCTACTTTGCGTTATGTGCTACTTTATTCCAGAGTAAACACAAATAATTTTTTTTTTCTTACTTGTTAATCTCTTTAATATGTTGTTGTTCAACATTTTCTTTATTTCAAACCTGACATGTCTATTGCAACAATCCTAATTGGAAGAGTGAAAGTGTATATCCATAAAATAGACATCCTTTGTTTAGTCTTGGATTAGAACAAATGATCTGAAAGTTTAAGGAATTAGCAAAATTCCTTAATTAATTAGCAAAATTACCTGCCAATATCCCACTTCTATACCAAACAGGGAAGCTGAAACCCAGAAAAGCTGTGAGTGGCCTGCTGAACTGTTAGTTTGCTGTAAAATGAAGCATGGAGCCTTTTCCTCCTGCATAGATGGCAAGTTCTTTATCTTCACATGAACGTTTAAAGAAAACCACTTATAAAAATGTTTGAGGTGGATTTGGACGTTGCTCAGAGCTATGGATGTTTTAAGAACTACCTTTAAATGGTTTACATAAGTTAATATATGAAATAAACACATATGACATCAGACCCCTTCAAACAGACGAGTGTGCTGTTTGAGTTTGAAAATCTGAGGACACTTTTACACTTGGAGAATAAAAGAACTCCTTGAGAGACATTATCTCAGGGAAGAGGAGTGAGTTTATTTTATGGGCATAACAGACTAAGTCCGTTACCACACCTGATGTTAATATGTGCTCGTTAGTGCATGGACCATTGCCACAAGCCACAGCATTCAGGTTCATAAACAATGCTGGACATGCTCTTGATTATTTATGTTATTCTCAATAACTGTAAAAGGAATTCCTTCTACAACAGAGTCTGCAGAAAACACAGGTAGTTATATTCATTACAACAGTCTACTTACTCTAAATAATATTCCTAAGTTTCTTGCTTAGTGTGAAGTATACAGGGCTACCCCAATGGGGTGTTTCAGAGCAGCATCTGAAAAAGGCAGGTTTGCTAGTTACTGATAGAATTATTTCTGTTAAGTTTGTAATATGGATATTTATGGAGTCATTGGTATTCATTTGCAAACCCAGGTGACTGGGGATTGCCTGGCTTTGCTTTCTGTCTGAAATTGTGGCTGCATTTCCCTCTGGAAAGTGGACGGGATCTCAGCAAGCTCAGGTTTTCCACGTGACACGACTGCAGCCTCTAAAAGCCCTGGTTGAATTTCTTACAAGAATCAGTGCCTGGATGGTTGTTATGTCTCGCTCTGTGTTGTGTGAGATCTGTCTCAGAAACTTCACTTGTCTGCACCACCAAGAAATTGCTGCCGACGTAACTATTTGTTAATGATTCGATGTAACCTGTAACAGCTGCAGCACAGGCACAAGCCTGATGCTCATCTTTGAAAGGTTTTATTTTTTAATCTCCTTTCTCAGCTTCTGTTTGGGAAAGAAAAATGCTGTAACTAACAATAATGTATAGATACATAACCTTATTTCAGTATTAACTGAGCTCTGAGCACTAGAGGAGACATCAGAGTAACTTGCAGCCTTCTTATATGTACGAGAAATTCTGAATCCCAGAGCAGTGATGGGGTAAAAAACCCTTATCCCCTGGTGTACACAGGAAACTAGAGAATATTCACGTAACTTGTGTGATGCTATTTTGACCTGTGCCTGCGTGGGGAGGTGTGTGGGTGTGGGATGGTGTCTGTGGGTGCAGCCTGCCCGGGAGCTGTGGGGATGCTGAGGGCAGAGCCGGCCTCGCACAGGTGTGTGAGAGCTCCTGAGACAAAGGAAGTTAAACCCCCTCAGCTGCCAGGACGTCCGTTAATGCGGGGCTCAGACCCCGGCGGTCTCTGCGCTCTGCAGTGCGGTGGGTGCCCGCGGCCGGCAGAGGCGGCGGCGGGGGCCGGGCAGGGCCGGCGGGGGCCGATTCCCAGCGGCGAGACCGGCCGGGGCGTCCCGGGAGCTGGGAGAGACCGGCCGGGGCGTCCCGGGGCGGAGAGAGGGGCGAGGGCAGCGTGAGGGGGACGGGGCTGCAGAGAGGAGCTGCTGGGCCCGACCGCGGCCCTGCTGAGGTGAGAGTCGGGAGGTGAGAGGGGAAAGGTGGAGGAGAGTGTGTGTGGATGTGTGATGGTTTAGTTCCTTTGTTCCCCAACATACAACTCCCTTTTAATTGGCAAGAAATCAGCAGAATTTCCCAAAGTTGAGTCTGTTTTGCCTGTGATGCTAATTGATGGGTGGTCTCTGGGGCCTTATCTTGGCCTACGAGGTTTTTCTTCGTGTTTTCCCCCGCTGAGGGGGAGCAGGAGAGCGGCCAGTGGGTGTCTGGGAGCTGGCCAAGGGAACCCACCACCTGTGGGAATAAAGCTCTCACTTTGTTCTTGCCCGTTAAATGCGAGGGAATAGAGCCTGAAAAGAAAAAAACCCAACCGTGTATTTGTCACCAACGAATTTTTCAGGCCCACAGAATTTGCTCTCAGCTGTGTTGGTGATGGGTGGCCTGGTTACAGAGCAGTCTGATGGCTGAATTAATTCAGCTGAAATATCTGCACGGATGACACAGAACTTCATGGACTACCTTCAAAAGGGTGCCCGGCAGCATGTTAACAGTGGGTTTTAAGTAGGAGGGAAGGTTGAAATGAAGCTTTTGTTTTCCTGTTGGTTTCTGAATAGGATCCAGCCATATCTTAGAGAAGCAAAACAGCTTGAAAAGTAGTGTTTTTAGAACAGAAAAATTCCACTCTGAATTCACAATGTCACTTTTTGTCATAACTGCTGCTGTGGTTAGCACATTTTTCATTTAGCTGTGCCCCAACATGTTGAGCTTTGTTTGTGATACGAGAGTGATCCAGACCTGGTGTGTGATTTCAGGTTTCTGCACTGAAGAACAGACTGAAGAAAGTCTCTACAACCACTGGAGATGGTGTGGCAAGAGCATTTCTAAAAGCACAAGCATCTTTCTTTGGGAGCTACAGAAACGCCCTGAAAATTGAACCTGTAAGTAGGAAATTAGTAGGCATAAGATGTAAATCTGCAGCTGTGGTGGGGGGAAAAAGCTAACAGGAATTCCAAGTGTAGTATAAACTGCTTTTACCAAGGTCAGTGTTGGGGCTTTTTGGCTGAATGGTGCTGAAAACACTGTTTCAGTCTCCAAAAAAGGAGGAGGTGCAACAAGCATGATCAGTCTCACAGGGACAGTTCTTATGCAAAGGTAGGGGTGTTGGGTGTTTCTGGAGACAGTTAAGTTAGAAGAGAGATGATAAAAAAAGTATAAATTAATGATCATAGGTGGGTAATGCAGAGTTGACCCCTGCAAAATCTGGGTATTCATTGTATTATTTTTAAAGGTAGTAGATCTGCTTTTTACACAATATATGCTTAACTGTGAAACGTGCAAATTTATGGAGTTTAAGAATTTAATTAATAAAGAAATTGTAACTTTACAGAAAAATTAAGTATGTCTGGAGTTGTAGCTATTGATGATAAGTGTTCTGTTAGGGAAGTTCAGTCTCTTCTGGGTCAGAGCTCTATTCAGCAATAATTAAGTGCCCTCTGAGTGAGGGAAGGATTTTTCTGTACTTGATCTTGGGTTTTATGTCTTCTAGTAAGAAATTTGTTACTGGCTTACTGCAAGTAGTTTCCTAAACTTCAATACAAATCAGTCCAGTGAAAGTGACATACTGCCACAGGTTTTGTGATGCTGGTTTTGCTACCCTGTACCTAGGGGGTTCCTTTTAAGGTGTGTACATTTTTTAGAGACAAGGTGAACATTGAGGAACATTCAGGTATAATTAATGAGGTATGTCCCAGAAATATGGAGGTTGGAATGTACTAACTGCAGAGTGATCCACAGAATATTGCCAAAATATTTGTTGTTCCCTGTTTCTGAAGCAAGGGAAACTAACAATGTGGAAGGCAAATGCAGGGATGGGTCTCAACGTGGTGTTCATGGGCTCTTTTGAACTTCTGCTGTTTAGACAATGGCAGGCTTGAAAACCACTGGGAGATGCTAAGATGAGTTCTGAGTGTAAATGGAGAGGCTAAATGAGTGGAGTGAGAACGAAGGCTTACTAGTTGAGAAAAGGAGTTTTATTTTTCATTCTCCTACACTGTGAAGATTAATGAAGAGATTTGGGATGCAGACAAATCTAATTTTCGTCATGATGTTGGACTATAGGCAGAGAGTTTCTCAAGGTTGAGGATGTTTCAGTATCTTTAGTGTGGTTTGTTGTGTTATTTTTGAAGCTGGAAGGAAGAAATAGCTCAGTCTGAATTTTAAACAGTCCAGTGTTCACCATCAAATAAGCATCACTCCAACAATTCATATCCAGGGTTCAGAAATGACTTCAGCAGTCAGCATGAGTCCTTCCACGTGTTACTGGGGGAATCCACGTGTTGTGTGTGTGGAAAAAATACATTGTATTGACTTGTGTATGTATGTGTTGGTGTAAGTATTGGGCTCTTAAAGCATCTGAGGTGAAATAACGGGAGGTATTTAACATTTAAGATGACAAAAAAGCAAGCAGTAAAGCAGTCTGGCTGTAAGCCTCCTTTATCCATCCTGGGGAGACACTGACTTCCCTTCAGCCATGCTGGCTTCCTTGTTCTCTGATGCTCCTCCCAGTAGTTGCCAGGCAACTCTGGGAATATTGGTGTATGCTTTGCCTGGATATGTGTGTGAGATTAACTAGTTAAGGGATTTATGAAGAAAAATAAAAATTTAAATTGCTTTTCTGGAAATACCATCTGGTATTTTGAAGGCTGAATGTTAAAGATGAGCATTTGAAAGCAGTTGACAATGGCACACCCTTAGAAAGTGCAACTTTGAGAAACAGCTAACCTGAGGAGATAGAAGAAAGTGCTTGGTTTGCCTCTCATTCCATCAGAGAAAACTTGTAAACGTAATTGCATAAATGGGTCATAAAATCCAATTTTAATAATCAGGAAATTCTTTCCTGAGTTCTTTTGTAGACAAAAAATTTAATTTCTGATTATACATTTCAGTCTTAAATAAATTCAAAGCAGCAGCAGCAGCTTTTTCATAGTTCTTGCCTCATAAACCAATTTAATTTCATAGAGCTTTTCACTTGGTGTGAGTTGACTTTGCAGGATAAATGGTGTGAAGCTGGTTTTCATTATTCTGTGTGGGCCTAGAATGTGTCACAAAGGAGGCTTTAAATTCACACTATACTGAAGCATAGTAAGAGCTCCTACTCTGTTCAGAAGCCTTTACTCTGAAGGTAGAGGGCTGTGTGATGTGTATATGAACCAGGACAGGGACAAGGAGGGAGTTACTGGTGCTGTAAATTTTGAGGCCTTCAGTAGCTAGAACTTTTATGTGAATAAACACACCCAGATAATACAGTCTGCAAGTGTAACTGTGAGGTTTATGTAACACACATTTCCTACTGTGTGTGTGTTCTCTGGAGCTGTGTTGGGGCAGATTCTACGTGTGGAGGAACATGGGTTACATGTGAGGAGTACATCCTGCCCAAGCCTCTGGTGTGAAGTACAGCAAAGTACATGAGGAGCAGTGTCTTTACTTGGCTTAAATTCTACCAGTGACTTGAATTTCTACCAGAGACACTAATGTGAGCATTTTGTTCACTTGAATGACCTCTTTTTCAACTCCTGAGTTTTTGCTGTCTGCACAGGGAATGTTTTTATCACCTTCTAAATATTTAATTCTCAGAAGCAGGTCACCTTCAAGAGGAGCAGCTGCACCATGACTCTGTGTGTAAAGGTGGTTTGTAGCACTTAGTTGTGTGTGTTGGTAGTGGAGGAGGACCCAGCCTGGGATTTGGGCTGGGATTTTGTGCATCACAGCTGTTGGCCGTGCACTTTCTTCTGCTGACACCTAGTGGTACTCACAACATGCAGAGGGTTTTCCTTTGCAGACAATCTTTGTTCAGAAGCAAACACCTGTGAATAGAGGTGAGCTCAGGGTGCAGGCTGGCTGGAGGCAGTGGGATGAGGGCTGGGATCCAGTATGATGTGTTGGTTCCAGGTTTGTGCTGCTGGTGCAGCTGGCCAGAGCCCTGTGGGTGCTTTTTCACCTAGCTTGGGTATGGTTGATTAGCAGCACGCTCCAGATTTGATGCACAGTATTCTCAGAGGACACTTTCTGTCTGTTCTTGGGGTCCCTGGTCACTCCAGAGAGCTTTGCAGAGAGAATGGGGTGTGCTTAGTACAGCATTTTCCAGCTTGGCAGGTTTGAAAAGCCTGTTTACGTGCACTTTGCTTTAAAATCTCTGTTCTGAAGAGGTGTTTCTGTTCCCAGGGCTTGATTCCTTTTGTCTATTTCATTGCTATAAATCCATCCCTGGAGGTATTTAAAATACATGTAGACATGGTGCTTAGGGCCGTGGTTTAGTGGGGACTTGGCAGTGTTGGCTTAATGATTGGACTTGATGATCTTAAAGGTCTTTTCCAATCTAAACAATTCTCTGACTCTGTGAAAATTTCTGTGCTTATTTTTCTTTTGCAGTGCTGCTACTTTTTGTGTGGATAATTAAGGAGAGCTAACTTTAATATTCATAACCCAAACAGATATCAGTACCCAAGTGCTGCTGCAGGTTGTTTCCTGTTTAACTTTGCTGGTTTGCATTGATAACTATTTATATGCATGTATATATATAGTTAGATGCTCATTTATAAAATCCATGTAAACCTGATTTGGGTGGATCATGAATATACTAGATATTCATAATTTCCATATTTTATACTAGATTTATATAGTTGCAACACCAGTGAGTATTTCCACTGTGAGCCAGCCTGTGTCAGTGACATCTCTGGTCTGGGGCAGTGTCTCTGAGGAGCTGGAGCAGTAGCTTGGTCTGTAAGGAGGAGGCAGGAGGGTGCTCTGCAGTTCCATCTTGCAGTGCAATGTACTGAAGCTGTGTTGCTGCATTGTATTTTATTAGTATGTAGTAGTTTTGATTCCATCCCTGTTAGGAATTCCTTCCTGCTGTATTATCAAGATCATGACGTGAATCTTTCCATACTGTGCTGTGGAGATACTGCCCAACCAAAGTCTAGAAGCTTCAGTGTTTCTGAGTAAATTTATTCCAGATTTTAACCTTGGGACGTGGGAGCATCTTCAAATGAGACAAAAGTTTCTCAGAATATTTCGGGAGTGAGGTGCAACTTAGCAGTGAAAAGGCACTTTTAAAAGGCATGCATCTGCATTCTGGGCAGGACACAGCTTGACAAGCATCCATGAAAAATTAATGTTATCATTTCCTGTGTTTGTTGTAACCTCTTAGCAGAGAATCTGCCTTAACAGCTGTTACTGTTCTTGGTATCAGTACACTGGTGCTGCACTGAACTGCTATCTTGTACAGAAGTAAATATCTTCTCACAACTCTACCTGCACAGTTGCAACCTCCTACTATCCCAGGATATTATGTTTAACATCTCATCAATCTTGGTAGAGTTGTTCTTGGTATGAGCTCTGAATGGGTTCTTGTTGTCCAGGGTGCTGTAGCTGTAGCATTGATGGAGCTCTGGCCAAGAACTGTGGGCACTCTACAGGAAAGCTGTTGCTCTTTACCTCTGTTTAAATTCATGGCCAAGGAAGTTAGTTAAGGTTATTCCCATGGATATGATGACGTGACATCAGGCCACTGTATTAATTATTTTATTCCAATATTTTGCCCAACCTAACACTATACATTCCTTCAACAATTCCAGATCCGTGAGATCTGAGTGAGACAGAAGTTGGAAAAGTAGGTGATGTGTGGTACAGAGGAAAAAAGCAAATGCCAGATGAGTCCA
Organism: Brachypteracias leptosomus; assembly: GCA_013401335.1. Taxonomy (NCBI): domain Eukaryota; kingdom Metazoa; phylum Chordata; class Aves; order Coraciiformes; family Brachypteraciidae; genus Brachypteracias; species Brachypteracias leptosomus. Next base: position 914,044 of record VYZX01005032.1, on the reverse strand, counting down.
AAAGGAGATTTTGTAGGAATGTGTGTGCAGTAACATAAAAAAAAGTGCATGTTACATACTGGTGCATAATTCATTTTGAAAAGCCTTTGTAGCATTCAGTGCTTTACCCACTATGAAGTATGATTGTTGCCATGGTGAATTATTTTTTTAAGTTATTCAGTGGAAGAGTAAATAGTTGTTTCCAACTCCAGTAATTGCCACATCCCCGTTACTTCCCCTACAGAGCCATCTTTGGCATTGCTTTTTCTTTTTCTGCATGTGTATTTTCAAGATATACGTTGTAGACAAGGTAGAACTTTCTCTTTCACCAGTTGTCTCCACAGGTCAGAGTTTCAGGGATGTTTGTCCATATTTAGAAAACATGAAGAAGGAAGATCACTAATGCTTATATTGCATGTGTACAAACTTGTTAAAAAACCCAAACTGTAGAGGAAACAGTGAGTAGAAGCATAGAAAATAAAAGCTTTTAGTTAGTGCTGACATACATTTAATTGGAATTTTCTCCCACCCATCTTTACTTTTTTTCCTGTTCAGGTGCTGTTCAATATATGTCCATATAGACAGCCTGGTGGTGCCTAAATGATGGTGATTTCTAAATCTCATCCTGGTGATTTTGCTACAGATAGGAGTGGACAATGACAGTGGCAGTGAAAGTGACAGTGTGTACAGCCTGGTGTTTGTATGATAAAAATTGAGTTAAATTGGATTTCTGTATATTCTGCAAATGAAACTTAAGACTTTTTTTCCTAGTGAGAATATTCTGTGTTTTGTGGCATTTTGAAGACCCTAGTTGTTGAAAATCTCCCTGAGAAGCTCCCTGTAACTATAGTTATGTTTTACCATTCATGGAAGCATTCTAAAAAACATACCAGCCAGAATTCAGATCCACTGGCTGAGAAAGATTTATTGGGGAGAGACAGTTTTGTTTGTTTGTTTTCTGTGTGGTTTTGTTTTCATTTCAGTGCTGTTGCTGTGTTTTGTCTCTGAGCAGTACTGTTGCTAGAGACAAGTTTCAGCTTTTGCTTTTGCTGTTTTAAACCTTAAAAATAGCTCTTTTTCTAACAAGCATTTACTGTTCTACAAAATACATTTAATATTCTATGTCGAAATCTGTTGAGATATACATATGTTAATGAAATTGAAAAGACATTCTCTTTAATCTCTTATAGCAGTCTGTTATGTAGTAAATAGGATTTACTAAGATGCTGTAGTGTATAATTCTGTGTGCTGTGCCGGGGTTGTGGAACTAAGATTATGAAGGAATGGTAAAAAATATTTGAGAAAGCTGGTGTGACCCTCTGCTGAACGTGGCATTTCTGCTGTGAAAGGTGCAGTCAGACTTTCTGTCCATCGTGTGGGTTAAAGTGAAAAGAAGCAACAACAACAAAACCAACTCAACCTCCCTCAAAACCAGCATAGGATTGATTTTGTACTTCAGCCTAGAAACATTGACAGGACAAGAGGTGATGGCCTCAAGTTGCACCAGGGGAGGTTTAGGCTGGACATTAGGAAGAAGTTCTTCACTGACAGAGTGGTCAGGGACTGGAAGTACCTTTGCAGGCTCCACAGAAATGGTAGGTTCAGGCATCAGGCTGGGGAGGGTCACTCTGAGTCTTGTGTCTTGGTGCTGCAGAAATAAAAGTAGCTTTGTTCAAAAGCCTCTAAATCTTGCTATTACCAGGGAAGGCTGTGGAGTGAGGAGCAGCTCCGTGATAACTCAGCTTTCCTGTGGAAGGATTTGTACATGCAACTGCTGAATTACTCGTCTGTGCCTTTCACACCTGATTCTCTGGGTTTGATGCTATTTTATACACTTGTTTCTGTTTCTTCTCAATTTGGAGCCTTTGTTTGTGTGCTTTAGGCTGACTTTTGCCTGTGTGTTTGTTGTGTTTTCTCCTGGTGTTTTCCTTGTAATTGAAGTGCAGAGCCTCCCAAGCAGTGAAGCAGTGTGCGGGGGCTGCCGTGCAGGAGCTGGAGATATTTCCTGAGCTAATAAAGCGCAGGGGACTTAGGGTAGAACAATGAGGCAAGTAAACAAACACCAAGCATAAAATAACATGACCATTCAATTCAGCTTCTGTGTAGGGCACTCAGTGACTGTGTGTTTTTCAAATGAGCTGTGAATAAGTTGTGTTTGGTGTTAGGGAAAAAACCTCAAACAACACACCCTCCACAATAAAACCCAAACCCACTAAAATCCCCACCTCAAAAGACAGTTCAGGCAGGAGTGAGGTTTACATTCTCACCAGTATGAGCAGCTGCACAACTGGTCAGAAGGCATTGCTCTCCTTCAAGGAAGGTGGTGGAAGAGATTTTTGGTGGTTGGATTTGTAAAGTAGACTTCAGTAGCACACAAACCTGATGAAATAATGATCAAATTTGTCCTCTGGGTTCCTGGGCAGGGCTGGGGGCTCTGCCTCCTGGGCATTCAGCTTGTCCTGGGCATTGCTTAAGGCTCTGGAAAGGGAAGATGTGGAGGAGGACTAAGCCCCTTTGCTGGTGTGGCTCTTGAATACCACCAGAGAATCAGGCCACTTTTTTTCACAAATAGGTTGAATTTGGTATGGGCAGAGCATTGGTGAAAGATAAATTCTGTCTCACAACCAGAATGCTATAGAGGCAACAGTTAATTTAACTTGAGGACCACCTCCTCCTTCTTCTTTCTTCTGTTTTGGGGGGCACAGAACTAAACTCTGCAGAGGGCTGGTAAATGTGGTGTTCTCTAAACACACACCACTGTGGTCTGGTAAAACATCACATGGAAAGATTCTGTCTTTTCTTATCCTTTTCTAATTTAATTCATTGTTTTCTGCTCCTTTCCTTCAGTGAGTAGCAGCTTTTGGCAATGACAGATACTCTATTGTGACTGAAATATGCATTTTGTAAGTCATAACTTTACTCTGTATTTAAATAAAGTGTGTATGTACAGCGTGCAAGATTTATGCAGAGCACAGCTGGAGGTATTCTGCTCAGAATTCCTATGGTTTAAAATGTCTCTTTCAAGTTGGAAAATGTGTTGTGAAGTAGATACCATTATGATAATTGGAAGTTCAGCTTCTCTGTCTTGCTCTATTATTTTTTTTTGAATACAATTAACACATCACACACACTTCACCTGGTCTCTCCTCATTTACCTCTGACACTTCCTTGATATTTATTTAGACACATGTGGTGTCTTTGCTTTGAACTCAATGGTTGGTATATTCACTAGATTTTTTTTTTTGTTTTTTTTAATAAACATTTCTCTTGTTTAGAGATGTACAATTAGTTTGCATTGTAAGAGAAAAGTATACATATTGATGTCAGTTTAAGTCTTTTACTTATTTGTTAGATGATCAGGACATAAATTGTATAAAGATTGTAGAGAAAACTGTGATTCCTCTCAAATCAAAATAACCTGCTGAGAAGTTGCAGAAGCAGCTCATTTTATTAGAGTTCTCATGAGGGAGCAGCACAGAGAAGATATGCAAAAAGCTATCTAGAGAAAAATTAAAAACCAAACAGCCCCCCAATAATATATTTAGTTTGAAATTGTTATATTTTTGTTAAGTTAGAACATGAAACACTGAACTCAGTTTTGAGTTAAGCTTTATTCTTTCAGATTGAACAGCAATGCTTTTCTTTCTGAAAATGAAAGACAATAAGTTTGTTTTAAAAATAAAACCAAATTCTTAAACTGGACATGATAAAATACTATTGGCAAAGCTTTTGTATCTTAAATAATGTATGTAGTGTGCTGTGTTTGCAGCACATAAAAATTTAGCAACATAATACCAATATCCTCCAGAAGACAACCAGGAGATAGTTGTTACAATTCTGAAAAACCCCAGAGTATCTGGCAGATCAAATTTTAGTGATATCACAGGAGAAAAGAATATGCAGATATCAGAATACTGTGTTTTGTTTGGGAAGGTTAGGGGGGGTTGTAATTCTTTTTCCATTTTGTTTTAGGTACACTCCTAAGGCATGGAGATTTAATAAGGAATAAATCCCAAATCCAGTCTAAGCTTGATCCTCACAATAAGGCAGGAAATAATTCTGGATTATTTCATTAATTTTTGGGGCAGTTTGGAATGAGCTGGGGCTGTGTTTCTGTAGGATTCCCGTTCACTCCCCCTTCCTGGGATACCTGTTTTCCCCAATATTTTCAGGAACTGTATTACTGAAGATATCTGATATTTGTAAATTAGTTTATTACAGGAAAAAGGTGTCATCTACTGAACAAGAATTTTGTTTGTTTGTTTTAATCTGGAATTGATCAGCTCCATGATTTTTGGGTCAAGGTTTTCATGTGGAAGTTCAAAGCTCTACAAAATAACAGAAAATAAGCTGTGCCCTTGGAAGAGTTTTATAGAAAGGGTGATTTTTTTAATTGTTACTAAAGGTTTGTCTCTGAGTTCTCATGCAGAGTCCCCCTTGGTTCCTGCAGCCCCAGGTAGCTGTGACATGGAAATCCTCCCTGTGAGGGGCTCTGCAGGGCTGTGGAGAACACACCAGAACAGGGTGTGTTTGGTTGCTCCAGCGTAGCCATCGCCATGGAGAGATCCATTGTTGTACAGCTGCATCTCTGCTGGGTTGCTTAGGCAAGGGCACGATGCAGACACATTAGAACAGGACATTTCTAGAGGACACCTAGCTCTCAGTAATGCTAAAGGAAATTGGTGTGTTCTTTGGAGATACCCTTCACTTGGACTTTGTTTTCAAAATGCACATTTAAAATTCTCTGTAGATAAAACTACATGAAGGGTGTATTTTTTAATTTATTTTTTTTCAAATGAAATCATCCTGTAATAAAATATTTCAAGCACTGGCTAAGCTGTAAAGCTTAGGGCTGATAAACAAAGCATCTGAAGCCAAATGGCCCCTTAGCTAACCCCAATTAAAATAAAGATTTCATTGCGCTCTGTCCTGACAGAGAGGGAACATATTGTTGCCTTTAAGGGAGTTTGGTTTAGTTAATGAAAGAATTTATTTCATTTTTTCAAATACAGAACCTAATTAAATAAGTTTCAACTTGACTTGTAGTTGAGGACATTTTAACTCCTTAAAGGTTACTTCTGTGTCCAAGTGGAGCTCTTTCAAATAATTTCTGGTGCAGCATTTAGAGTTGTGGTGTGTGTAGTAATATATTTTATAGTGCAACTCCGGGGAGTAACTCCTGCCTGTTTTATTATATACATGTATGTTGTTGATTCTAAAAGTGTAAAACTTGTTAACATTACTCTCTTGCAGCATCCTATTTGGCATTAAGTGTTACTCAGAGATAGTAACTCACACTGGATTCATGCAAGCGGTGTGGCAGTGAGGGTGCCATGGCCTTGCTGGGAATGCACTTTAAAAGCTGCACATGATACTTGTACATATTATTTTCATGAATTCTTTTTGGGGAAGCTCCAAGCAGCAGTTAAAATGTGTATCTCTAGAAGGTTTTTTCTTAGAGAGGATTAATGGTGAAAATGTCTGCGATTTGTGGGGATTACAAATGTGATTAGTTTTCTTTCTTCAGGATCTATCTGTACTTGGGTAGGTAAAGTTCATCCCTCGTTTGTCAGGTAATAATTCATTACATATCTTCCACTAAGAAGAGGTGAAAAATAACACTTTAAAGATGCTTTCTTCTTACACACGAGACCATATCACACTGAACACTTGAAGACAGTCAAACAATGAATGCTGTCACTTACCTGAATTTCTTGCCTAAAATTAAAAACCATTAAATGTTCGGTGCATCTGGTAATAACATGATCTGAGATGGGTTCTGGTCTCTGCTGGTAGTGACTGGTGTGACTGGTGCTGTGTGGCTGGGGGTGCAGTAACTGTAATTAAAAGCACCTAACCAGTGGTGGGTTGTTTTCAATTACTTGATGCTCAGTCTAACCAAGGGTAGATTCAGGTAGATAATTTTTGGTTGACACAGGTATGTGAATGTTTTCCCCAAACATCTCTATGACACTATAAATACGCCCTGATTTGGAGCAGGGGCTTTCCAATTAATGGGGAGGACTTGATCAAAATTTTAAACCATCCATATGTTGCATCCCCTCGTTTAAGGATTTTAGGCTAATGTTTGAAGTATGTATTCTCTTCCAAATGTCACTTAATCCTGCCTTCTCCTTTACACGTTGAATAAATTGCGTTCCAGCTCTCTTAAAATGAATTTCAGGATAAGCAAAGAAGCTGTCCTCAGTAAAAGTGCTACTGATTCCCTGGAGTCAGTCATTCCCAAAGCTTTTGACTACTTTTTACTTCAGGTCTGTGAGACACTGGATTTGATTGTTACCTCTGACTATGGAGGTAAAAGATATAAAAAAATAATGTCTGCTTGTGTGAGGAAACAAATTGGTTTTATTTACAGATAAGTCACAAAATACTTAATTGCTTAGGAGGGGCTTGCAGGGGCTTTTTAGCTGGAAAAGAGTGATGTGGGTGTGAACGTGAATGAAATTAAGGACTAGATGGGACTGGAGTCCTAAAAATCTCTCACTTATTTGGCATATGTTACGGATCTTGAGATACTGAAGTGCAGTGCTCTTCTTTTCTGTGAATTTCTGTACATCACTATAATTAAGATGTGTTTCAGAAATCTCAAGAGTAGTTGCCAAACATAACCAAAAATAAAGCATCACATCTAGCCAGAGTTCTAGATCTCCTTGCTCTGCCCTAAAGCAACGCTCCCCATCCGTTATCTGTCATAGCTTATTGTGCTCAATTTTAATTAAATTTTCATAGCAATTTTGCAGTCATAACTGACCTGAAAGTTTTCCAAAGATTATTGTACCCACAGGATATTTCCCTTATGTGTTTTCTTGGTTTTGCTTTTTATCTTTCCATACTCTGTTATTTGGAAAAGTCTTTGGTAGCAGAGAGCATGGAACAGAAAATGAAGAGAATGGTGGAGTGACCTGGCTGGTGTGTTGGTGTACAACCAGGAGTAATCAGTTGCATTGGGTATTCTTTGGGAGCTTTGATTCTAATAGCCATATAAGAAGACTTAAAGCTGATATATTTGATAAAGATCTTGGGTTTTATTTAATTTTACCTATGCTTAGAGTAGTGTGTACACTGAGCATTCTCCATGCAGGTTTCAACATAGAGATGCTGAACCTTTAAATACAGAAGTGACTTTTGAGCTGCTGCCATGTGCAGCTCTTGCTTTCCTGCCCTTAAGGGTGTTGTGTTCACAGCTTTTACTTTGATACCCCAGAGGCTGAAAAGTCACTTTGTAAGGCTTAAAAATAGTAATAAAATAATGTTGGATCCTCAGTCCTTACTGCTGTATAGGAAGCCCTGTAGTATTAATTGGTTGTCAGATCCCTAAGAAATAACAGATTAATGTGCTTGATGGCAATGCCCTGCTCAGGAGCTGGAGTTTGCTGCTGTCCCCGGCCTCCCCGTTCCACCAATTACAGATGTGCAGCCAGGACATCCGAGTGGATTGCGTTTCATTAATGCGATTGGAGCAGACAATGCTAAGTTGCTGTTGGGCCTGCTCTGACAGCTAATTACTGAAATGAAGGGAGCACATGGCTAAGAAACAATGGAGCACTTGTCAGGAACGTTACAACAATGCAGAAATAGGGCCAGGGCTGGGAATCACTCCACCAAAGAGGTTTTCTTGTCTCTGCAGACCAACCTTGGGACATAGATGATGGTGGTGGTGAGTTAGACTTTAAGGAGAGGTTGTTACCAGTGACTAAAATGCAATACACTTCTGTCCTGCCTTTCCTCTCTAACTCAGGGGCTTGTATGAACTTAACCCAATTTGGAGGAGGAGGATGGGGATTTTTGATACTTTATCCTGTATTTGGGTATCAACCAGTGGAAGTGAGATGTTGCTAGAGAATTATGTAACTTGTGATAAAGTTAAAAAGAAAGAACAAGAACTTTTTTCAGATGCTGAGTGGGTAAAGATGTCCTGTCCCATCTCCATTTCAGGCATTCTATTTTCCTAACAATTGTCTTTCAGAAAAGATGATGTTTCTGTTTAAGAAATTGTTTCTATACCCACCTGAAGCCTTGTTGAGCACATCATTCTAGAGTAGAAGCACTAAAGCTACCCTGGGTTCAATACTGGGGAACGGGGTTTATCTCAAGGCTGTTGTAAAAACCTGTATTGCCCAATGTGCTTTTGTCTTTGATATATCTGCAGAATTATTAAAAATAACATGCTGTTGGCTGCAAAGCATTTTTATCACCCAGTTATTGTAAAAGAAGGTGCTGGTTACTACTGGAGAGTCTTTCCTATTGATGTTAAGAGGTGTCTTGGATTACCAGTGTAGTTTCTCTTGGTGCCTGCATCCCTCTCCCTGATGATAATGAGCCAGAGCCACCTCTGAGCAGCTCATGTTATTTTATCTGTGCATCCCCAAGTCCCCAGGTAACATGGAGACAAGGGAGTTTGTGTGGAATACACGTGGGGCTTTATTACCTCAGTGGTACTTGCTCACCTTTCAAGCTTTGCAAGGCATTTTCCTTGTTAATCCTTAAACATTTCAGTTAGAAACAGGAATCTGAGGTGGTTTGTTTTTTTCATTTCAGTGACAATAAGAATCAGCTAATGTGCTGATTTAATCACATTTGCAATCTGGTGACCTATACAAAATTACAGCTTGGTTTTAAGTGCATGTTTTAAAATGTTCCATGTTTAATAACTCAAGAGTTATAACCAAGGTGCTTAAGAGATTTTCTTTAGTGTTCGATCACGAGTGGCTCAAGGAGCTACTACAAGCCATACCACCAGGCAGTGGAATAATTGCAGTAGAGAAGTGTTCTATTTCTTGTTAAATTTGGATTGAATCTCAAAATTTTTGGTCAATTCAGTTGCTTCAGTTGGAGAGAAAAAGGACAGTAGCAGGAAAGGGTCTGTTCTGCCTCATCAGCTCAGAGTCCGTGTCGTGCTGCCACAGTTTGCCATTCTTGCAGTTGATTTCACAAAACAAGTTCCAGCCTGAGCTCTGCTTTCATGTATCCTCTCTCCATGGAAATTATGTCCTTTTTCTCATTTCAAATTAGATGAGTACAATGAAATCCTTATTTTACATATTTATTAACAAGGCTTTCATCCCTGTGGTATTGTAACTACCCTCACTGCTTTATGCAAAGAGATGACAAGGAGAACTCACAACCCATTCCGAGGTGTGTGATCACTCTTTCTCAGGCATCATTGCTCATGTCTGTGCTCTTCTTACCAGCCACTGTTTACTGGTTTTCATTCCATACGCTGTTGGTGACATTGTTCTGTTTTGGTTTAAATTCTGAAATGAATCAGATTACAGACCTCATGTCAAGTTCAGATCTCTTTAGGTATCCATTGTTGGGAAATTGATGAGGGAAGAAATTATGTCGACTCCACTGTCTGGCAGGTGGAGGGTTAAGGGAATTTTTTTAGCCTCACCAAAAAGTATTTGGTCAGGTACTGAGGTGCTGGAAATTTTCTTAGCAACATCAGTCACCTAGGAACATGATCATCTGCTGTTCTGGGGTAGAGATTACAGAGCTTAATGATTAGCTACTATAAGCTGCAGCTGATGCCAGACTCTACCCCCTTTACACCTAATTAGCCTCATTAATGAGCTCTTCTGCTCTCCACAGAGAGGGCTTCCTCCTTGGAATAGGAGGCAAAAATACTTCACCCAGGTAGATGTGCTGAAACCTTTAATTATTGCCCACACCTGCAAAGCCCCGTGTCTCTGACAGCAATACTGCTTAGCTGGAATAGTGCTTATTTACAGTGACCACCCTGCAAAGCATTAACCCTTCAGCACCCTGGAATTGGGTTTAAGCTTTGGAAGTATTTATATAGAGCGTAAATTTAAACACTTGAAAATGTTGTGGTTAGTAAAGTTGTGTGTGGTGTTCTTGTATGTGACAAAAATATTTTTCAAGTTCCTGAGTATTTTGTTTAACCCTGAAAAATGGGTTTAAATTGCTGTTGAATGTCAAATATTGCATTACCAGAACTAAGAACACTTTGGGAAGTTTCATTCCTTAAATAAGCAACTTTTGCATTTGGAGCAGTGTAATTTTGTACTACTAAAACTAAAACATGGAAAAATACACATGTAGGAATCAAGGTAGCAGACAATAACTGAGCTAATAAAATATTCTGGTGTGCTTCTTAGCCGGAGTAATTATTGGTAAGTATCTGTTACATTGTAGCATTTGAGGTTTCTGAAATTTGACAGAGTGTTCATTATTTATTTTAATGGTAACATAACTATGTAACATTTTTGCTGTGTGTTTGGGTCAAAGTGATTACACCCGAGTGTGTAGCTCACAATGCTCATTTCTCAGTGCAAATACTTTTTCCCCAGCAGCCAGATTTCTTGATTTTCACTGGGGAGCACCTGCTGGGAGAGCGGCCACCATCCATGATGGAGAGGCTCTGGGGCACCAGTCCTGTGCAGGGCCAGCTTTCTGCAGCTGGAGCTGGTGGCCAGTGTTTCTGCTGCTGGTTTTCATGCTCACTCACCTGCCTTTGTGGGGTCCTGGCCTGTCTCTGCAGCAGGTGAAGCCATCACAGGGCCAGGTTCAGGCTGCAGGTTGCTCAGGCTCCGCAGGCAACTGCAGTCACAAGTTGTGGATCTTTCCAAGGGAGTTTGAGCCAAGGATATTTGATTTTTTTTTCTTGAAATTCATCTTCTGAAATGAACAGAAGATGGTGTGCCTCCTGCAAGGCACGCTCTGTGTGGAGGGGCAGGGCTTTTCCAACAGAAGTTGTGAGATGGTGACATTTCAGTCAGCTGTGTTTCACTCGAAGATGTTCCTCTTGGAACACTGAGCTCATTTGAACTACAGCATTAAAGTTACCAAGGAATTTGGAACAGAAAACATGTAAGCTTGCAGCTGAAAGAATATTAAGAAACTGAAAACAGGGTCTCAAAGCTGTGTGGTCCCCGCAATAACAGACATCATTATTAGCAATTCTTAATGAGTATGTAGAGCAAAGTTTGGTTAATTTATTAATAATCAAAAGAGCATCAAGCCTCACCAGCCAAGATGTAACAGTGCGCTGTGTAAATCAGAGAGATTAATGCAATTAGAATTGAACATCAAAATAAAACATCAAAATGAGTAATTTCTCAAATATTTAGATAATGTTTTGTCAATTGTTAGTGCTCCTCACAACTCTTACATCAATGAGATCAGAGTTTGTGGATTCCGATTGCAGTCTTGGCAGGTTTAGCTCTGTTAGCTTGGTGAGAAACCCTGAGCTTCCCGGGCACCTGAGAAGGACTCTTAGAAGATAGAAATCATCATGGAGGGCGTGTGGGTCTGGGGGGAGCAGAGCTGGCGGGTTTGGCCCAGCACTCTCTGCCCATCTGCTCTCTGTCAGGATCCGTTAGGAGTGCAGCTGGACCCGTGCCCCAGTGCCGGGGCTGGGGGCGGCTCGTGTGCTGCGGAGCTGGGGAAGCTGCTGCGCCCCGAGCCAGATGCTGCTCTGCACATGGGCTCTAATTAGGTGGCATTTCCCCCTCAGAGAAGAGTGCAGAAATTCTGCATGGTTTCCGTGTCAGAAATGTGTGGCTGGTGTGATGGGAGCTGGGAGGAGCCGTGCGGGCAAACACTGAGGAATTGCACTTGCTGCAGAGCTGGGCTCTGGTGTGGGCGAGCTGGGCTCTGCAGGAATGCAGCACAAGGTCCCTTCGGAGCTTCATCGGGAACTGAGCAAGACCTGGTGGGAACTGGTGAAAGGAAAAACCTGCTTGTTTGTGGCCTTCACACTGGATGCAGCTTTCTCTTTAGGAACACACCTGGCAGGAGTTGAGTGACTGAGGCAGATGACATGTCTTGCAATCAGTGCTTGCAGGGCGGCTGCTCGGGCTCTCACAGGAGGGATTTCTTCTTCCCTTTTTTTTTTTTTTAATGTTAAAAGGGTTTGAGTGAAAACTGCAAGAAGGGGAATGCTGTAGAGGAGAGCCTGGGGAAATAAAATCAAGCTGAACTTAAAAAAATTGATACTTTATATTATGTCAGGGTTCTTAACCCATTGTGAGACAGAGGGAAGGGCTTCATTTAGTGCCAGGGATCAAGAGCTCCATTAAAAGGAATTGAAAAGTAGCAGGTTTTGTAATAGTATCAATGTGACTTTTTCTGTGTCTTTCCTTCATGTGGTAAAATCTGAGCCTGTTTCTGACAATCAATCAATGGTAAAGGGAGAATGAAGAGTTCTTATTTCATTTAAAAGGGAAATGCTTTACACTGCTCTTTTGTGCCTGTGAGAAGGAGCATCCTGAGCGGTTGGGGACTTGATTTGTTAGTTCTTTCTTCAGAAGTTTGGGCAGAACTCTAATGTACTGCTCTGGAACAGGCAGCATGGAGCAAGTGGTAGGTGTGGCAAACTCCAGTTGTTCCCAGGAATGGATGCTGTTGCATCCTTTAGAGTCCAGTGACATAAGTTACTGATTTCTAGTCACACATACACGATAAATAACCATAGCAAGCACATGTGTGCAGTTATATATTAACCATTGGCCACTTAGAGTTCCCCAGAGCTGGTTATGTGAGTCAAACAGAAACCTTTTTGCAGTGTTCCTGCCCCAGTGCCTTTGATTCCCTCTCTCAGGGGACATGAGAAATTCCTTCTCTAAAGGGACTTCTTTTCTAGCTGTGTTTGTTCCTGGCAGTAGTTGAGGCTTCCTCAGCAGATGATCCAGGGGCACAACGTGATGACAACTCAAACCTCAGTGAGTTCTATTATAGTAATAGCATTGACTTTGCCAGATATGATCTGCAATGTCACCGCCTTCATCTAGTGTTGTCTTCTGTCTTGTGTGGTGGTGTATCTGCCAGAGACTAGAGGTCTCTAGCTCAGTAAGAATTTAAAGTTTAATTGTTATATCCATTTTATTTATAGAGACGGGCTTTTTGTTACTTAGCCAAGAGAAGTGGGATTTTTGTGACCTACCTTTATGACTAAAGCTTCTCTCACATGGCTTTAGTGAAGTTAAAAACTGTTTATTCTCCTTCTGCATCTATGTTAGCATCTTAATATTGTATTAGAATATTTCAGTCCTGAAAATAGCCATTTTATTCAGTGTGGTTTTGGGGATCAGGATACAAAGGGCTCACATACATCTTGCACAAAGACATATTTTCAACATGTTTACTTTGGTGAATCCTGGAAGCTTCATTGCTTTGCATGAGTTTTGACTTTCTATGTGTATCTAAGAAATCAAATCATTACCATTTGTGACATTTAGGCATACTGGTCATTTTGAATCTTGGCCAATTGTTTATTGGTTTTCAGAGATTTTTTTTTTTCCTATTTTAACAGAATATTTTATATTTTACTGAATTTTAGTAAATGAAACCTAAAAGCCCTTGTCATTTATCTCATGGGAAATACTTTGTGTAGATTGTGTTTCCAAGCACACTTTTTGTATTTTGTCGTAGTATAAAGTAACTCATCTAAGGAATTGCACTGTAATTTTTCTCCTTTTTTGTATTGTCACTAATGTTCCACAATAGTTAAAATAGAAAAAGGCCTTTTTATTATAGGGAACCTGAATTGGTAGCTGCTTTGCATGCAGAACATAGTGGCTTCAATGGCAGTATTGCTCATGGAATGATTGCAGAACTAGGCCCTGAAATTACCTTGCCAGCTAATGATAAAATCGCATGCAGGCCACAGGGGTTTTTGTGGAATAAATATAAGAGTGGAACAATATACAGTACACATTATACCAGTAATTTAAAGCATATTCAGGACAAAGAGAGAGTTCCTAGTGCAGGCAGCATCATAGAGATTTGCTGTATCTGATAAAGATTAGGTTTCTCAGCTCATAATACCATACTATTACTTTTCTTTTGTTAGTCTTTCAACACCTACACTCATGCATTGACACAATATCAAGTAGGAAGAGGAAGAATAGCCTTGTATTTAAGGGACTGAACAGGGATTAAAGAAATTTCGGTTCTTTTCCCTGGCTCTGCCAGAGACTTTTGTGACCGTGTACAAGTTACTTATTATTTTCATGCTTCTATTCTTGATCTGTGAAATGGTGATTTTTTTTTTTTTCCTTTTATTTTGTCCCCCAGCCCTAAATGCTTTTCTTGCTGGCTTCTTTGCACTTTATCTTCCAGATTTGTTGCTGGAGTTCTAGAGACACGAGGCTGTATCAGTTGCTCAGGGACAAGGGCTGGCTGATGGAGGTGGTTCAGAATCAGGGCAGGCAGTGGCTTGAATTAGCCACATAAACATGTTGAAAGATGGCTCGTTCTATTACAGCAAAGTGGTTTTGTTATTTGTGAATATGTGTCATTCTACTTGGTCTAACATGGAAATGCCAGGTAGCCTAGTAAAGAAGGGTTTGAAATACTAGTGATCTCTTCAGGGGCTGTAGGAAACAGACATGTGTCCTTTCTGAGGACGCTTCACTTGTATTTGGGGTTTTGTCAAGAATGTATTTGTTGATCTGTATTTTCTTTTTTGCCTTTGGTCTAACTCAGAGCTCCGGTTGGTATCTAGTTTTATAAGGGGAATTATGTAAGAATTTTGAGAATGCTTATATGGTAAAATTTGGAAAGGTATTAACATGGGAAGGCTGGGTTGCAGCCAGTAACCACAAACAGCTCTGCATTTTTCCCTGTTTTCTGTTGTTAGTGTGAGGTGCCTTCTACTCCATAGTACAGTCAGAAAAAACACTTCTCTGGCTGTTTAGCCATGCCCAAGTCAGGACAGTGATGTTATTACAGCTTCTTACAGGAGTTACCAGATCACATGCAGAGGAAGGAGAGAATGTCAGAAATTCCAATTCACCAATGATTGCAGGGTTGAAAATTGAGAGAAGTGGCCCCTTTTGATACTGCAAACTTCCTAAAAAGTGCCTATGAAAAGTATAGATACTGTAAATCTATTAAAAATCAGTGGTAGGGATATTGGCTCTTGATGTACCTCTACCAGAGGTTATACACCCTAGGCAGGAACATAAGGAGTCTGGCATTGGGCTGGTGATGGAAATGGGCATTTCCACAGACAGTGTTTGGCCAGCCCAGGCTGCATGGATAAATGGGTGTGTTTAAAATGCTTTTCAGGGTCCCACTTAGCAGTGCTCATTTATCAGAACGGGAAGTCTCTTTTTGAACAGACTCTTCATTTAGTTTTCTTTAGAGGAACTTGGTCACATCTCTGAGCATATGATTTCTTTGTTCTGAGCAGCATCTCGAAATGCTGATAAAGCTGTGGTATCATCTGCTTAATGCAGAGTGTTTGATCTGTGCTTCCTTGACTCCATTATGACTGAGGCACATGTGAGGAGCTTTCCTGTGCTGAACACAGGGCCGAGTTCTGGGGAGGTTATTTGTCGTGGTGGTTGGAAGCTGAACGAGCCAGTGGCCTGTTGGGTGTCTGTCACCACTTCCCAATTTCCTTTCTGGAATCCTGCTGGTGGAGCTCCTCAGCTGGGATGAGCTATCTTCCCTTGCCATGGTAATCACAATTGTTGAAAGGTCTGCAGAGCAGTTGCCTGCTGCTGTGTCTAATGTTGACATGTATCCAGATCAGTAGGATCCTTCTCCCTCTCTTAGTTTCATGATAATTTTGGAATTAAGGATGATGATTCCTAGAATATCCCTATGGGCTTTACTTCTTCACTTGCAACATAGCCACATCCTTTACTAAAATTGATTATTTGTAACATCCAGGTAGTAATAAACCAGTGATATAAGAATCTCTTGCATGTCATTGTTCTTGCTGTATATTTGGGGTTGCTGCAGATTCTAATGACACGGGACTTAGAGCTTGGAGACTGTCAGTTGTCATCTTGTCCTGCACCTTTAAATTCCACCCACATTTTTTCATTTCGTGTCTGGTTTACAGAGCAGCTCTAATGGCTTGTGTATTTATTAGAGAGGCTTTGAAAGAGCACCTCCATGGTTTAAAGGCATGCATACAGCAGCACAAAATTCATTACCCTGCACCACATGCTGACCATGATAATGCAGAAGAGATTACCTGCATCTTCCATGGCACAACTTCTGGGGTTGTCTGAAGTTGTCTTGGGGTTTGGGTTCTTAATTTTTTCCCTGTTTCTGGTTTGTTTTGGTTTTTTTTACCCTTAGAATCAAGTTTTGTGAAGTCTTTGCTTGTGCAAGAGACTCTCACTGTTGACTGAATTTGAACCCTGTCTTTATTATCTTAGTACTTTGCCCAGCAATCACATGCTGGCTTTAAGGCCCCGTTATCCAGCACACTCTGGAGCCTCATCTCTTCCAGGAGTCGGAATAGTTTGACTTCCAGGAGTTGATCAAAATCTGAATTTTATCTTTCAATTTGCATTATGGTTTCTTCAAATATAAGAGCAGTTTCCATGAAATTCTGGGAGAGTCTGAAATAAGGCCTAGACTCCTTTTGTCTTTCACTTGCTGCCTTAAGTAGTTTTAAACATTATTTTAGAATGTAACAGAATTTCAGTTTAAAAATAGGGCTAACAGCAGATCAGGTGTGGGCTGAAACTTTTCAGCTTTTAAGTGGTCATGAGATAACAGCACTGCCCCGATGAACTGTGTCATGCCATGTGAATATAAAATAATAATATAAAGGGAGATTTGCAAAGACTTAAAGAAAAGGCACCTATTTTTTCCATGCATCTGGGAGTCTTAAATCTTAGTCTTGTATTTTAAAGTTACTTCCCTTGTGTTAAGATTGCAGAATAAATGTCTTTGAAATGTGTAAATTTTTGTTTAAAAAATAATTTTGTAATCCAATGTTGAAATATATGTGAATTATCAATCAGACTCCTCATGGGGTCATACAGTAACATGCATTTAAAGTATTTGCAATGCCATTATCTTAGCCTCTGTTGTGCATTTATAGTGGGAGAGGGAAATGATGGATATTTAAGGTGTTGATGAATCGAGGCCTAAATTCTAATTGTTGTAAACAGCAAGTTTAGAAGTTGATGGATTTATTGGGACAAGTTATTATAATTGTTTCACATATGAGCCAGACCATTCATTTTGCAAAATATCCACAGTTCTTAGCATGTCCCCTCGTGTGTAATGTCATCTGTCAGTAAAAGCAGAGCTGATTAGCTTTATAATTTACAGTTAACTAAACCTGTCAGGAAAATGGCCTTATTGTCCAGCCTGTCCTTTTGTAATGAAGCTGTGGATGGGGGTTAGCAACAGTGTGCTCACCCCTCTGGAGGTCACGGAGGATGGGAGGTACTAATGCATTCTAAGCTGGAAAGCTCACGCTTGACCTTGATGATTAAAGTTTTTCTTATCATCTAGCAGCAGTTGAGCCTGAATTGTCTCTTAAGAAGTCAAAAGGTCTAATCAACCTAATGAACAAACTCAATCATCAGTACTTTGGGGAAGGAAGTGTGTTAATGCTGTCATACTGCCGGGCTCCCCCCGCTGCTCGGGGGGCTTGTAGGAATGGTTCATAGCTCCAGTGTGGGGACAATCTGGGGTCCTTGGGCTGGACCTGCAGTGGAGTAGAGGCAGCTTCTGTTTGGCAGGGCTTGGTTCTTTCACAGCGTTCATACTCTTCTCTGGCCACGGCAGAAATTTTAGATTCTTACTGCTAGAGCAAATCAAATACAGATTATTATCTTTCAAAGGAATTGTCCTGGAACTGTAGTTGTCACCCAAGAAACCTGCTTTCTTTTCTGAAACCATGGAAATACATTGGCCTGAGGAGGGGGTCACAGAAACTATGATAAAAAAGCGACTTCTTCCCTCTTTGAGGCAGACCCATCCTGTGCTTGGACTGCCACTTGCAGTTGATGCTTTTCCTCACACTGAGAACCTCTGGCATTTGTTGACTGCTGGGTTGGAGGTGAGGTACAGGCTGTAACATCTTGGTGACTTTGGTTGTCCGGTTTGTTGGGGGCCAAGAAGAATTCTATTAGTGCGGTCTGAGAATCTGAGGCTAAAGATTTCCTTCACTTTCCTCATAAATGAGGAAATGCTGTGGCATGGGTTTGGGGTTTTTGTAGTGTTTGGGGTTTTTTTGAGCACAGTCGTTTTCACAGCCCTGTTACCCTGACTTTAAACAGCCAGTGGTAACCACAATGCTAATATAAAAAGCTTTCAGAAATTGAATGATTCCACACTTTTAAAGTGAGTGCTTTAAGGTTTTTTGCTATCTAATGTTGATATTAAACCCCCAACACATGAAGAGTCCGAATATATTTTAATATGAGTGTGAAAAAGCCTCCGTATTAATTATACATCAATGTAATTTTATCATTCTTTGTTACTTTCTTGTTTTGAATTCAATAAATATATTTGCTTGCTACATTGGGTATTTGTAGCTGGAAGTGTGGAGGAAATTTGTGCCCTTATGGCAGATGCACAGCAGACTTCAGCATTACCATAACTCATTAAAATAAGATAAAAGTAGAGCTGCAAAACAATTTCTGTCTTTTGCCAACAAGGTTGTGAAAAAGGGAAATTTCACTCATTCAGTATATGAAAGTCTAATGCTGCTGAGCTGTGGGGAGAACAGAGGAGACGTCCCCTTGTTTGTGTGGGTTAACTGGCTGGGGCTGCTGAGGCACAGCAGCAGAACATACACAGTTCAGATAACTGGGTGTCATATTTGGGGGGCATTAAGTAAAATTGCCTTTTGGGGTGATGGATTTTCCTTCACCAGCATTAGCAAAATGTGCATAAAGCAAGTCTGGTTAGTTTTGATGATGAACAATTTGCCAGTTTCCAGCCTCAGTCACATGATTGAAACCTGGAAATAAACTACAATTTACTCAGTGTTAGGTAGGGCCTACTTTATTTATCTATCTGTTTTGGAAGGGAAGTAGATGGAGACAGTGGATTGAAATGAATTCAGACCAAGCTTTTTCACTGTTTGATGCTCTGGACTCCACAGGGTGAACCCATCACGTTCTGTGAGGAAACGTTCGTGTCCCATCGTTCCGCTGTCATGAGGCAGTTTCTCCAGAATGCCATTCAGCTCCAGCTCTTCAAGCAGGTACTGCCCTAATTGTTCTACTGGAGAAGCAGCTTCTTTAACAACTGTATTTTTTGAGGACTCTTCCTATATTCCTTGATCTGTCAGCCACATAATGAGGAAAATCCATGTAGTTGGCAGCACCTTAATTCCTCTTGCTGGCTTTTCTCAGATTCAGGTGTTAAGACTTCCTATATTTTGAGGTGTACATTATTTTCCCCCTAAAGGTCTCTGTGCTCAATTTTGATCTGAGCATACCTAGACCCAATATATCTGCTGTAAACTTTATATAGGAAGCCCATTTTGTTAAACATGGTATTACTGCTTCAGGAAAGCAGAAAACACGTATGTGCAGACAGTCAGAGGAATGCTGGTTTTCATTCAGAGGAATGGTTGTGTTTTCATCCTATTTAGAGTCCCTTCCAGACAAGAACATTGGGGTTATTGTAGCAAATGCAGCATAAAGTGTTTCTGAAAAGCTGAAGGAGGGGATGTTGATTTGTTGCTCTCTTTTAACACTGGTGTAGTTCATTGATGGGCGTCTGGATCTTCTCAACTCTGGCGAGGGCTTCAGTGATGTTTTTGAAGAAGAGATCAATATGGGAGAATATGCAGGTAAGACAGAGAGTATTTCAAAGTCATTTCAGACACTGTTCTTGCCTTGCTGTTTGTGGGCCATCATGTTGTGGTGACTCACCTAAAGAGCTGAGGCTGCAGTGATCCCTGTAGGTTGAAGTGTCTTAAATTTTTGTCCTTTCCTTAGTCAAGAACTTCATTTGAATGATGTCTTGTAGTTTGAATAAAGTCTGTTCAGTCTTACAAAATTCAGCTTTACCTCTTGGCTACAATACCATGGAGGATACTGAAAATCCTTGGCTTTACTCAAACACCTCAGATTTCTTTTAGCGATCTTAAAAAAAAAATAAAAAAAATCCATGTTTTCAAATGTCTGAAAGACAACCCCAATAAAACAAAAATGCCTCTTACAAGTAAAAGAAGAATTGTAGATACCTCATCAATATTTTGCTGTTGTGTTTCCATGAGTGGGGTGGTTGTCCTGTTCTGTTGCTCTGCTGCTGGTGCTCCTAGGAGCACTAAGCACTGACACTTCACCTTTCTAGCTCATGTTCTGTTTGCTGGAGAGTCACAGTTTGTTTGTTTTTGTGATTCTCTCTAGGAAGTGACAAATTGTACCACCAGTGGCTCTCTACTGTAAGGGTAAGAAAACAATATTCCTCCAGCAGACTTTCTAATTCTTACTGCACCATGTCCAGTTGTGCATGGCTGTTAAACCCTGTCCCTCTGAACGTGGCCAACCTGGCTTCTGCCACGTTCAGGTCAAGTAACAGGAGAAAAAATACTCTAAAAAAAAAAATCACCAAAGGAATTCTCAAGTTTTTTATGTCTTGGAGACAGTTGGAAATAAGTGACTGTCTAAATCTCCTTGTTCTAGTGCTTTGGTTGTATAAATTAAAAATCTACAAGTATTTTATTTTAAAGAGTAATATGTTATTATAGCTGATAATTGATGGTTGATTTTAAAAGTCTCTTTTGATGCATAAAATGGAATGTATTGAAAAGCAAAATATTTCTGGTTTATGGGTATGAGTCAGTAGGAAAGATCAAATTGATTTCTGACAGAATTGAGTTCTGCAGCGTTCCATTTGTCTATTGTCCTGCTTTCAATTACGTGTTTATAACAGGCATGCAAAAAAATCCCATTGTACAGCTAGATAGGTAAATATATATATACACACATAAATCTATATAAATATGTAGGTTGACAATTTTAAAATTATAACAGGAATGGCTGAGAGTGAATATAAAAATGTGTAATTAAATTCAATAGTTTATAAATACTCTAGAAGATTTATTGTCGTGTAGTAACAGAAGTAGTAAATCTTAAAGCTACTTGCATCTGATTGTATCTGATCTTTGGAAATACAATTTTACACTGAAATGAGAAAATACAAAATTACCTGAAGATTTAATTGTTGGGTTTTCCCCATCTCCCATTTTAATCAGGTGAGGCCCTGTACAGCAGTCAGCAGCCTGGGGAAGAAACCACCCACCAGTCATTCTGACATATCACTGTCTTATGGCTTTTATTATGTTCACCACATGCAGTTCAGCTTTTCTGGAATTAATGTGTATGACTGTAGTTAGATTTCATTTTCCCTCCATTTATCCCTTTATTGACTCCTTAGCTCTTTAAAAGTGACATGCTTTTGATAAACAGTACTGAGGGATCATCAAAAGGAAAATTAAAAAAAAATCTTACTACTTCAGGTTGTACGTAGAGGAATTTTCTGCCCCACACACAGAGTATTTGGTAGGATGCTTTTGTCTTACACTTGTTCAGGGTTTTAGGGCACTCTTGAGGGGGAGCAGAACAATCACAAAACACTTTTCTGTGAGATGAGCTGGAAGACAAGGGGGTGTTCAGGAGACACTGACATTTTTCACCTGAAAACTGCTCCTTTAAACAGAATTGGGGTTCCTCTGGAAAACCAGAGAAGCAGTAAATATATTTTTACTTGTAAATTTGAAAGAAAAAGAACACTCTTAATATTCAGCTCTACTAATAAGCATAGTTAATGCTTTGTTATTTTAAGTTATGAATGATGGATTTTCAGATTGCTCTTTGCTTTAAAGAGCTTTGATGAAATTTATTCTATTGTTACTGTAATTACAGAAAGGAAGTGGAGCCATTTTAAACACAGTCAAGACCAAGGCTAACCCTGCCATGAAGACTGTCTATAAGTTTGTAAGTATCACGTGCTGGCTTACTACTGAGATAAGAGTCTAATTACAATTCTCTTTTAACCTTTCAAATGAAACTCGAGACTTAAATTCACTTTTCTTGGACTCAGAAAATGACTTAAAATACGCATTCATCTAAATTTCAAATTTAAATGGAAGAGTCATTTGGAAATTTAAAGGTAATTGAAATGCAAAGGAGGAGGGGAACTTGTGATTTCTTTTGAAAGTCTAGATGATAAATTCTATTTATTACCTCGAACTATTTCTGGGGAATAGTGCCTGTATACTCTACTAAGCAGCTCTACCATCTCATCAGTACTCTGCTGGAAATCATTGTTACCTCAGCTTTCCCTGCTTGCAGCTTCATCGAAATAAGGGAATCCTCTCATTTTCCAAATTGTTTCCATCTTTTCTAAATGTCAATTAATTTTCCCTAGAGATTTCTTATACCTGCTTATTTAGAGCCCAACTTACTGAGTTATTCTTTAAATGAAAATGTTTTCAGTTCCCTTAAACAGCTCGTATGTTGCTGTGTTATCATGTATGGCTGCCAGCTCCACTCTGCAAGATAAAACAGCACAGAAACAAGCGAGGGCTGCTTAAAAGCTCAATTTTAGCAAATAAAGCTGCAAAAGCACCGAGATAACCATTCAAACCTTTATTTCCTCCTGCCTTCCTCTAGCCTGAAAGAGATGAGTAGGATGAGATCAGCTGTGCTAAATGGACCTGGCATCCGGAGCAGGGCAAGGAGAAAGTTTGCAGTCTTGCACAGAGAAATACTTAGAGGGGAAGACCCAGGGTGTGGAATGCACAAAGATGAAAGGTGTCCAAGGCACCAAACCAGAGAAAACAGAGTTTTTGCAGTGACTCTGTGGACAGGGTGATAGTGGGTTTTGTCTGTTTGGGGCTTTTTTTATCTTTCTGTTTGTTTTAATATATTTTCAGTATCCTGTCACAATTTTTTCCTTGCCATTTTTAGTAACTAGAGAAGGTGAATCTTGATGCACTGAAATCAAGCGTTGTCACTGCTGGAAATAAAAGGGGATTTTAACTTAAATTAATTTTTCATGCAGGCAAAAGATCATGCAAAAATGGGAATAAAAGAAGTGAAAAACCGCTTGAAGCAAAAGGTACTTGAAGTTCTTATTCAAAATGTATAAGCACCACGTATGAAATACTTAGCCACAAAAAGCATTATGTGATCAATAGGAAGCTGTTTGATACAGTGTTGTTAGCACACTTCAAAATGCATTACCAGCTGTCCCGGATTTTTCACACTGTTATAAATATTCACAGACAAAAAAAACTGTCTTCAAATACATTAGGGCTCTGACTTAAACCCACAAAAGCCAGAAAATTGAGTGTTCTCTTTGGAGTATCCCTCTCTTGTCCTTTGTGCTGGGGCATTGTGGAAGGGGACTTTATGTAAACTGGGAGATCTTTCCTACAGTCATGGCAGTGAACTTTTCTGCAGATGGCAAATCATTGTTATTCCCACAGGAATCTCTTGGGGAAAATATTATAGTGTCTGTCACTGGGAAAAGGATTCGTGTTTCCTGAGTGTCTATTGCAGAGTTTAGACATAGAGGAATTAGAGTTGGTGTTCATTTCAATTTGGAGTTATTGCACAAAAAAAACCCCTCAAACTGTTTGTTATTTTCCAAATCTGTCTGTGTTTGTAAACAGTACAATTGCAGGAATGCTGAATTGTGTTTGAGCAATGTGGTATCCAATACTCATTGCTGCTTCTAAGCCACAAGTGTGGTCATGTTGATACCCACCTTGTGAAGGAGAGGTTCACTCTGCCTTAGCTTTTGCTTCAGCTGCTCTCTGTATTCTGTGAAGCAGAGCTATTAGAGTCTGCTGGGGCAGCAAGCCAGCTACCTTGCTGATAACTGCACTTCTCATGCAGACATTTTTATTCAACGTGGTGCAGAACAGTTTGGGGGCTTTTTAATCTGTGTTCTAGTGAATTTCATCTGTAAATTTCCAGACCATCATCTTAAGATAGTGTTGCAATTGTATTCCTGTGGCACAAGCAGAAATCTACCTGAACACATCCACCTGAACATGTCAATAAAATGTTATACAAACAACAAAATGTTACACAAACCAGCAGAACATTATACAGAGGGGTTGTTGTGCAGCCAGGTTATGAGTTGCTGGAATTGTGTTACAATCCAAATGCTGTTTGCTCTCTAAATACTCCAGCAGATTGCTATAGATTTTTGAGGAAGAGAAAGTTGCTTCAGATGCTTATAATGTTATTTTATTTTATTACACCTACTACTTGATATGTGACCACTTTAGGTATAATATGAAAACATTAGAAACATGAAGCAGTTTTCTTGTACATGGAATTTTTTGTGTAATTCCATGTGTTTCACTTCTGGACATAACCTTCATGAATAATAAAATATTTGGCCTTCTCGTGTGCTGTTCTAAAGCAGTTGGAGCTGTGCAAAATGACCAGATTGTTTCCCTGTATTTTAAATGCTAATAGAATTGTGCTGTGCTCTGACATTCGGGTAAGAGCCTGAGAAATGTCTCACTCATGCATTGCCTTGTTTTATTATTATTATTGTTGTCTTCCTAGTCCTTCAAGCAGCAAGCATTCCTTTTTAAAAACACACAGAACATTTACAAATAAATGGCCCAGTTTTGTTTCATCGTCCTTATTACATGGCATTGCTGTAAGAAAGATGGTTAAACATGACTGTTCCACACGTGCTCTCAGAAGAGCTTTAAGGATTTCTCGGTGGTTGACACGTGCTGCTCTTACCTCTCTGCTCTACCTCCTTTCTTCTTCCATCTGTGCTTTTCCATCCCATCCCCTTCTCCATTTTGAGTGCAGGATGGGGAGATAACTCTAAAAGGAGGCATTGCTCTGTTGAAAGTGATAAAAACAGCAGAAACTGGTTTGGCCACCCTCACTTTTAATCTAAATGTGCTGCTCTGTTGACAAGTCCATCAGTGCATCCTCCCCAGTTTTCATGTGAGAACATTGTATTTCTCAGGTGTTTACTCACTGGTACGTGCCAGTGTTAAGTGTTTGAAATTCTGGTGTAATTAAATAGGGCTTTTTTGCCAAGTTTGGATGGCAGTCTTTCATCTCCTAAGGATAACCTAAGGTTATTTTTAAACAGAACTTCTATCCACTGCATTTTACCGTGGTATTTTCCATTATTAATAGAAGAAGTACGCAGGCCACTGGTGAGGAAAAGTCAAATATAAACATCCCTTTTCCAGTTTTCTCTGCCAAATATGAGCAGCTTCTGTACAAGGTAGAATTTAAAAATGCAATAAAGCTAGAGGTCTGCTTCCTACAACTCTGCATAGCAATGGTGACCTCTTAAATATAATCAAGAGCCCATTTTGCCCTTGGTCTGCTCCAGCCTTGGGTTTGAATTGCAAATGGGAAATGCAGGATTGACCTGTTGAGAGGTCACTGTGGTGTGTGTAAGGTCCTTCTTTAATATGATAGTAGAGATTGAATGGGGCTCTATTTCCATCCCTTGTTCATTTGTGGTACAGTATTTCAAAGCAACAGAAATAGTTTTCAGAGGATTCTTATGAGTGATAGCAAATAATTGTTAATAGAAACAGCACGGCAGCTTTATCTTATATCTGGTACTGTACTTTTTTCTTTTTCTTTCTCTTCTTTTTTCTTTTTCTTTTTTTTTTTTTCCTTTCCTTTTTTTTTGTGTGTGTAAAGGCTGCTTTTTCCATTTCACAAATGGACCGTGGTGGTCAAGTCACTCTGTTATTGGCTTGTTTGAAGCTTAACTACATAGAATTAGGAAGAAGGAGGAATATGAATGGTACCATCCTCAACTTTCAGTAGGAGAATGTAACTTACTGAAAGCTTCTGCATAAGACAATTTATATAAATGGTTGGGCACTTGGTATTAATGTATTCAACATTATTTTACTTGCTAGAGCCCTGTGTGGCTCTAGTTAATGTCTGTTATCAATGATAATGTCTGTTGTCCATTATCAGTACAGCTAGAAACAACTCATTTAGAGGCTTGTAAAATAACCTGAAAATCCTTCTAGACGTTCTAGAACGTGGGTTTTTTTCTCTTAGAATAGACAGTATTTGTAGTCCCTTGTAGTCCTTTGTAGTCCGAAAAGTCCCTAGAAAAAGGACTAATATATGTTTAAAAAGAAGAAAGCCCTACTCAGTTCACAGGGTAAACTTTGCATGTCTGTAAATATATATCCTACTCATTCTTTGAAGTTTCTCCTTTAAAATAAATAGTAAAGATTTCACCTGAACAGACAGTCGTTAGGGGCAGCACTATTTATACCTGGAGGTAATTATGGAGTGTGATAGATCATTGTCGTTCTGTTTTACCAGTAATCTATAAAGTACCTTTTTTTCCTTAAGCAAAAGGTGATTTTTTTTTTTTTTTTTAAATAATATCCTCAAATTACACTTTCCTTCCCTTAAAAAGCCATTGCTAGGTTTTTTGCATTTCTGCAGAATTAATTCCAATAGGGAGTAACTTATCACCTTCCATTTTTTCCTGTGTTTAGGAAGGGACAGATCTCAGGTGGTTGGTGTCACCCTTTCCCCAGCAATGGGCACTGCTTTTTAAGGCTGCCTGCTCTATCATCTGCTGCAGTCCTTTGGTCATTGGCAGTTCTCAAGTTGAACTGCTTTTATCAGCAGATGCTGTGTGAGCAGAAGCTCCTATTTGGAGAGTCCTGTTTCCCTGTTTGTGTTTTTCTCTGTCCTGTGCTCCCCACTGACTTCTCAGTAACTGTACTCAAAGTCTTGGTGGACTGGAGGCACAGGCTGCTTGGAAGGAATGTTGTCTACAATTACAGAATTGCCAAACACTTTGACATTTCATCATTTCATAGCCACTTGGCTTTTAAACTCCTAATTTGTAGAGTTTAAAAATCAGGTTTCTCTGTTCATTTAGCTCAAGTGTGTTTTCACTGAAGGTAGAAAATGAACTTTTGTGAAGCAGGTTTTGCTGTGATGACTGAGGCTGTGTTGATTTCTCTGCCTTTTGGGGATTTTTAAAAAATAGAGAGGTATCAAATGATTTAATTCTCATGTTGTATTAAAATTGACTGAAATCTGCTGCAGTTGAAGTGTGTGCAGCAAAGAGTGGAAATGTGCTTTAGGATAATGTTGCCGTTTGTGTGCAATTATATCATCAGAGAAGTACAGCAAATCTATAGCAATGAAAGCTGAAGGATTTGCAGTGATTGTTACACTTCTTAGGGGCTTTTGCCTAATGGCTTGATCTGTCTGTATCTTTTATCTCCTCCTGTTCCCCCGATGTCTGAACCTCTGTGTCCATTCCACGTTTTTCTGGAAATTTTGCCTGGATTGGGAGCTGTTTTGCTTTCACTGATTCCCAGCCGGGGCCGGAGCCACAGCTCCAGGTGGAGCTCTGAGAGCTCTGAAGTGCTGGGATGTCCACAGCTCAGTGCAGGTCAGGGGGCTTTGGATGTGCTGGACACCTCCATGGCATGCACCTAACAGCTCTGAAGCTTGGTGCACATTTAATTTGCCTACACTTGAATAGAAATACATAAAAAGTTCATATTTAATGTCATTATATTTCAGAGCAATGTGTGTGGCTGCTGTAGGGTTTGTGATTCCCAAAGTGACCAGATCCCTCAGTAGCTTGTTGCTGGCTTGGACCTGAAGTGTGAGTTTGGGAAGCTCACGTTTCTTGCCGTTGGGTTGTTTTGGGGCTCTTTGTTACTAATTCAGTGGACTTTGTTGTATTTTTTTCAAGACAGGGTAGCATTGTGCAGCTGGAGGGCAGGGGGAGGAAAAAGTTTTTCTCTCTGGTTTGACCTTAACAAGTTGTTAATTTCCCCACGATCCTTATGCCCATATTGGTGAACTACTGCTCTACCAGCTGGATCTAAAAAGGTCTCTCAGCTTCTCTGTGGAGCAGACAAAGCCCCTTAGAAAGTCCATCCAGCTTTTTGTTTCATTTGACCTAAACACATTAGGTCAGTCTGTGTCCAAAAGAACCATTTCTAATTGGCCATCAGCTTACATGTCTCATTATTGTACCTTAGCAAGACGGAAACTTGAGGGGGCATGTCAAAGGTCAGTGAATCAAAGCAATGTCTATGTCAGCAGCCAACCTTAGGTCAGTCTTGCAGAGCTACAGCGTGTGCAGGTTTCTCTCTATATTTACCAAGCATTATTTCCTTGACATTGTTGCACAGAGATGTGAGGTTTGGGGCCCACTGCGTTACAGACTTTCTCAACTGACTTTCAAACTCTTTTCTCCGTGGCTGATTCCTTCTGTCTTCAGCCTTTGTCTTTCTCAAACCCTGGCTTACATATGCCATACATACACTTGCCAAGTCTTCTAACCTAGCTTGGTGGGTCACTTTACTTCTGGAGATGAGGACTAATGTGAAAAGCAAGGCAAAACAAAAGAGCATCCTGCTGGGCAGCACTTGGATTTGTACAATCTCAGTACACACAGATTCAAAGCTGAAATGCAAAGCTAGCTAAGCTCTGGGTTTCATCTCTCCTTGCCACCTCCACAAGTAATTGTTCTGCTACAGATAATTCTGTGGAGTACGTAAATAGAGTTACTGTTTTCGGTTTGCAAAAGGCAGAAGAGCACTGTTCCCAGCTTTCTGGTGAATTGGTTCCCAAACAGAAATGTTAAGCTTTTTTTGTTTTCTCCCTCTATATTTCCTGGCTTTTGCACGTTTAAGTCAGATGTTCCATTGACTGTATCTGTTGCATGCAACGTTGGTATTAGGAGGAGAGAGTAGTTGTGTACAAGCTCTGACTGACAATGTGCAACGAAATGTTTTATTCTAATGATGTTTTCTTTTCTGTACTTTGGTCTTTTTTCCCCTAACATCAAAATTGTTAGTCAGCATTATCCTCTAGTGTCTCCTTTGTGCCCCTTACCCCCGATCAAGAATGTTCCTGGCCATGCTATTCACCTTTTCCTACCATACAGGACATTGCTGAGAACGGGTGTTCTGCAGCACCAGAGGAGGCTCTTCCAAAGCCAGCACCTTCTCCACTGGTGGAGAAGAAGGACCCTAAGTTGAGAGAAGACAGAAGACCCATCACAGTACACTTTGGTCAGGTATGTCCCAGTGTGAGGCTGCTTTAAATTGTGACTCAGCACAAGTGGTTCAGAGAACAGGCACAAGAACAAATATGACAATTGTTTCATTATTTTTTGTAACCAAAATCTGTTATTAGATGTATTTCTGTGTAAATGGGATTCTAAAACCTGCTTTTTCTGGGGTTTACTGATTCCTTTTGTTAACATGATGATTTTGAGGAAAATGAAGTGATTGGGGGGGAAGCATAATTATTATAGCAGCTTTATGAACTCTTTTGCTGTTCTTTTAGCATGCAGAGTGTTGCAGCTCTCAGGACTGAGGATGTGTAATTTAAAATGTCCCCTGTTTTCTGGCCAGGTCATTAGTGTCAATATGGATCGTCCAACTATTAAAGCATTTTAACATTCTCTGAAAATTAAATGTGATGAACCAAGATGGAAAAATCAATTAATAGCTTATTAGTGCGCTGTGTATTTCAGTATTGACAACTGAACTGTACACATTATTTACTCTTATGATGTTTCTTTTGATAAGTCTGGAAAGAATGAGTTTGGTTGTGTGGGGGTTTTTTTAAGAGCTAGTTACTTAGAAAATGTTGTTGCTGTGGTTTTCATGGAAAAATATAGAGTATTTATTAGCAGTTTGCCAGTGTTCTATTAAGTGTAGCCTGACTCAAAAAATAACATTATTTGTGTTGAGTTCTCTTTTCTTTCTCTGTATCTATTTCTTACAATCAGAAAACAGGAGTGAGTAGCTGATTTCTCCTGAGGAAACAATAGTGTGATTTTTAAAACACTGTAAAATGTTGGGAATTATAAAATGTGAAGCCAGCCTGATTTTTAGATAGTACCTATTAATAGAAGCAGTCAGGGCAGCTGCATTGCCTGCTCAGGTATTTGATAGGGCTACACGAGAGAATCACTGCTCAGAGCACTGTTGTCTTTCAGTTTAGAACAAGGTTTTTGTCAGAACTTTCACCACGCTGCTAAATGTAAGTTCTTGGAGACTTTTTAAAAGCCAGATTCGCTACTTCCAATTAAATGTTTGCAGAAATGATTTATTTTTCAGTTACTTTCTGTGCCAGTGCAATTGAGAGGAATTGGGGCTACTGGAGAAATGGAGCATCCAGCTCTAGCAGGAAAACGTTTCATTGAAAGCAGTTAGGAATCCAGGGAATATTACAGCCTACTTCCAGTCCTTTTCTTTTAGTGTTTTATGAAGGATAGATGGCTCGAACCTTTTGATAGATTAATGAAATATATAATCGAGTGGAAAGTGTGAATTTAAATTCATGAGGTTTTTTTAACGGTCACTTTCAAATTTTTTAATGATCACTTTCTCTGTGTCAGAAGAAACACACGTCAGCTTTAGGGAACCTGGGCTGTGGTGAAAGGCTCGCCTGCTAAATGCTTATTGCTGTCATTACATTACAAATGTCAGCTTCCAAAAAATTATCCAACTTAGCAGTTGTGGGGCTACCTCCCTTACAGCCTTTGTCCTTCCACGGGTCTTTTCCTGGTAGCCCAGTGCCAACAGGAAAATTAAATCACGCTTTCATGCCGAAGGAAAAGATGTTCAGGTTTATGAAATATAAATTAAGGCTTTGGGGAGGAAAAAAGCAGCAACATTTACGGTTTAAATGGGAGATGGCTTCTAACTAGTGATTAAAGGGAGAGATTTTAATGTCACTTTTAACTCTGTCTAGAATACAGTAGGTGGGAACAATTAAAAAGCCACAAGAACTCTGAAATAAGGGCTGTTTGTGCATTCACAGTTCTTACAAACTGAAGAGGATGAAAGAGGCTTTTTTCTCATTGTCACTTGCTAGGATAATGCCAGTGTCTGTGGCAAAGGCAGACTTTTTTAAAATGCATGCATGCGGATTAGGGTCAAGCCCCGTGTATCAGTAATGCAGTAAGGCTCGTCCATAGCACTGCAGTGAGAGAGCTACCAACAGCAGCGAGATGCTTTAATTGAGACATGCTGTCAAAGTGACAAACACATTTGCATACAGTCTATTTATTTTCCTTGGAAAGGTCTGCAGTCTGCTGTTGGTTGAACATTCTTAATCAGCTCGCTGTAAGTGAGCCGGCAGCTAGCTGTCCTGTGCTAGGTGCTTCTCTTCATTACATGACAGATTAGCTAAAGGGGGATGGGCTAGCAAGCCAGCAGCAACCTTTAATTTTAACTCATTATCTCTCACCCTATAGTGAGGTGGTTTCTAGCTTTTCCAAATACTGTTGTGTGTATCTGCAGTTGTTAGGCTACAAAAAACACCAGTGAAATATCTTGAAATGCCTTTGAAGGGGCAGCGCCTCGGCTGATTGTGCCCCAAAATTTAGCGGCAATTATCCAACTGTGTGAGATTCCCTGGGCTTGGAGCTCGTGTTGGCGAGTGGTTATCAGCATTGTTTGAGAGGCTTGTTTATTGTGGGATTGTTGAACAGTGGTTTCTGTAATACTGAGACATTGTGGGAGAGCTTTCCTCCATGGTGAAAGGAGGGATTTCAGCCAGAGAGCCAAGGCAACGCAGGAAAGATTTAAACAAGTGTTCTTAATAGGACTGTGAGGAGACCAGCGTGGAAGGCTGTGACCACAGCCTTTTCTCCCCTCCAGCTTTGCATGGTTTTTGTTTTGTTCAGGGTGTACCTTTAATATTGACCCCCAGAACAATCAAATATAAGGAATTGTCATCATGGACACCGAGACAATACAACTGTGCTCAACAAGTGGCAAGAGCCTTACAGGCAACTAAGGATTAATGAGTGGGGAGAAGAGGGAACAATTTGAAAGCTAAGAAAAAGATTGAAATGAGCGGTGTGTAGTATGGAATAGTACTCTCTGGGTTAGGGAGAGCAAGGTTAATTTTAGTAGGAGATAGGGTGCTGTAGAGAGCATCCTTTGTGAATGTCTTATTGCTGCTTGCTTCTGGCTTCTTGTCTTAAAACCTGACCAAAACTTACTTAAAAAGGAGCCACTTTGCAGGACCTTAACCTTGAAATATTGAGGTCTCTGTGATATTGGTTGGTTTGGGTTGGTTTTTTTGTGGGGTGGGTGGAGGATGGGTTTTGGTGGTTGTGTTGGTTTTGTTGTTTGTTTTTCTCTTTAAATAATGATACATCCCTTTAACTAATGCAGTTGTGTGTCTTGAGGTGTGTTCATACAGCTCTGTTAGAACCTGTACAGCCCAATATTGTGGGTATCCATGGTCAGAGCACATAATGCTTGGCAGCCCTCTTCTTGGGGAGTAAAGGGAGCACTTCTTTTTAATGCATCTTTCTCCTAATGAATTTTCTGCTTCTATCCACACTGCCTCCCACCCCTAACCAAGCTTTCATTCCTCTGAAACACAGCACTGACTGCTTCCACCAGAGTCTCCTTGTTCCTACAGGGTCATTACCCGTGCCCAGCATTCCCATCAGTCTTTGAGAGGCGAGTAAGGACAAAAGGTGTGAGCCTAAAGTCTTTAAAACCAAACCCATTCCTAGGAACATTCTCGCTCTGGTGCTTTTATGCACTCAGTAGCACAACTGATCTAGGACAATTAAAACAACAAGTGATAAGCTGCCAGAAACATCATTTGCTGGGGAAGGGTATCACTGCGTTAGAAGTGAGTTCCACTGGCAGCTCTGTTCACTCTAATTGTTTCTGTTGTAATTAGAGTGTCTTTTGTCAGCTTAGATATGTTATGTTTCTGTGGCTTATTTTTATTTACCAATGACTAGAATATTTTATTCCATTTATGTACCAAAAGGTAAAGCCTAAGAAGATACAAAAGACTCTTCCAAGTATGTCTTTGCCGAAGAGATTAAATCATATTCCGTTCTTGATGCAAACTAGAGAGCATTAGTATTCTGGGGGCTAATGTAAATAACTCTGAAACACATGGAGAATGTACTCAGCTAAAGCAGCTTATCTGCCTGTGAAAAGACGTGTCCAAGTTCTCTTCCCAGCTGGTTCTTACTGCTGTGAAACTTTCACAGGCCCTAGAAAGGCAATTGCCATCTTCCTTGCTGTAAATGAACATGTTCATTTTCCTATTCAGGATCTGCACTGAGACATGCAGAACAAACAGCTCTGCTCTGGAGGGCAGGTTTCTTCTGCAAGAAGATTAAATGGCATTAAGAGGTCAGGGGGAAGTTGGGGAGAAAACCAGCCAGCTACATTCCAGAAATGCAGAACTGGATCGCTGAGGCCAGAGGCAGCAGAGGGAGGGATTATCTTCAGGGGAAGAGAGATGCAGTCGGGAAGGGAGGAAGGCTCCTTTGCCAGACCCTGTGACTCCCTTCACACCCAGGTGCATTGGAACAATAGCAGATTCCCCTGGATCACAGCAGGCGTTGTGTGCCACTGAGGTAGAAACCAAAGGGGAAAGGGGAAAACAAGTTCATTTTCTGATATTCCTGCAAGGGTAGGCTGTGGTGGCAGAGCCAGCCGCTGTTGTGCTGCCCGGAGCTGCCCTGACAATAGCCATACCTTCATTAAGAAAATGAGCTTCCATTCCACCCTTCCCACTGATGAGCAGTCCCTGTTCCTTTCTGCTGAGCCACATGGAATTTCCTCCCTCTCTATGGATTTAGCAAGCGTATAAGCCTAGTTCTTTAGCAGTATTTTGTCTTCAGACAGTGTATTTTCTACCCTCATTCTTCTCGTCCTTTCTTTGGCTGTTCCTTTCAGAGAGGAATTCACTGTTGCTCAGGAAAATCACCTTGCAAGAAAGGCAAATATCCTGGCCCACTTGTCCATCTAAAGTCTACTCGAGACTACTCAAACATCCCATCAGGTTCTTAGGGGACAGTGCTCTTATTCAAGGGAATAAAACCAATGTCAGTGGACAAGAGAATAATCCATTTGATTGAAATCCTGCTCTGTGGTGTGCAAGTCCGTGGGATGGGAGTTATCTAACTAAAAGGCTTGCACTCTTGTCATGCGTGTAAATATTTGACAAGTGAGACCTGGCACTCTCTTTAGGAAGATGTACACCACCTGCAGAGCATGCCCAAAGGTTACTGCCTCTCATGCACTCGTATTTTCTAATGAGCTGTGTCTTCTTCAGCTGCCCCAGCAGTGCAGTGTGTGTGGAGCTCGTGCTATGTAGGAATTCATGCTCTGCAGTAAGATGAGGCTGCTCCAGTCCTGCGTCCAGCAGATGTGTTCATCCATGAAAAAGCACATTTTTGGGCTCTGGCTTTTAGTGTTTTTCAACTGTCTTGAAATTTCAAGCTGCTTCTTAAACAGGGATGTTCAGAATAAATTTACTGCCCCGGGTACATGCAAGTCAGATGCCATAATGCTTGGATGTATGAAGAAAATAGTGGGGTTGAGCTGACCTCCTAGGGCTCTGTGACAAGCAGTAGCAGCTGTAACATGTCTGCAGAATTTCCTTGTTAGTCCTGTTATGCTGAGGAACCCATAAATATCTTGGAGAATACCCTGGTCCATCACTGCTGGCATGTGGGAGAGGAGTTGTGCTTTATAAATAATACATCCCTATGAAATAAACACATCAGTACATGCAAGGCTAACCAAATCACCTGGACTGACAACCTGAGGAAGGCTCAGGGGCTCTTAGAGATGCCTTGCTTAGTCTATCAATGTAGATCAGCATCCAGAAGCTTCTTAGATGTTACTTATGAAGCAGATATGTGCAGTTAGGCCAGAACTGTCTGAATTGACCTCTGGGCCCCTGGATTAAACCAGAAGATTAAAGGGAGAGAGTATGTGAAACATGCCCCCCCTGTGCTGGCTGGTTTGGCGGGGCAGTTTGGGGACTTGCCCTTGGGAGCTGGGCTGATTAATGCCAGGGAAGGCTGTGGAGAGCCCTGGTATGGAGAGGAGCCAAGCACTTGTGTGTTTGTGTGCAGGAGCACCCCCTAATCATGCAGCCTTCCTCGGAGAGTGATGAAGCTGAGCTGAGAAGATGGTCGTTGCTGTTTATAGAACTCCTTAAATGAGACCATCTCTTTTTTTTCCCCTGTTGTTTTTTTTTCTGTACAAGTATTCTGCTTGCTAGAGAGGAATAGCTATTAAAAGATAATAAGGGACATGTCCATTTTCCAACATTTTAAATCATGCAGGTTGCATGATCTCCTTGATTTGAGTCCCAGCATCAGGCCCCCAGAAAGCCCAGTGCAAAGCTGACAAAATGACCAGTTAAGAAAGGAAACACGCACGAAACAGCACAGCTTTTGTCTTGATATTTAATATTGCATTGCTAGATTTTCCAGTGTTTTAAATGAAAAATATATGTAGTTAGTTCCATGTTGACAATGTCCTTGAGGATTTGACAGTGAGATTTTCCAGCAGTTGCTCTTCGTTAGAATCCTGGTGGTGTTTAATAAGGCAGCCGAACTGCTGGCACCTTGGGTTCGTGTTTGTTCTCCGAGGGCTCGGGGCTGCTGCAGGAAGCACATCGACCAGGGCTGATCATTACAAGGGCGTACGCCACCAGGAATAAAAATGTCACACGTTTTCCCATCTCACAGCAGTACAAAATGTCAGTCCTGTCAAACAGACATTGCAGGTAGCAGTGAGCAGTCGGTACAAATTGGGAAGCCGAATATTCCCCCAGCTTTCTGATATTCCTCATCTGAAGCAGAAGAAAAACAGTTGTTAACCTATTAGCTGTGATTTTAAACTCTGCTGAGATAGTAGCTGGATAGACTTTAACACATGGGGATAAATGCGTTCCTTGGCTCTGGGATTTTTTGCAACATGTCTCTCCATCCATGTACGTTGAGAAACAAATAGAAGGAAAAGAAGCCGCTGCAAAATATGCCTCATTTTGGTAAAAGTCCTTTAGAAATTTGAACATCATCTCAATGAGATTCTCTATCAAACCTTTCCCTGTTTTATCTCTGCAAATAGTTCTGAAAAAATTCCCCTCCATGCTGTTTTGCTGGTACTCCAGAAAGGGTATGGCTCAGTTAGGTAGGGGAGTTCTCTTTCATGGTCCTTTCATCCTGCAGTAATGTGACAGACAATGGTGATTTCATTCTCTTTCTGTACAATGTAAGTTGTGCTGCTTTCAGGCTAAGCCACGTTATGCAATGCAGAGTCCCTGGGGTGGGTTATTTTCTGGGTGTCAGATGTGCCTTAGTACCACGGACACGTCTGTGTGTGCACTGAGTTATCCAGGAGTGAGGCACGGATATTGTCAGTGCAGGTTACTACAGGGTCCAGACAGAATCTGGTGCAAAAGGAGGTGGCAAAATATCAAAGAAATACCAGTAAGTGGTACCAAGTGACCAGTGGTTGTCCCAGGGGACAAGGAGAGCAGGGGAAATGGCTGCAGTGCTCTGTTGAGTATCTCAAAGAAATTGGCTCAGAATTCCCTTCTGTAAGTAGAAATGTCTTTGGTTTTTCTCTGATACCTTCTCAGAGCAGAAAAATAGTGTGTGTGTTGAAGCTGGCGAGTCGTTGCACATCCCCCCCTTGCCCAGGCAGCATTGAGTGCTGAGCAGATGGCAACAGGAGGGCTCAGCAAGGAACACCAGAGAAACAGCAGAGCTGCTAGAAACTGGACAGAACGAACCCCAGCCTGCTCCTGGAGTGTGTCTGGAGCTGTCTGCTCTGCAGTCTTAGTCATCTAAGGCCTCACGAGGTCTAATCAAAATAAGAAACAAAATGTGTGAGGCCTTTCGGAACCAGAATTAAATATTTTGTGCTCTGTATGTGTCCGTTTCCTGGGGGAGGAGATACCCACTGCATAGAGCTCAGCTCCAGGGGTTTTCCACCTGTGGTCTGCAGGCACCTGAGGTCTGTGGCAGGTAGATAAGAGGCTGTTGACAGTCACCTCCTTTGGAAACTGTCAGGCTTCAAAAGGCAAAGTGTTGAATAATAGCAGTTTAATTTTTAGGGGGTTTTACAGTGTTTTAGGAAAAATGAATGCATGGGAGGAGGTCAGGATTTATTTTTAACCACACAGCAGATAAAAAGTGAAATAGAGGAACTAAGTGGTCACGCTCTCCAGTTGTCCTGATAGCATCTTGTGTGGGTTTTGGAATGCTTGTTTGTGTAGGATATGAACTATGTTGGCAATGGAGCTAGGAAGTAACCAGAAGTCTCGGCAGGTCTTTAAAGCACAGGTACCACTACAAATTAACCCCTGCTACGTAATATTCCTCCTGTCAGCATCAGAAGAGAGCACGTGCTGCTTTGGGCCATGGCCTGGGTATGTCTGTTTGCTGAACACCTAGTGCATACATGGAAAAATATATCCATCTAATTCTCAACATTCTTCATTTTTCTGTAAATACAGACAAAAATAAAATACCATTCAGTTCTGCAGCCAGGGGGTTTGTGATTTAAGCCATGTGATTTTAGAAGAGCATCGGTTGTAAACACCAATATCCACAGTAGTTGTTTCATGTCCTTCTCTTACTGTCTGCTTCTCTGTTATGTACCAGAAGATTACTGGCTAGGAAGGTAAGGAGAGAGTCCTTGTTCTTCTCGTTAAACTCATCAGAGGGTTTAATTGTGGCAGCCTCTGCCCCTTTCACAAACCCTTGGCACAGCTCTGGGCATTGCTGGTTTTGCCACATTCATTCTTCCTTCCTCATCTACAAATACGGCTTGAAGAATGAGGCATCCCTTACAGCATGGAGATTATTTTTATCACAGGACCCAGCAGGTTTCTGTTGGAGTATTTCAGAGTGTAAATTAAAAATCTATGCTGTAAAGCATACACTGTGCTTGTCGTCCCCGTTTGTGAGCTGGGCATGTGGGAGTTTGTAAAGAGTAGTGTGCCCTGTGCAGGGGTCTGGGTGGGTAATAAAACAGCTGCCTCATGGATTCCATCTGCTTTCTGTACTGAATCTTTGTAGGTACCATACATTTTTCAGTGGTGTTATTTTTGCCTTTTTTAATTTTATTTTTGTTGAGGTCCAGCATTTTCTTCCACAGTCAGCACTTCCCACCTTTTGCAGCACGGCGTGTCTGAGCATGGGTACTTCTGGACAGGGCCTCTCTCCCTGTCTGATTGTCCTTAAAACGTACTAGTGGGTTTTAAACCAGTCCTGAATTGCTAAAGGATATAAGATATTAATCTAGAGAAGCTTTGCTTTGGAAATTATTAGAAGCACCCCTCACTACTAATTGAGAAAGAGCAACACTTGCCTCTGTATGTACTAACAAACCAATTCTCATCTTGTGTTTCCTTTTTATGCATTTTTTTTCCTAGTTACACTTGTTGCTGCACATGAAATAGCACCTCTAATTTACTCAAAAAGGCTGTTTTGAATATCACTTAAAAAAAAAAGCTCAACAGACATCAACAATTAGTTTGAGATAATATTCTGCTCACAAGCTGTTATCTCACAGACCAAAAATGATCATTTTGTAATGTTTTCTCTAGTATGAAAAACTTCAATAGCTGTATTGTGAAAGTTCCTTGGATATATAATAGCTACTTGATGAGATGTGGAATCTATAATATTTAAATAGTACTTTTACAGTGTAAAAGTGAATGGAAGGTTTTTCTTCCTCTAGCGTCTCATAGCTTAAAATCAGTTGTCTGATAATTAGTAGAGCAGTGCCAGATCTGCAGTCAGAAAGTTGGCTTTCTGCAAATTTTCTGTCTGGTTGCCTCAGAAGTATTTAAACAAGACAATTAAGAAAATATCTAGAGTAAAAAGTGTGCTGGTAAACAGCTACTGGTGAGAAAGTGCTAATTTAGACATTTCTCCCCTTCACATTAAAAACTGTGGTATATACATTTAGGAGCATACCTAGAACAGCAGTTTAGCAGCTTTGAGCAGTCTCCACGTGCTGCCTCGTGCCCGTCCCTCCTTGCAGCACAGGTAATTAAGTTGGTTTTCCAGCACAGCTTCCCCTCCTGACCTTTCAGAAACGACGTGTTTTGCTGCGTTAACAAATTAACTCCAAATCAGTGGCTCTCCCAGTAAATATGGTCATCGTATGGTTTGAATATTCTTGTGTATCCCATTCTGGTGACAGATATTAACATCAACATAAAAAATGAAGCTCTGGTAAAGGGCAAGTACCTGTTAGCTCCTGCTGGACCTCCCCATCAGTTCCTCCTCACTGCCCTTTGCCTGTTCCTCCCGGGCTGCACAGCACTGATTTCAGCCGTGCTATTTCCCTATCCATGTTTCATGGAGAGCAAGCTGCTGTGAATATGTAGTTCTGTCTTATCATCCTGTCCAGACCTCTTCAGGGTTCAGAAATGTACCGTGTGGTCAGTACATACAAGACTGCAAAACGAACTTTTATTTCTGGTAGCACTTCAGTGGATAAGATAAATCTGGATCCAAGTGTTGGGTTTGGCTGTGTTGTTACAAGTACCGAGGTCACAGTTCTGAGTTAACACGATGCCTATTGAAACACAAAAGTTTCTCCACCTTTAATATTGTCCCAAAGCAGCATTTGTGTATGTCTTTATTGTGGAAGCCTCTAGAATTAATTTTTAATCAGAGGTGAAAGCTTAATTGTGGTTTGGTTACACCAAGGAGTATGCAGTGAGGTGGTAGGTCTTGTTAAACTCCTCCACATTGCACTGGAATATCCAGTGCTCTTATCTCAGTGTACTCCGAGTCCTTGTCAAACAGATTATACCTTAAGATGTCATCTGTGTGAGGAGAGTTGTGCTGCTGACTCACTCAACAGCAACTGGATTTAATAGCTCTGGTGCTGTTACAAAGCAAGGAGTTGGCCAACTGCTAATTTGAAAGATGAGAGACCGAAACAGGGGTGTTGATGTGCTGTTCTGTCTGCATCAGAGCTGGTGGGGATGGGCTTTGAGTTTTCTTTACAGTGACAGTGCACGCTTTGCTCTGGGCAGTGCATCTAAACCTTGATCCAGAAGAGTGTCTAAGCACGTGTCATCTTTAACTGTATGAAAAGTTTAACTGATTTAGGGGTTTTTCTCTTGCTTTTAAATGTCTTTGCTGGTTTGAGGTCTTTACCATAAGTTTTCACAAGCACTTGGGATTTTAGTGAGAATATCCTGGATTCTTTCCGTTTGCATAAGTGTTGTCTAGGGCACTTGGACCTAGAGGTCCAAGAATCCACCTTGAGCATCTTTGTTGTCTCAGTAAATTTTGGATGGTCTAGCCTGGAGTGCTGATTGTGCTCCCTTTGGTTGGACATAAGCTGTTTAAGCTGACATCAGCAGGCAGGGACGGGGCAGATCCCTTTCCTGCTGTGGCTCTTGGTAGGTCATGAGATTGTCACTGTTTCAGGGAAGGGGAAAAGAAAAAAAAGGAGAGAAAAATGGCATTGTGTGAGGTGAGTATGAAGTGAAGCTCAATCGCATGTTGTCATCCACTCGAACTGCTATTGCCACAAACCCAGAGGTGTTGATGTAGGTGACTTTAATTTAGTTTCCACTTTGATGCAGCAGCAAAGACTCCGTCCTCCTCGGCCACCGCCTCCAAAGATTCAGCGCTCTTCTAGGCCCGTGAGTAGCCGGGGTTTTGTTTCACTGCCACAGCTTAACCCTGCCTGAGTTACGCTCCTTGTAGCATTACTAAACCTGGGTAGTTTGGATTGTCAGACTCTGCAAAAAGCCACGTGTGAATTATGCTCCTAAACTCCTTCTTCTCTGCTGCGGCACAGCCCCGGGACCTGCGTTTGTTCTGCTTTTCTTTGGCGAGTTCTGCGGCTTGCGGGCAGTCCTGCAGGTAACTGGTGCTGCTGTTGCAACTTCTGTGTTGACTTTTGCGGTGGTTTCTGAAACAGTCTTGCGAGGCTGGTGGAAGTTTTTAGCCAGTGAGTTTTTGAAGACTTGCACTGAACTCAAACGTGAAAGGAAGCAGAAGGCTGAGGAGAAAGCATTTAGTCTCTGCAAGTTATGCTTTAAATTAATTTGGGATGCTTAATTTTTCTCCCTGGAATAGATGAGTGAATACGCAGGAAGCAAGTGAAGTCTGTATTTGGGCAGTAGAATGTTAGTACCATACTATGGATGATGTACATAAATACTTCATTTAAAATGCAAGCTGGGACTCTATGTAATGACACAGTATAAAAACTGTAGGCACAGCACGTTGGCCAGAGGAAGTGACTCTGCCCTAGAAGAACTACACAGGAATTGTTCTCAGTGCAATACCTGCACTGTATGAGGCAGGGATACTGATCTCAGCAGTTTTTTATTCTAAACACTGACTGTAGGACAATTGTTATAGATTAACTGTGGCTTTAAAACTGGGGCCTGTGCTGGGTCTGCACCAGTGATTTTAATTTCTGTTAGCAGTACAGGAAGGTGGTATAGGTTCAGAAGGGGTGTTGCTTTTGCAGCAGCCTGGGAAGGTGTTTATTTCTATTCAGGACTTCAGCTTTATGAATGCAATTCCCCCAAAAGGCAAATAGATCTTACACCTTGCTTCCTTATACATACGTGTACATGCATAAGAAAGAGAGAGATGCAAGTTTTCAAATCTAATCTTGCTAAAACTTGTTAAAACTACGTTTTGGATGAGCAGGTGACTGGTTAACAAGTGCACTTGGATGTGTGTTAACTTCTGATCTTGGGTGCATGTTCCCACGTTACACTTCACTAGCATGTGTTTCTTTTCCTCCCTCTTCTTAACTTTTATGGATTCCTGCTCTGAAGGTTTCTGTTTTCTGTGTTTAAAAGGTAGCATTGACTATGCTTAAATGTGTTGTCTTAAATGTAATTGATGTGGGAGACCCTCCCAGAGACACCAGGAAAAAACTTGCCATGGTATGCTGAGGGTTCTCTTGTTTTCTGTTTGGCAGGAGGGCACGTTGTGATTCCTCTGTACAGAAGTTGCTGAACAGCTTTGTTCAGATGAATTTATTACACCGAAGTCTTGCTAAGACTGTTTAATCTCCCAGCTGCAGGGCATTAATAGTCCTCACTGTAATGTGTTTGTGTCAACTGTCTTTGCTCCCAATGTGATTGATAAAAGGTTGGGAATGTAATAATAAAAGCTCCTGTTGCATTCATCTGGCTGTGTCAATAAGTGGAACAGAAATGCTTCATTCATCAAGAGGAAATTCAAGATAAATGTAAATGATTATAATCGCTCCCCAAAATATGCTTGTACTAAATATACATAAATTTGTTGTTATTCAGAACTGTTATTTGGCTTTTAATAGTTGAAACACATTTTTGTGTGTGTATATAATACTTTGTGCAGGCTGGTTTTTCCCTCTCTTAGTCTTGGCGTATATTCCAGAGGTGGGTATTGACAAGTCATTTGTGCTAGCCTTTTACAGCAGGCACTGACAGAGGAGACCAGGTCCCTCTGCTCCTCCAAGCAAGTCCACAGAATACCAAGTTCCTGAGCAATACTTAGTGTTTGTCTGTGTTATGAGGCAGAATTCGTGGACACTAGTCCTTGCAATGTGAGTCATTGCTAATAATTAAAACCAAAACACAGACCAAAGAAAGGTTAAGGAAGCAGAACAGATCTGTTCTTTACATTCTGCTGTTTTGGAAATGAGTTGTGGTGGTATTATGAAGGAGAGAGGGTTGTTGCTTGTAATTAATAGAGGTCTGTTTGGATTAATAGTGGCTGTTTGGAAACTTCATTCAATTAGAAAAAGTTAAAATATAATAATTATGCATAAAGTTGTTGGGGACAGTGATAAGTGCATTTAACCCCTCTGTACTGGATGTTTACCTTCTCTCTTGGCTGCATGCTCACGTAATTGGATTTCTTTCCTACTTTTG
Organism: Brachypteracias leptosomus; assembly: GCA_013401335.1. Lineage (NCBI taxonomy): Eukaryota > Metazoa > Chordata > Aves > Coraciiformes > Brachypteraciidae > Brachypteracias > Brachypteracias leptosomus. The sequence continues at coordinate 871,625 of VYZX01005032.1, read as the reverse complement.
CATTTGATCAGCATTTAACACAGCCTATTTGGCTACGTAAGGCTCAGAATCCAGCAAGGGGCTGGCTTGGTTCCTGCCTCTTCCCTGCGCTCCCCCATGAACAATGCTCTAAATCTACTTAGCATGTCACCCTGCACTTCACTGGTCTGGTGGCCCCCTGGAGCCATCCAAAACTCTCATCTCTCTCCCTCATCACCATCACTCCCGCAGGGTACCACCCAAAAGGTGAAAGTGTTCACAGCATGATGACAAGCCAGCTTTACACATCATCTTCCAGCTCAGATTTAATTAAACAGGTTTCTTTCTTCCTCTCTTTTTCTCTTTCTCCTTCTCGCTCTCTCCCCCCCCAGCTCCCCTTGCTCCCCCCCTGCACACTCTCTCTCTCTCTGGGTCTCTCTGTTTTATCAACCCTAATGAAGCAGTATTCTTCATCGATCCTGCTGATTGCCAGCCCATTCCTTTTGTTTGTTGGCACCGAGCCATTCAGCCGCGCTCTGACAGCTCAGCTCGTCTAATTAGCTCTGTTGTTCTTTTCCCCATGTTTCACCACGTTGCAAGTTCAGTTGAAGTTGCCACAAACTTAATCCTTCCATTCCTGCCATAAATTCACATTCTTAAGCCGTCTTTATTGTAGAGAGGAGCAGCCTTGTGTGGGGACTGATCTTCAAGACCTTAACATCTGACCTTTTTATAAGCCCTTTTTGCTAAGAAATAGTGACAATACATCTCTGGATTTCTTCATCTGCTGTACATCATTTCCTTTGAAATGAAAATTCAATACAATAATCCTGCTGCTATCTTCTGCATACTGTTGTGGAGTGCAGGAACTACACACGATTCGGTGCCTTTTTCCTGGCAAGAAAATCTGAGGTTTATGTGCCTGGAAAAAAAAGCCCAACAACCAACCACCAAGCACACGCATTCCACCCACACACCCCTCAACAAATAATAAAAACAAACCCCAAAACAACATAAAAATAAACCAACACCACAACAACTCTTGTGGCTATTAAGGAAGCCCAAGCTCGGGGAGGTCAGAAGTTGAGTTGTATTCCTAACTTTATTGGAGGGCTTTGGGGATTTCTGCTGAAACTGGCATTCAGCTGAGCCAACAAATCCGATGTGTTTCAGGTGAGGCAGGGCTTTCCTAACAGAAAGTGGAAAGCTTGTTTGTACAGCCTGACCCTGATGCTGCAAATGTGCTTTCCTACATTTAACTCCAAGGGGTAGGTTCATCAACAGGATTTCTCCCCACTGTAGGCAGGCACATGTATAAACTTTGCCTATAGAGTGATCACAAGCACTTACTCCTTTCCTAGAAGTAAAGCTTGTTTGCTTGTGGAGTTAATGTTAGTAAACTAACCTTGGTTTCTGAACATAGAAGGTGATGGATATTTTATTTAAGATGGGATTTACAGCAACATCATCTTCCACAGAAAAGCTTTGGATTTGAGTGCAGACAAAGAGAAACTAACATAACATTAGGGGTCATAGCGATAATATGCGTGGGTCTGTCTTCAGCTGCTGAAAGGAAGCAAAATTTTAATAAAGCATGAGCTATGTTTTTCCTGTTATTTTAAATATGAATTCTTCAATGCTTCCTTACACAGAAGTCTTCACTTGAGAAGCTGGGTTCCTATGAACAATAGGACAAGCAGCTCGTGATGTCAGAGCTGAACTGCACTTGCCAGTATAACGTACAGCAACCCATAGGATTTCCCCATCAATAACTGTATAAGGGGAAGCTCACACTTAGGGAATCTTTTATCAGAAATTTAGCCTGTACCAAACAGGACAGTGGAACAAATTTTAATTGCTTTGCAGAGTCAGTGCCAAGCATATATGCTTCATTTGCTGCTCAGAAACACGTGGGGCTTTACGTCCTTAAACAAGTTGTTGGGTCCCTGTAGTTTATATTACTTGTAATATTGTTGTGACACAAAAAATAAAGATGTTTCATTGAAATTCTGAATAGAAGACACCTTTAAGGTAACAGTAGTTGTGCATATTTTGTTATTTGTGTCTGTCTGATCACCTGGCAGGATTTGATGGGATGTTTTCTGTGTGTGTGACAGGTTCGCCCACCAAGACCTCATGTTGTCAAGAGACCCAAGAGCAACACTGCAGTGGAGGGACGCAGGACGTCAGTGTCTAGCCCAGAACAGTAAGTGCTTTGCTGCTCTCTTCTCTCTACTTGGGTCAGCAAACAGCACGTTCACAACTGGAACTAGCCAAAGGAGTCATCAAAAATTACTACAGATCAAAGTAGGTTTTTTAACTAACCAAAAATTGAATTTTTGGAACGTTTTGGAGGAAGTGTGAAAAAGCCAGAAACCAAAATTTGCTTAGTGGAAAATTCTGGTTTGCCATGTTAGACATAATCTGACCAGCCTCAGGTTTTGGAGGTTGGTTCATCTCTTTGTTGTTTTGTTTTGAACTATGCTTTAAATGACATTTGTTAGCTGCATCCCTGCAAATCTTCTGTTCTTGCCAGGCTTTGCCTGGGAGGTAGAGAGTTGTTTATTTTGTAGTGGTGGCAGTTAAGGGTTGTGTCTCCTGCTTGTTCGAGTCCCGTTAACAGGAGGTTTGTAATGAGCTCTATAGTGAAGGCTTCTAGAGCTTAACTGGTTTGCATAGTAGTGGCAAATGTATCATGTCTTTAGATTTGACTGAAGCAAACGGGGAACGCTCCAAATAAGTTGAGTGGCTGTAGCTGCTGCTTGTGTTGGCTTCCAACATCCCTCTTGTTCATCTGAACAATAGATTCTGATACCTCGGAGAGATTTCTCCAGATAGTTTCATGAATGTCACATGTCAAAGTACTTTGTACAGAGGAGACAACAGTGGGTCTTGTTGCAGATGCTCTTAATGGTTTCCATAATTGAGTTAGCAATAGGCCATCAAGTGAAATGTATATATTGAACCTTACCAGCATAGCCCAGAGGACTCTGCTGTGACAGATAGATGTGTAGGCTGCTTCAGTCTTCTGAGTAATCTACTTCAGCTGTTCAGGAGTACAAAAGATTCAACAGCACTAAGTTCTGGCTGGATGCAGAGGCTGGTATTAGCTGCACTTCTTAAGGGTCTGAATAAGCAGATTCCATCCTCATATCAGAGCCACTTTGTGGTGTTTGTGTATGTCCCAGCCTGTGAGGCTTTACTGTCAGGGAGGTGAAATGCCTGAGATTACAGGTACTTGTTGTATCTGAGGATACTGCAATCCCATTAACAGAAAAATGTTTTTTCCTTTAAACACACCTTTTCCCACATGTGCACCAGCTCCCTGTCACCATTGTTTGTGAGGGAAAAGGAGGTAGGAGTTGAGTCCCCCCCAGAGGTCAGTGCCTGGCTGTCAATTCCCAGCCACTCCAGAATGGGTGAGATTCTGGCCTTTAGCTGAAATGAATGGTCACTTTTAAATTGTACTGGATTATTGGTGCATTTTACAGTGGAATTTGGTTGCCCTCTTGTGGAGCAGGTTGCAAATCCTGCAGAAGGGCTCGTGCTGCTGCAGGGTGGGAGCTGTCCCTGCACAAGGATTCTAGGAATTTCTAAAATAAAAGTTTTTTATTGTATGATGAGTCAGTGCACGGAGGTGAAGGATAATTGAGCCAATGGAAGGGAAGGAGTTTGCCTGTGTGGGTTCAAAAGCTGCTTGACATCCTGGTGGGGCTTACTGCTAACATATGTTTTCAATTTCTGCCAGTATCAGAACAGAAGTAAGTGTAAATATGAATGATAAACACAGCTTTATACTAAAGCTAGTAATATATTGAATTAAAATTATTATTTTACTTGGTTTAATATTAATTTTAGTGAGTCTTTACAATCCAGCTCCTTTCACAGAGAAAACTGAGATTTTTTTTTTTGTGAAAAGGATTGACAGTATTCTGCAAAAGATAATGAAGGTGCTTTGTAGCTCCAAACTGATTTATTTTTCTTCATAAGCATTTTAGTGATAGATTTTTCCATCTTTTAAACATGGAAAAAAGCAGGTGCTCTTGCTAATACTGCTGACACTTGCTCTGTGGTACCAGTTGTGGTCTCCTCCTGATGCTTCGCAGCTTCGATGTTTCATCCAGTTCAAATGCAGTGTCACAGCAGGACCTGATTATTTTCACTCTTTCCTGACATCAGCTTCAGGTGGCAAAACAAACTTTGACATAACAACTTCCAGGCAGTTAATTGCAGAATATTGCACCCACCCAGATCCTGTAAGGTGTCTGCTTGGAGCAGCTGGGGCAGGGGGGGACACAGGACACGTGGCAGTGATGGGGAGACTGACTCTACAGTTGTGATTGCAGTGGGGGAAATATCTAACCTTGAACCTCAGATAAATGGCTTACCTAAGAAATGACTTCAGGTGAATGCCTTTGAACTAGGTAATCAGGAATCCTGACCTTTTCCCTTACAGTTTATCTCAAAGTGACATTTTGAATAAAGGAAAAGCATCTTTAGAGTTAGGATTTTCATGACATTTTCCACAAACTTTCTTTTTTCTCTCCCAGTAAGAAAGAATCTTCCTACATTGTTCTGAAGGGAAAACAACACCAGGCATGGTCTCTCTAAAATTCACATTGCTGTCTCTCTCTGGGGGATCCTCAGATGACAGCATCCCAATGTGTATTTTCACTGGAGCTCCTTGGTAGTGTTGGGGTGCCCTTATTGCCGACCAGAGGAGCTTCCATGGAAGCAGCAGCAGCACTCAGAGGGTGCTTTCTTAAACTAAGCTTTATCAAAAGATATTAGCCAAACCCAGCTCTCAGTTCCTTTATCAGGTACTTGTGTGGGGTATGTTTGTCAGGAGGGGCTTCTGTTCAATGAAAAGTTTCTGTATTTAAAACCAGCACTAACTTCTTGGCCTTGAAGGCTTCAGAGACACTTCCCAGTGTGTCTGGGCCTGTGGCTTTGGCATCCTCCTCCCAGCTGGTGGAGGCAGGACCCACAGGGAAGCCTCTCTCCTTGTAGAATATTGCATGTCCTCTCTGAGAAGTGAGCATTCTGTAGGCATCCTTTCAGGGGATGCATTAATGCATCTCTCATGATAGTAGGAAATCTGTATCTTCAGTTACAGGAATTAATTTTTTTTGATATATGTAAAAGAAAAACATTGATTCTGGGGCACATGCTCATTTTCTAATCAGTCTTCAATTAAAACACAGGAGGGTGGGAGCAGTGACTTCAAAGAACACCCAAAATTATTGCTAATGTCTGTTGTTAAACCAATATATTCAGAAGAGCTGGTGGAAGAACTCTTGTTTCCCTCATCAAAATTTTCAGTGAATTTTTTCCAATTTCAATAGTAAGTTGGGGGGGTTTTTTTTCAGTTTCATAAATAATTCAAGGTTTGTGTTTATAATTCTTAAAAATGTCATTAAATCTAAAATGTATAATTAAAAAAAAACCTTTTATAGTTATAAGGTACCAGGAAGAATTTGTAGATGAGAGCTCAGAAAATGCTGGATTGCCACCTGGGGCAGTCCTAGACACGTGGGACGTGCCTCCTTAAACACAAATTAGTTCTTCACAGAAATAAGGTGTTGCATTTTTAACAGATAGGCAGGTTTTTTGAGAGCTCTCTTTTACACCACAGCAAGATTTCCCATTAAATGTAGAATAGGCTTCCAGAGTGCTCTAGGAACTGTCTTCTGTACGTACCAACTAGCTGGCTCCCAGGGCATGCAGAGTGGGAGGAAATTAAAATAGGAAATCAGAGGGTCAGGCTCACAATTAACAGCATGTCAAAAGGCTCTTAGGCTGGCTCAGCCCGTGTCAGTGCTGCAGCACTTCATTATGGCTCCCCAGAAGTCAGGTAGGACCTAGCAGAGGAGCTAATGGCTTTCCCTGGCATCATATGAATGAGAAGAGGTGGTGGGTTATTACCTGAATTCACTATGAAGTCAGCAGGGTGGCTCTGCTGAAGGATCCAGGCTCACAAAGCACATCAAATCCCAGTTGTTGCAACCAGGCTCTCAGATTCCTCACGGAATTTGTGTGTGGTTGAGGTTTTCCCTGGCATTGCTGCTTGGGAAGGAAGCTAGGGCAGCAATAGCTGTGTGAGCAAGGGTGGCTGGAGTCCCAGAGAAAACAGTGGCTGTAGCAGATGAGACTTGCTGTGTGGGCTTGGGTTCCTCTGCCTTGGGAAAATGGGTGTAATGATGGTGGCACCAGCAAAGGGACAGCAAACGGGAGAGACACGGGGTCAGGTTTTGGTGCAGGCCTTTAGCACGAGGCAGCAGGGCTGCCCTGCAGAACCCTGCTCCTTCCTGGCTCTCCCACCTCTCCACTTTGAAAGAAACCTTCATCTGGGGGCCTGTTTCTGCTGTCTGCTTTGCAGAGAGCCCAACACCTGCAGCTTGCCCTGGTACGGGGTGTGGGGGCTGCAGCGGAATGGGTCAACAGCTCCTTGGTATTGGGTAATGAGACAAAAATGTGAAATGTCTGTAGAGTGTTGCATCTAGATCTGCAGAGCAGGCAGAGGTGACATTCCTGCTTTAAATTCTTCAATATTTCCAGCTCTCTAGAATATTCGTATAAAGTTAATCCAGACTATAGAACAGTTCCCTGCCTTACGGGGCGCAGCGATCACAAACTGTTGGATTACTTGAGATAGGATTTTTTTTGTTATTTTAATTTAAAATATCCTTTATGCTAATATTTTTGCTTTTCTGGAAATACTCTGCTCCTGTGAACATCCACAGTATACAAAGAGACACTTTAAAAATCCAGTAGGTACTTTACTGTTTGGGTTGTCTCATCTCGGGCTCTTGGTGCAGATCAAGCAGTCCTGGGTAATCCCTTCCACCCCGAGTCTCCCATTTCACACTGGAAAGAAAAAGCCAAATCCCTCATTCTCTTCATTTTACTGTCTGAGAGGGACAAATTCCTTAATTCCCTCGAGGTGCTGTGTGGCTGTTGTTTAAAAAGATATATAAAGAGAAAAAGAAAAATCCTCCTTCAAATTTGGGAAGCTCTTTTTAGGGGTCTAAGGACAGCAGTTCCCTACTGCCCCTTTGTCCCATAATCTCTGCAATCAGGAAAAAGCGGCACAGTTAATAAAACACACATAAGCAAAACAGCTTTAAAAATTATTGCAGAATCCCCCTTATTAATCCCCATATCCCGTACTCACATTTTCTGTGTATATATATATTATTTTTTTTCCTATCTCAAGTACATTTAGGTGTCAATTAAATTTGAAATATCTACATTTGTCAGCATTTCATTTTTGGCCGGCGTGATGTGCTGCTGATTTGTCCATGCATCCTGACACATGAAAAAAGCTCCTGAGATGCAGATCTTCCTCATTAGAGGAGAAGCCCCCTCTCCCCTCCCGGCGCGGAGCCGCCGAGCGCATCCCGCCTTTAGCGCGCCGTGTTTCTGCCATGGTATTTAAAAAGGAACAGCCCCGGCTGTCAGCTCTGTCACATGCTGCTGCTAACCGAGGACATGTTCAGCTAAACATTAGAAAGAGAGCAGCGAGTCATCTGCATGGGAACTGGGCGCAGGGATTAGGGAGGCAGGAGCCGTGGGGAGATGATGAGGGCTGGGGCTGTGACGGACACGTCCTTTCTTCCCTGCCCGGGCCCTGCCTCGCCAGAGACAGCTCTTTGTGTGAGCAGCTCCAGCAGGGGTGGGTGGCAGGCGGCAGGAGAGTTCCCCTCTTGGGTTAATGAGGCAATAGGCACTTTTTTATTTGGATTCTACCACCTCAAGCTGATAAAAAATGTAAACTCGGGCAATTTTAGGTTGGTCGCCCCTTCTCGTGGACCCGGGTCCCTTGCAGAGCAGCCGACAGTGGGACTTAAGTGCTTGCTTTTTGCTAATTATGACATCCCACTTCGATTCTCAGTCTTGCCACAGCAGCAAACCCGGTGCATATTAACTTGCTGTGCATTGACTCTTGTTTGTGCTGTCCTGAGTAGTTGATGCCCTAAGCTGGCAAGATCCTGTCTTATCTCTTCAGCATTTGTTCCCAGTTTATTCCCTGTGTGTACAGACCCAGTGCGTGTGAATTCAGCACCGTCTGAGGGCAAACAAAAGGTGTCAGAGGCAGTGGTTTAGGGGCAACTGCTCCAATACCCTTGGTATCTGCGCTTACCAAACATTTGGTGTCTCAGCAGGGTCTGTGGAGGGTCAATATTGCTCTAGATGCCAGGAAATAATTTTAGATTTTCTGGAATCATGTTGAATGGCAATTTACTTTCCCAAGACAGAAAGACATGTGCATATAAGTTAAATATTTTAAAAGTATATTTGATTTCTGATTTATTTTAGGTGGAGCCTTTTGTTAATGAAATCTTTGGATAATAGTCACCTTCTAAAGCAAACAAACAAAAAGAAAACAAAAGTTTTTAAAAAAATCAATTCTTTCCTAATGTGGTGGCACCACCTCCCTTTTACAGCAGAAGAGAGGAAAAGAAGAGCCTCACAACAGCTTTAATGGGAGTTTAACACTCTCAGCCACATCCACTGCCACTATTTTAGACTTTTACTAATTAGCTCTGGCTGATTGTGAGTAAACATTCTTCAGGTGGCAGCTCGGGCCCTCCTGAGCTGTCATTGCAGTGTCCAGCTTCTCTTTTTCTGACCTAATCCTTTAGACTGCTTTTCATAACTTTATTATGAAGTTATTTAGTGTTTGAGATGCAAGAACAAGAAGGTTGAAGGCTGGAGGTGGTTTGTTAGTGTGTCTGGACTGTAAATTCTTTCTCCCTCTGTCCATGCTTTCTGATTCCAGCACATACTGTGGTGTCACGAGGGACATTCTGGTTCACTGCAATAACAGGGAAGTTATCAGTGAGTACTTGGCTGATAAAATTAAGACGTTTGGGAAGAGACCTCATTGGGATGGCTGGAAACAGTTTTTGTGTTTATGATCCCAGTGATTCCTTGTTCTAGGGGAAGAAAAGAGAGACTGTAAATGATGCTCTCTAGCAACATCCATCAGGGGTCACCAGCCTGGTGCTTGGTCCATGAGACCAGTTTATAAAGCTGTTGAAAAAAGGGTCTCTTGGGTTTTTTTCATTTCCACTCCTGCACTTAGACACGCCAGTATGTAACTGAAATGGGGAGGATAACTAACTTAAAAATTGAGTGTATGTTTTATTATGAGTTCTTATAGTTTTGGTGGCTCTACACAATGTTGCCCTTGAGTTTGAGTAGGTTGAAAAGCACTGGGCTGTGGTGCAGAGACCTCTGGTTAATGCTGGTAAATCCTGATGTGCTTTTACTGCTTTCAGTTACTGGTGGGGAATTTGTCTTAATATTTAATTTGCAGTACTATATTTTTATAAGCTTTTTTGCTATCCAGAGCTTCAGTGTTTCAGAGGGGAACGAACAGTGGCCCTTGCTTCACACTTTGCTAAAGATTAGTGTATTTTAGCACTACAAAAGAGGCAATATTTGCTGTTAATTGCTTCATACTCTTCAGCCTCTCCATTCCAGTGTATTTCTGCTTAATGTCCCTGCTCCTGTTCCCTTTCCTCACCCCCTGGAGCTGATAATGCTTTTAATTGTTTAAAGCAGCCATAGCCACTTCCAGTGAGTCTTGGAAACTCCTACTTTATGCAGAAGAGCATAATTTACTGGGGTTTTGGTTAAAATGAAGTGAAGCAACTGATAGCTACAATAAATAATAGAAAAAATATTCATAGATTCAGCAAACTTTGAATCTTTTTCTTTTTCTCCCCAGTCAGTGCATGTTTACCCAGACTGTACAGGTGTGCACAGTTAGTTTTACATTCACTAAAAACTGAGGCATTGTCTCAGTGGGGTAAAGGTGGGTTCCTGTTCTGGTGTCTCCTGCAGCAGGGGGGGAGCACAGGTCTCCATCCCCTGCCCCACCTGAGAGCACGTTCTAAGAAGAGCTGTTCTGTGCCTGCCAAGCAGAGCTCCAGGTTTACTGCAGAGCTCTTTGTGGTGCTGCTCAGTCGTGGAGAGCCCACGAATCACTTGGTTTCTCTCTCCTGGAGCTTTGATTGTGACAACCTGATAACTTCTTTTCTCTTCCTGTTCCCCCAGCCTTGTAAAGCCCTTGCGACACTATACAGTCTTCCTCTCTGAGGACTCTTCTGATGATGAATTTCAGCAGGAAGAGGATCCTGTCTCTGGCTTCTCTGAAAACTTTTTCTTCTCTGCTCCCTTTGAATGGTCTATCCTTTATTCTCTCGTTGTTTTGATTTGGTCTTTGAGTGGTGGTTTTTGCATTGGTCAGGGTGCCTGCTTCTGTCCTTGGAATTTTGGGAATGCTCCTGCAGTCTCTGTGTGGTGCTTGGTGAATGTTCAGCATTTCTCCTGCGTGTTTGTTTGGGGTTTGGTGGCATGTGAAAGCAGAGTCCTGCATGAAGCACTGCTCAGCCTGCGTGGCTGCTGGGCTGGCATCGACCCCAGGTCTGGGGGCTGTGACCCTTCCCCTTGTTCCCCTGTGCTCCTGCCCGTGCTCCTGCCCAAGCCAATCCCCCCGTGCTCTTGGACTGTCCTGTGAGCCTTGTTCTGGTGCAGTTACCAGCTTGTCTCTCTGTTCCATCATGTGCCACATCCTCAGTGTCTGTGAGGATCACCTGCAGGTGTCCTCCGAGGGGTTTGAGCACACTCTGACCTAAAACCAGACAAAAAACAGGAAGCAGTTGCTGGTTTACTCACTGGGTTATTTCTATCCAGCTTTTTAATCTGTACATTCCCAAGCCTCTGTAGCTTAGTCCTGCCTAGTTTTGAGCAGCAAAGGGCTAGAGAGATGATCCCACAGTGTTGTGCCTGGGCTGGAAGGGGCCAGGCTACTACAATGGTTCATTTGCAGAATATTCCTGAGAGGGGCTGTTTGCAGCGTGGTCTAAAGCTCAGCAGATGAGCACACACTATGGCAGAGACTAAGGATTAGGACCAAGATTGCAAGATCTCTTCTAAGGACGTGCACCATCAGCTGCCTGCCTTGTACTGGCATTATTCTGTCCCTGTGTGGCCAGCTGGGTGCCTGCTGTGTTTGGTGGATGAAGCAGGATGAGCTGTTCTAAATTTGCATGATAGAGATGCATTATAATAAAATAAGGGAAGAGGAGGAGGGTTCTTCCAGAGTATCTGTTTTTGCAGGTCTCACAAATATTTTCTTTTAATTGAAACCGTGTTTAAATGCCACAGTGGAGCTGGCTGCCAGTCAAATGCCACTCACCACAGATTTGTGTGGCACTTGTGTTATTAATTGGCTGCACATTATGCTGCTGTGCTCTGTACACAGAACCAATATGCAAATCTGCTGGTGTTCATTTTTTTGCTGAGGTATGTGCAAGAAAAGCATCCTGCTAACTGGGGCTGGGTGCGGATGTACAATAGGTGTCTCCATAATGGATTGTGTTGTTTCTTGATAAGATGACACCAGTGTAATCATTGGGACTCTGCACAGTGTTCCCAATTATTGCAGGGAAACACTGAATTATGTTCTGTGCTGAGCTGGCTTGAAGCAAGGGAACACAAGTGCCTGTGACACACGGGCTGGTGGCAGGGTGGCAGGGCTTGCTCTGAGTGCCTGTGTGAGAGCTGAGCACAGGAGTGCGAGAGCTCTGCCAAGGGCAGGGCTGGCACCCAGTTACTCCTGCTGGAGTCCCCTCAGCAGCCTGGCTGTGTCTGCATGATCACAGCTCTCCTCTGAGAACCTCCAGTGTCGTTCTCCTTCTGAAACCCCTCGAGTGCCAAGTCATCTTCTGCCCCACCTCATCTTCATCACCACATCCTTCTGCCCATGGTCTCCTTGTTCACCCACCTGCTGTTCACAGGGCACCATGAGCTGTGTTCTGCCACCCAAAAGCCTTTTGTTAAAGCCATCCAGCACCTTAGTAGATAGTTGTTTAAAAGAATAATTAGAACAGCAGTCATTTGCCACCTGATGTTTGTTTCTCTCCTAGGCCTCAGCCCTACCGGGCCCTGAAGGAATCCGACAGTGCTGATGGGGACGAGGTGATCAGCCCAGAGAAGTCAGCAGAGCCCCTGCCCCCGAGCCCCCTGCTCTCAAGCAAGGCCACAGAAATCAACCTTCTGGAAGACATCTTCCCCAGCCTGGAAGTGGAAGCTCAGCCCCAGCCTCTCAGCCAAGCCAAGAGCCTGGAGGACCTGAGGACTCCCAAGGAGGAGGCCGATCAGCGGTGCTCGTTCGACTACCAGGTTTGGGCAGTGGGGGCTGGGGGGCCTTGCACAGAGCCTGGGCTGGCTCTTCCCCTGCTCTCTGAGAGCACCTTCAGAGTATTGGGTGGATGCAGCCGTTCTCCAGCCGTTTGTTGATGTGTTTCAAAGTTCATTTCTGAATTAAGAAGTTAGTGGAATGTGACTCAGTTATAAGACAGAACTTTTTCTACTAAAACTGCAGTCTTTGCTCCTAAAGGGGGAAATATTGATCCTATTCCATGGGATCTGTTTAGTCCCTTGGCTCAGCAATGAGAATGGACACCCGGGAATTTTCAAGTCCCTTCCAAGCTGCCTGTTTTTTAATGACCTTTATTTAATGCTGCCATTTTGGCCTAGGCAGTACTTGCACCATCTAGATTGTAGAAATGCTTTATGAAGAACTTACTGAATATATGCAGCTTAGGAAGTGCCAAACTAAGACGGATCTCCATGTGACATAAAATAACGCCATGTCTACCTTATAATATTATTTAATTTAGTGTTATATCCAGGTATTTTATTTGACAGCTTTTTCCATACAGCAATTAAGGCTTCTCAATTGCTGTAGCTCAGATACAGGTACCTGCTCCTTCCTTGCCTAACACCAGATGCCACAACGTGTCACAGGGGAGCAACTCATTAGAGGCAGAGCTGGAATTGGAGCTGCAGAGTCCTTCCCTGCCTGTCCCTCCAGCTCTCCCTCTCCAGAGTTCACAGTCTGTGGATCCCCTTCCACCCCTAGCTCAGCAGTCTGTCTTCACTTTGTGCTCCATGTTATGAGATCAGGAAAAGTTAACGTGGGGTTTTTTTATGCTTTCTTGCAGAGAATGGATCTTGGTGTGTCTGAGAGAAACAGGATTGTGCCAACCATGAAGCTGTCTCACCCTTACAACAAGCTGTGGAGTATGGGCCATGATGACATGGCCATTCCTACCAAGTACTCCCAAAGCTCTCCGGAGAGGCCTCTCACTGCCCTTGGGAACATGCCACCCATCACGAGGAGACCCCGGAGCAGAGACAGCATTTTGGCTCCCACAGAGAAGGAAGAATCAAATCCCACCGTTCGAGGGAACATCACCATTCCTAGGCCCCAGGGAAGAAAGACTCCTGAGCTGGGGATAGTGCCACCACCACCAGCACCCAGGGCTTCCAAGCATCAGACTCCAGCTGGGCCAGCGGAAATCCTCAGCACCCAGGCTGTGGGACGTGGCCACGTGGTTTCAGATCTTCTCCCAGAGCCCTTTGCAGCTGGCAGTGTGTCCTTAGAGCCTGAAATCCAGCAGTCTGTCAGTTACTCCTCTCAGCTTTTGCCCGGTGCCACCAGCACTGCTGAGATGCTGCAGCCTGTCAAAGTGAAGCCAGACAATGCAGGTAATGAAAGTGACTACCTTCTGAACCTGCTGGACCCGCTGAAAACAGCCAGCTGGCAAAGCAGTGGCCCTCAGCAAGGCCCCCACAGCCTGCAGAGCCCGGCCCCTCCACCTTCTGCAGCTGCCTTTGGCTCGGTGGCAAGTGACTTTGTGTCTTCTCCAGCTGCACCATTTGTCCAGCCCCTTGGTTATCCTTCCCCAGCACCTCCCCCTTTCTTACAGCCCTCTCCTAATCCATTTACACAGACGGTGCCGGGAGCCCTTTCAATGTCTCTGGTTAGACCCCCAAGGGGCTCTTTCACCCCCTCTTTAGGTCACGCTTACAGCTCTAGCTTCATAACCCCCAGTTCTAGCTTCTACCCACCACAGAGACCTCAACCAAACATGTCAACGCTCTCCATGCCAAACTTGTTCAGCCAGGCCCCGGCGGTGCCTCCCGCTGGCTCCCTCTTGCTGCAGAGCCCCAGCCTTTCTCCAGCAGGCTCTCTACAGCCACCATCTTTAAGTGGTCCTTCTAAAACCAGAACATTACGGGTGGGCCAGTCCAGCTCGAGGGTAGATCCCAAACAAGCACTAACTCTCCTGTCTAACGAGCCCCCTTTGATCCCTGCCAGGCCAGCTAAGGGCTTAGAGTCAGTGTTACTGTCCTCCAAATCCGAGGAGACAAAAGACCCGTTTGAAGATTTGTTACAAAAGACAAAGCAGGACGTGTCACCCACACCAGGTAAGGTGGAACAGCTCCGAAGGCGATGGGAAACCTTCGAGTAACGCTCCCAGTGGCCTTTGGGTGTCCCTGTGGAATTGGCAGAGGGCTTTTCTGGTTTTTTGAGCCAGCATAAAACCAAGCATTTCTTTTCTGGAAGGCTGAGCCAGGGTGGCTGCAGGACCCTCGCCGGGCTGCAGTTCACACTCGAGTGCTTTTTGCCCACAGATCAGAGTCCCCATCTCGTCCTGGTCCCTGCAACTCTTCCTCACTCTGCACCACTGCAAACCCCCAGGACTCTTGCACTGACCAGAACGTGAGGGTAGGTGGGTTGGGTTTGGGTTTGGGTTGGTTTTCCACACAGAGCTCTTCAGACAGTGCTACTGATGCAGAAGTTACTCATTCCCATGTATTTTTGGTCCTTAGCAGAGCCAGAAGCATGACACAGCCCATGGTACTGGTGTTTTCTCCTGCCCGTGTGACATGTTCAGTTCTTGCATTACACACAGAGCATGTTTTGCTTTCACATGTAACAAGCAGCAAAGAAACCCAGACTTGGGGCTGGATTCTCCATCGGGCTCCGAGTTTGTCCTGTCTGAGATACAGACACTAAGGTTAGAGAATTGGGTGAGTTTTGCTGCAGGGTTTTGATTTCCCTCCCCAGCACGTGGACACGGGGAGGCCACAGGGAGCTTCTGGGGCAGAACTGTTGTAATTCCTCATTGTTACAAAACCACAGCACAGAGCAGCGGCTCAGGGTCTGGTCCTGCAGCTCTGGTGGGAAATTGGAAACACCAGCAATTGTTTTTCTTTTTTTTTTTTTTGGTTTTTGTTTATGTGTTTGTTTTTGTTAAATACATCAGAAAATAGAGGCCATCAAGAGTATCCTAGTTCTTATATATGTGTATGTTAATATTATATAGAAATATTACAAATGGCAGTATATGAATGGGATGTAACAATATCTTACTGGATTATTACAAACAAAAAAAAAAAGAGGAAGAAAAATGGGGGTATGAAATTGCAGCTGATGAGCTGGAGGTCAGGGTGGGAGTGCTGACGGGCTGGCTGGGGGGCAGAGCTTGGCTGGACTGGGAGAACTGGCTCTGGTTGAGCTGGGCCAGTGCAGGGGGGCCAGTGGACAACCACTGCTGGTCACTGCTGACCTTCTGAGCTGCCCAGTGCTGCCTGGAGACCACCAGGATTTAGTTCTGCTCTGTAAAGCCCTCGGCTACTTCAGCCTGTCTGAAGAACCAGAGTCTTCATCCCGTGGCTGGGGAGGAGCCTTTGCTGGCAGAACAAGACGTTGGCTGGACCGTGACCTGGACTGCGAGGCCCTGGAGCACCACAAGGCAAGGGGAGGTTGAAGGGTACGTGCATTCGGACTCTCTAAGACACTTCTCATGGCATTGGTGTTCCCCAGCAACCCCATCCTGGTCCTGGCACCCCTCACCCCACCCGCCATCTCTGCAGTGATCATCTCTGGTTTACTGAAGTGGTGCTTTTTTTGTTCTGTTTTGTATTTGGGCACAATCTGATGTCAAACATGTTACTCTAGGAGATGGAACCACATCACCATTGAGCCTTTGATAAAGGAAATAATTTTGGACACGTGGGGAGATTCTTGTAAAGCTTTATCTGATTCCCAATGTATCTATTTTATTCATATACTCGTGGCAGTTTCTTACTCTGTGTGGGGGTGGCAGTGGCTCTGCGGGCGAGTCTGTGCAATGCAAGAGGAAAGCAGCAGGTAACTGAAATGCTGACGGTTTGGGGCAGAGCTCAGAGCTCCAGGAACATCAGCTCTGTAAATCTGCTCCTGACAGGCCTGTCGGGTGGATTTGTACTTTCTTTTTGTGTTGGAAGGCAGATGGTTTTAGTATCGCATAGTAAAATATTTAAAGTCTATGATAATAGCTCCATTTTATTTTATACAGTCCAGAATGTGAACATTAGCTCTAAATTCAGGCTGGAATTTCAGCTCTGCTTTGCTATGAGCTGGATGCTAAAACTTTCTCAGTTAGGGTGGCTGGTACAGCTGTGTGGGACCTGCCCTTGGACTGTCACCTCTTTAACATCTCTGCTGTCATCACTGATTGTTCCTCTGCTGAGGGGCCCATCACACACATGAACTCCACAGAAAGTGCTCAGGTAATTCTGCCTCACCACGAATCATTTTCCATCACTGGTTATTTTACTCCGTCCCTATTACAGAATATTTTATGCAGTTGAGTTTAGACAAACGAGGCTCTTGGATTCTTTTTTAAAGTCAAGTTTTGAGGCACTGAGGAGTTATTGGCACAAACAGCATCAATCACCCTGATGTGGTCTGTGGTCCACTTCTCAGCTGGAGGTTGTGAGCAGGAGACTTTTATGTGCTTCTCATAATAAAGGAATCAAACTTTCCCTAGGGCAGTGGTTAGTTTTTGTCTTATTTAAACTCAGGAATTCCTAAAATGATTGATTCCCAAGAGAGCCCAAACGAGCTGGCCGGGAGAGCAGGCTGGGCTGGAGATGGGGCTGCTGTAGCAATAGTTTTGATGTTTTTACTAATCTAAGTGTATTAAGTGTTGCTGATTCTGCTCATCAGTTACTCTCTATCAGCTTTGTACATTTCCTGTGCTCACCAAACTTGTTTGGTACCACTCTGCTTATTTACAGGTGCTTTCTGCCATTAGAAATAACTTTTATTGTAAAGAAACCCTCTTTTAAGTTTCTGATGCATCTAATGCTGTAGAGGTGGAAAAACCATTTTTATATCTTGTTCATGTATTAGGTTACAAACATTTTAGACACTGCAATGGGGAGCTGGTGAGACACCCAAGAATTTTGTTGCCAAAGACCTTGCCCTGGTTAATTTACATGCGTGTGGTGATTAAGTTGATGAGCAGCTTCTGGTTCCTCTGCACACTGGGGGTGTTTCCTCAGCTGCAGAAGTGACTGGGGCTGCTCAAAGTCCCCTCTCCTCAGAGGGGACCAGCTTTGCAGCTCTGCAGCCCCTAATCAGCCATCTAGACATCGAGGTTACTCTTCAGGAGAAACCAATCCCAAGTCAAGGTAATGGTCTATTTTTAACCAAAGTTTATTGTAAATTTCTTTTTAAGGACATTCTAGATTTTTACAAATTATAAAATTTACAATTACAAAAGAGATCAAGATCATGATCATTAACTACAGCAAGTCCAGTTTTTGTGAAAAAATATATTCAAAAATTAAATATCAAAAGCAAGTTAAGTTCATTATTGAAAAAAAACCAAACAAACAACCACCATTCATAAATTATTTTGCAGAAATGCTCAAGACACTGACAAGGTATTTTAACACTTTTGCTAGTACTGGCTTTGGGTGCTTGAAATAAAACCTCTGCTCTGCTAATCCTGCAAAGTGAGGGTGCAGGAGCCTTCCTGCCCCTGGGCTGCAGCTGGGCTGAGGTGTCTGTGCTGTTGGGGGGTTCTGGGGTCCTCTTGCATTTCAGGATAGTTCAGTAGCTTAGTAACAGTTCTTACAACACAATTCTGGGTTTCTTCTCAAAATACTACAGCCTGGAGTAATAGTGGTTTGTTTAGATCCTGTTGCTGCCTCATTTTTCTACAATTTCAACACACAAAATGAAGTGGAGCTAAAAAGAAGGTCAGGCCTCTCCCGGCAGTGACCTGGAGGTTAACTAGGGCTGAGTTTAAGCAGCACATTCTGAGTTTCCTGCAGGTTTGTTACAAATCCTGGTGGGATGCAGAAAACTAGAACCCACCCTTGAGACCAGGACAGACTCGGACCAAGGGTGAAGTTCTGTTCCTCAGAGACACCTGAAGCAGCTCAGCCCATGGGACCACCCCCAGGAAAGTGCCCCCTGTGCCCTTGGGTTGTTCTGCCGCACAAACACAGCCCAGCAGAACCACAGTTTTTTCCCCAAGGTGAGTGGTTTAAGGGGGTGATGGGGCAGTTTAACTGTCTCTGCTCTGGACGTGTGTTACACCTTCCTAAACAGCAGCTGGAAACGCACAGAACAAGTCATGTGTGTGAGAAGTCACAGCAGGGTTATTACTAATAAATAAGAGTTTAGTATCTCCTTACCCATGTCCAGCTCCTTCCCAAAGCACAGCCAGGGTGGCAGCAGCACCTGCTCCTTTGTTTTCTCAGTATTAGCCACAATTTTTTATTTGCACACAAAATATTAATTGTCTGCTCTCCCAAGGGTTTGGGTTTTTTCTATTTCCTAAAATTTTCATTCTTCCTCTCACATCAGCAGGTCCCCTTTAAGCAGCCAGGCCTGGCAGTAGTTGTGTGCTCTGCCCTTTGCTTAATTCTAAGCAGAAAAATTTACAGCTACAGTAAAAAAAACCAAACCAAATCTAAGAGCAAAAGAGCTTAAGCCTTTCCTTCCTGGCAATGATGAGTGGGCAGATTTCACACCCTGCCTTTTAATAGTCTTTTAGAGATTAAAAAGCAGATGCTGTTGCCTAAAATATTTCTCAGTGACCACTGGCCTTCCCTTGGCTGCTTCTCCTTCCTCAGGCTCTGCCACATCATGCTACAGGAAAACTAATGCCCAACAGCTAAAGCAGTAAGGGGAGAAGTGAAGCCTCTCCCCAGTAAGTACCCTCTGTAGGGCAATGTGGGAAGTGAGGGATGTGTCTCACTAACCCCAGCCCTGGTTTCCTGTTAAAGGTCACTACATTAGTTCACTAAATTCCAGTTTTCTGCACGGACAAACCTGTACAGGCTGGAGCTATCTCCTCTGCCCTCCTCACCCAGGCACATGCCCCTTGATGGGCAAAGTGTCTCCTGCCAAGGTCCAACGCCCTCAAAGATCACCTGTGCTGCAAAGGAACAGGTTTTCTACATATAAACGTCCTCCTTTCAATAAAGTTAATGCTGTAACTGGCAACGCATGCTCAGAAAGGCACTTAAATGTTCCTAGGGGCTACTCTGGGCTGGGGAGGGGGTTCAGCAGCAAGGACCAGTGTGGGACAGCAGTGTCTGCCAGCTGGGGAGGGACAGCAGCTCTGGGAGATGGCTCCCATCACTCACCTGGCTTTAGCTTTGCAGAGGGAGCACAGGCACCTGTTTTTTTGAAACAACCACACTATGTCTTACTACAGTGGTTTTAATTCCCATTAATTACACCTACCTCACGTCTCTTGCCTGTGGCTCTGAGGCTGAGCGGGACATGGATGTGCTGCCACAGCCACCACTTCTTTCCTCTTCTCCATAGGCCCCACCAGAACTTTTTTCCCCCTCCCCGACGTGGTCTTGCTGCAGACCAGTTTTATACACATCTCTTAAGGGCTGAGCAGTGCGAAGTCACATCGTCCTGCCACGTCGCAGCAGGGGCCTGTAGCCTATGAAGCAGCAGAAAGCAGCACAGACCTGTCCTACAACACACCTCGAGACCTAAGACAGAGACACTGCAGCAGGGCCACGACTGTCCAGGACAGCCCAGCCCCTGGTGTGTGACCCCAGAGCTCATATCAACCGCTCTGTTGGTGGCATCTTGATGACGTTCCACATCTCCACTCGCGCCCCGTCCTTCTCCTGCCGGCTGGGGCTGTAGGTTCCCTGAGTCGCTCTCCTCCTCTTCATGGCGAGCGCTGTGACTGCAACCAGGGCCAGGAGCAGGGCAGCCCCTGCAGCCCCCACTGCTCCCACCACCGAGGAGTTGCTAAGATGAGCCCAGACTGGCTGCTGTGGTAGAACAGGGTGTTATCAGAGCTTCCTCTGCGCTGTATTTCCCACCCCTCAGCCCCAGGCCCTGGTGCTGCTCCCTAGGGATGCTGCTGTCAGCACAGCTTCTTTTGCTGTCCCTGAGGAGTCCAGGGAATACAGACTAAAGCCCAGGGGACCCATCCTGCTCACCTCCTCCCCCTGCGCAAGTCCCAGGGGCAGCACTGGGCAGCAGGTCCCAGGGGTAGCTCCAGCACTAAGCCCCAGTTCTGCTGCCACCTTTCCTGTGTGGTACCTGTGGGAATGTCTAACAGCTCACGTCACAAAACACTGATTTGCACAATGATTTCAGTAATTCCTGACAATCCCTGCGAGGCCGTGGCTGTCACAGGGCAGGAGGTCACAGCTGCTGTTGCTGTTGAAGGCGCTTGTGAAAACCTCAGACTCCTGAGCTGCAAAGCTTTGAGCTGGTGACAAAAACAGAACAGTATATACAAACCAACCATAAATACCCTCTGTACAATGCTCCTTAAAAATACACACTGTGAATTAGTGCCTGCTTTAACCCTGCCTTTTAAAGCAGATTTAACGCTGCCATTGCTGCCTGAAACGGGGAACGGAGCCAGTGCAAGGTCAAAGCAGGAGCTCCTCAACAGCTCCTGCTGTGGTGAGGGCACAGGACAGTCCATGGGGCAGGAGAGGAGGAAAGGGGCTCACATTGAGCCAACATGTGCAATTGCCTCAAATACCCAGACCCCCTGACCAGCACAGGCTGCCTTGTACTGCCACGTCCATGTCTTCATTACCAGGCCTTAGGGAAACTGGGATAGGGTGGAGCTGCTGCTGCAAGTGCTGGAAAAGGCTCAAGGTCAAAGCAGACCTTGCAGGTGCATCTCCTGGTCAGGGTAGTGCCTATATTAACCGCTCTTCGGGTGGCACCTTTAGGACACTGTCCATCTCCAGCCGAGCTCCTGCCACTTCTTGCTGGCTCGGGCTGTAGGTTCCCTCTGATTGACGCCTCTTCCTTGCAGTGAGAATCATGAATATGAGCCCAATGCTGAGCAGCAGCAAAGAGCCACAGGCTACAGGGACAGCTACTTCAATTAGTGGGGAGGGGAAGAGAGCACCTGGAGTCCCTTTCTGTAAAAGAAATTAATGGAGAAACAATGAAACTCCAGTGGTCACAATAACTTAACTCAAAGAACCCAAAATAGTCAGATGAGAGGGGAAGAGTTTTTTAGCAAACAAAAGCAGAAGATCTGCACGTGCTTGGAAAGGCCCAACAAGGGACAAGTGCAGGGCGTGAGGGCACCTGCCCAGAGCAGGCTCCATTCTTTAATCTCTCTGCAAAACACATTCAAACCTTTTTTTCTTTTTTAAATGGCCTATTTGTAACACGTTCTGAATTTTTCTTTCCCAGTCAGAGCTCGTGCCACCCGTCACTGACACCCTTTACCTGGCAGCTCTGGTGAAGCTGATCTCATCAGGGCAGAGCTACAAACAGAGATTTACTGATGGAACAGTTAATGCCATTACAATTCATGCAGGGCACAAGGACAGAATTACCACGAGGAAGGAAAGGGAGGATTTACTGAGCCAGAGTGAGACCAAGAGCAGCCAGATGCTGGGCCCAGTCCTGGTGCAAGCTGTCCCTGCACCCCTCCTGCTGCTGGAGATGCTGCTCAGCTCTTTGTTACAGCCAGCACAACAGCAGTGGAGTCTGAACAACACTTCAGATATTAGCTGAGATAAAACTGTCCAAATTATATCACAAGCTCCACATTCTCCTCTCTGCCTTTCACTGAAGGACACCCCATTAAGATTTAAATCCCAGTACATGCAGCATCCACAGTGGAAATCTTTCCAGGGGCCTCCTTACCAGTATCAAACTAAAATACATAGGAAGGATCTAGCAAAAACATTTAAACTATAACATTAATGCAGAGTCATATGACAAACCCAAGAACTGACGTATCTTGCAGCAACTTATGAAATCCCAGGGCAAAAGATGCTAAATAATTTAAATGGTGGCTGGCGAGCACTAGATCCCTTGAATTCATAGCTCAAAAGTTTTAAATTCCAAAAGCACCTGCTTTAATGTCCACAAGACACCAAATGCTGTGGAACAGACTTGAAGACAACATGAAGGAGGAAGGGGAGGGTGTTAGAAAGGTCAGTAGCTGGATGGGAGATGGAGATGATACAAGGCTCAAGTATTGAAGAGAGAGATGTAGCTGAGTGAGTATTCCTTAGATTCTGGTGGAATGAGGACGGCACGGAACACAGCAGAGAACCAGAAAAATGGAATTTTTGTCATTCAAATTACAATAAGCCTAAAAACCAAGAAACATTTCTTACTGCTAACAGTAGTACTGGCCACCTCACAGATAAAACCCAAAGACCTCACCCTTGGCTCCCTACAGCTCCGTGCTCCTGCCACAAAACATGTGGTACAGCAGGGAAATGCCCCAAGTACCTGGAGTCCTCCTGCCTTGTCCCCAGCTCTGGCTGTGCCCAGCCTGTGCTCGGTTAGTGCTGGTTTCTCACAGCATGCAGGTTAGTCACCCGGTGCCACCACTGCAGGAGGTGTTCAGGCCACCCTTGTGCAGCTCTTTAGGTGCTGCTGGTGGTGGGAGGGAGGAAGGAAGAGCAGGAAAGCTGTTCCTGTCCTCCCCCTGCCCCCAGCACAGGCCCGACCTCTTCAGAGAGAAAAGACAGTCCTACAAAAAGTAATAGGGATGATGAAAATGACTATGAGAAATCTATGAGTGTCCTGGGACAGAGGAGAGAGAGATGCCCGGAAGAGTCTGGGCATGCAAACTGGCAGGGATGTCAGGCCTGGCCTGTGGCACATGCACTAAGAACCCTCAGGAACAGCAACAGCAGCAGCCCCGCCTCACCCATGCACTGGGGTTAGTACATTCCCAGGTTACCAGAGGAGCTGCCCGGCCATGCACGAGCTCTACAGAGGAAAAGCAAGTGTACGATGGAGCAGCTTCCACACAGGAAGGGGTTCAGCCTCCAGCAGCAATGCCTGGCTTACAAAACCCATGGCTGGGCCCACCCAGGGGCAGCAGCAGACTCAGCAGGTAAAGGGGGCTACTTTTTCACTTGTACATGGATCCCTTTTAGCCCGACTTCATCTGACTTCCCTTCTCCAAACAGCCATTTCATAGAATCATAGAAACATTTAGGTTGGGAAAGACCTCTAGGATCATCAAGTGACTCCCCCACTTCCCTGGGCAGCCTGTTCCAGTGCCTGATCACTCTTCCAGTAAAAAAACTTCTTCCTAATGTCCAATATAAACCTCCCCCGGCACAACCTGAAGCCATTTGCTGCAGTTGCTTATACAAAACATCACTGCAAAGAAAAACTAATCTCCCCCCATTTAGGTTTCTTTGGTAGCAGCTGAAGTCCTCAGCTTCCCGGTGGCTTTAGCTGGGACACATGGGGCAGAGTCACCAACACCCCCCTCCCCAGGGACACTGAACCTGCTGCTGCTCCCCCCCCAGAGCCAGGAGCTCCCACCCAGGGCCGTGCTTACGTTGATGTCGCAGCGCTCGCCGGTGTAGCTGGCACTGCACAGACACTCGTACTTGTGCTCCGAGTCCTGGCACGTGCCTCCGTTCTGGCAGGGGTTTGGGTCACACTTGTTTATGTTAATTTGACAACTGGAAAGGAAGAGAGTATCAGAATTAAATGCAGTTTCTCACATGTTCCTGTGCCATAAAAACAAACGATCCTACAAAAGCCACAGTTATTAAAAAAGTTCCTGTTGCATCTTTTTTTAAGTGCTTTCTCCAGGGTCCAACCCCATGGCATTTTTACCCATTCACACCCATCCTTTTGGCATTCCTGTCTCTAGCTCAGTTAATGAATTCTCATGAGGCACAAGAACTAGTCTGAAAGCAGCTCATGCTGCCAAAATTGGTACTGTCAGCAGGACCATATCAAGCCTGTCTCTGTGAAAAACAGCAGCTCGTTTACAGGCCTGGAGCAGATGTTTGAATGGCAAAAGGATGAAGCATTTGCCCCTGCTCAGGTACCCCACTGATGTAGGAACTGGAGCACAGGCACAGAAAACCAGCACTTACTTCCTTCCAGTGAAACCAGGCTTGCACGTGCAGTTGGCTCCCCAGCTCTCGCTGACACACTTGCCACCGTTCAGGCAGGTGAAGTTCTTGCCACACTGCTGAGGTGGGAACGGCCACCTGGGAAAAGCAAGAGACAACCTTCAAGCAACTGGGTTTGGGGGAAGGTAAAACAGTAAACAGGTAAAACAGGGCCAAGGGAGGAGACAGGGCTGGGGAGGGTCAGACACAGTCACTAGTATTTCTAGGAAGGAGTTTGACACAAGTGGAGAAGGGAATAGTCCCAGCAATCATCCATAACACCAGGGTATTACTTTGAGCATCCCAGAGAATACACAGGAACTGTATTAGTATCGGGGCCTTCTTCACATCATAGAATCATTTAGGTTGGAGAAGACCCATAGGATCACCAAGTCCAACCTTCACAGTGGCCTGTTCTTGCTGATGAAAATATAAAGAGCAGCACTGCTGGCCACAGAAAGGACAACACAGGACGAGGTAACTGCCCACACCAGGACGAAGGCAGAGCACAGGAAATTCCACCTGGGTACATAGATAACTGAACCTCAGCCACGTATTTATCTCAGTGTTCAATCTGAACAGGCACATGTAGATGGAAGTCTAAGTAACATGTTGATTCCTGCTTCCTTTACTGATAGGAGACATACCTTTGGAAAAAATCCAGCATATTTTAGTCACAAACTAATCCGAGTGCTATAAATATAGACCTTATCAAAAAACCCCAGCCCTCCTCCTGACTCTGTACTGATTTCCCAACAAATTTTACATGGAGGGCTCACAAAACGTGTGCTGCTAAGCAGTACAGGCAGGAATGTGGTGGGTAAAGGAAGTTTTTTCTCCCAACGTGCATTTGATAAGGAGCAGGAGACAAATGGACATTTTTAAACCAATACAGAGAAACAATGCCCTTAGTCTTAGGGCCTATGCCATGAAATACAACCAAGCCCTTGGTTGAAGGAATGCTGTTATCAGTCTAGGAGTGCATATGTGCTTTATCTAATATTACAGGAAAACAGGGGTGGAGAAGATGGTTTTTTGGGGAATGAAGAGGGAAGTGACAACAGGCTACAATGCCTGAGCTTCAAACAGCTCTGGAATGTAGCATGGCGATAACCCACAGAAAAAGGAAGTGTCGCAAAGTAAAAGTCCAGTTTATGTGGGGATTCCTCTGACCCCTGCAGCACACCAAGCAGGAAACTCACTCGCAGCGAGGTCCCGAGTACTGCGGGGGGCACTTGCAGGAGTAGCCATAGACCCCGTCGACGCAGGTGGCTCCGTTCCGGCACTGGTGCCGCACGCAGTCGTCGACGTTGATGTCGCACCTCTTCCCGATGAAGCCCCGGGAGCACTCACACTGGAAATCTGCTACTGCATCCACACACTGCCCGTGAACACAGGGGTCTGGCTGGCAGTCGTCGATGTTGGACTCGCAGAGCGGCCCCCCCCAGCCAGCGCTGCAGGCACAGCTGAAGGAATTGAACAGGTCCTGGCAGGTGCCGGCGTTGAGGCAAGGGCTGGAAGCACAGACATCAGCCCCAGAGCAGCCCAGCTGGATGGTCCTGCTGCTGGACTGCTGGAACTGCTCTGGCTGGGGGTAGGAGAGCTGGGCAGCGAAGGGCAGGTAGATCCCCCCTATCCTCACTTCCCCCAGGCAGCCAGTGAAGTTTTCAGCCAGAACAATCAGGGCGTTGCTCTTCAGGAAGTCCAAGTTCCCAGCGCTTCCCTGCAGAGTCACATTAACAGACCCATCCAGACGAACCCTCCAGCTGGAGGCCAGGGCAGCTGGCTCCTCCATAGACACAGAGACACTGTGCCAGGCACCGTCCGTGACCGGCCGCTGGCTCAGGAAGCTCACACCTTCGATGCTATTCCCACTCCTGATGTCCACAAGCAGGGAGGAGTTCTTAATGGCTATCTGGAGGGAATCCACCTCTTCCACAGCCCGAAGCAAAACTGCATCTTCATCCCTCGTCCTGAAATCCACGTGGAGGCTGCTCAGGGTTCTAGTCACTGATGTATTGGTGGTAAATTCAACAGCACCATAATTATTGAATGTTGCATTAGCCAGACCTATAAATAAAGGGGTAGAGTGTAAAGGATTGGGAAGACAATTGGTGTCATGTTTGAGGCAGACCAATGGCAAATTCCTGGCAGGTTCTGTCCCTTAAGAACCGTGTAAGCTTAGTGTGAGCAGGATTACAGGCCTAGCTGCTGGCAGCCTTAAAGCTCTTCCTGTTTACAGCTGCACCTCTGATAATAATACCCAGTCCTGGTGCAGCAATTTTTATTCATCAGTCTCACAGCACTGCACAAAAATACAACTATTCCCCTTTTACTGCTCGAAAAACTAGAAAATAAAGTTAGGAAAGTAACACACCCAAAGCTGCCGAGGAGGCCAGTGGCAGAGCTGGGAACACCCCAACATCCCAAGTTCCAGAACGCTTTCTAGCCACTACACAACACTCTCTCCATACCAGGGCATCCTTATCTGATTAGTGTTTGTCTTAGAAGGAAATTGAGACACATCTGCAATTCTTAATTAATTCTTAATCAATCCACAAATGCGGGCAGTAAAAGTTACACCTCTGAGTACCAGCTTTGTTCTATCACAACCTGGTGTAAATCCATAAAGTGCACCCTGCCTGCAAGAGCATGTACCTGCCCTTCTGCAGCAGGGTGCATTTATTGCAGCAGTAAAGCCAGGAATGCTGCTCGTAGACAGTGGACATTTGGGATTTCACCAAGACATAAGCAAGGTTCAGTACTTACACACGTATCCTGCTGGAACATCTACACAGGTGGTAGCTTCAGGACACGGGTCACTCTCACACCAGACTCTCTCTTCACAAGATTTCCCAGTGAAGTTTGCTGGACAGCTGCAATGGAAATCATTCCAGGTGACAATGCATCTGCCACCATTCTGACATGGCTCAGACTGAAAAACAAAACAGTGCAGTTTAGGAGCAGTGTCACTCATCTTTGGAGCTAAGAGCATTTGGTGGAAAGAAACATGACAACAAAGATTAGTAGGAGCAGAGCCTGAATCAGGAAAGAAGGGTAATTAAAATAGTGACTCGACAGCAGCAAAGGGAGCACAAGGGTCTCTGTACAAGAAATTCCTGCAACTGCTGCTCCCTGTGTGCTGCTGATCAACAGCAACTCCCCAGGCAGAGCTCCATCAACTTGGAAAAGAACAAAGCACAAAAGCAAAGGTGAGAAACAGATGAAACAAGCTGCAAAGCTCCTGAAGCCCTCACAAAGTTCTGTCACTTGAAGGACACACCTAATACCAGAGGTGTGACGATGCTTTAGAGCAGCATGAGCTTCAAGAAGGGCAAAATTAGGGAGTGTGGCCTCCCCAGCTCCACATGGGGCATAAAGGAGAGACAGCTTCTGATCTAAGGGCACCCAGAGACAGTTCCTTGAACTGTTGTTGCTGAAGTGATGAATTCCTGAGGGAAGAGGTTGTGCAATTGAAACAGGAGGAAGGGAGGAGCTGAAAAAGTTACTGGTTAGAGGCTGGAGAGCACGTGAGCTCAGCACAGGAACAGGCTGCCCAAGCTCTACAAACTACCAGAACTACAGCAGAGCTCCAGAAAACCTAGTGTGTAAATTGTATGTAGTATATTGACTGGAGTAGGAGCCTATGGGACCCTGGAATACTTAAAAACCTTCTGATCTTCCTGCCATCAGCAAGACTCAAACTGTTCTGTCATCACAGAACTATAATAAACCCCTGCACTCATATAGGGACAAGGAGAGACACGGTACCTTGCAGGTGTTATCAGAGACGCAGCCGTTCACTAGGTTCTGAGTCTGATTGAGTTCCTGGGGCAGACTGTAGTTGTCAACTTGCAAAAACTGTATTTGGTGGCTGTTCAGTTGGACGTCTTGCAAACAGCCTTTAAAGTAGCCTCCCCAGGTATCAGCACTGTCTGGGTTGGGATGTCCACCAACATACACCTCATAACCAGCCAGAAGAGGTCTGGCTAGGAGCTGTCCTAGCTCCAGGTACCTGTCGGATTGCCAAGCACCAACAGTTCCTCCTTGGAAAGACAGAGCTACCAAATGTCTTCTCCCATCAAGCAGATCTTCTGGAAAGGTCACAGCATCTGTGGATACCATCTCTACCTTCAGCTTGCCATTGTGCAGGTATATGGTGAGGCAGGGGTCAGTTTCGTTGCTGATCTGCAACAGCAAACCGCTGGGTTTCCGACTACGAATGAAAAAGGAGATGTTGAAGTTTGCACCAAGGCTGTCAGGAAGGGTGAAAGAGGCAAAGCTGGTGGAGTTCTCTAGGCCAAATGTTGCTGCTGGGCGCTCTAGAAGAGAAAAAAACCACACATCAGCTCAATGACAAGGGGAATGCAGCTGGCACGGAGCTGGGCAAGACCTTTCTGCCCAACAATTCCAACATGCATCAGGATAATTATGCTCTCCCCCCACAGGTCTGTGAAATCAAGAAGTGAACGTGTCCTTGCTTTACAACCACCCAAGTCAGAAGAGGGAAATACAGGCCTGGCAGAGTCCTTGCCATCTAGCAGATTTACTCAAGGACTTTTAGGCTACAAAATTGCTTTTTAATTTCATAAATTTAGTAACAGCAGAACAACTTTATACTTGCCATGTCTAGGGCTCAGGAGTGTAGCAAAAAATGGAAACAATGCAAGCAGGAACAAAAATTGCAAATAGGTAAGATTTTATCTCCAAATGGTCAAATAGTTTCCCTTAACACTTTGTGGTTTATCTACAAAGCAATATATTCCTATCCTTCTTCAACTCAGAAGCTCGAGATCAACTTTTCACAGTAAACCAACTTCCCCACCCTCCTGCACTCATCTAGATCAGACGGAAAGATGAAGTCAGAGGCTCAACAAGGAGCAGTGTCTGCACCACAAAACTGGCAACTGCCCCTGCAGGAGCAAGTGACAGAAAATGGACCAATGAGAATATTATTTACAGAGTGTTTTGGTTCAGTTTTCTCAGTGGTCAGGTAGAAAACACTGCTCCCAGAGCTAGCACCAATGCTTATCTAGTATGTCTGAAGCACCAATCGAGAGAGGAGCTGCAGATGTACATGATGTGGCACTTACCATATGTGCAAGCTGGGCCTCCATAAGGCCTGGAACAGTCACACCTGAAGGTTGCCCAAAGGTCCACACAGAGCCCTCCATGAGAGCAGGGCTGGGAGAGGCACCACTCGGTGCGGTCACAGCCCCGCCTCACTGCGGAGGACATGTCCACAGGCAGGGCTCCAGGGAGCACAGCTTCAGTGTCCACCTGAAGGTCCTCCAGGCAGCCAACAAAGCCCTGCTGGCTCTGGGTGTTGTTGGCCATTGGATCATCAGCACCTCCAACATAGAAGTTCAGGAAGGAGTGTGGGATCAAAGCAGAGCCACGTGGGGCTGGAGAGCTCTGCAGGCAGACACCAGCATCACAAGAGTCATGCCAGAGCTTTAGCTGCACAGAGCTGTGCAGGACAACTTCAACTTTATGCCACTGGCCATCGTCAACTCTCAGTCCCTCCAGGAGCAGCGTGTACTCAACATCCTCCTCCCTCAGTCCTGCGTGCAGAATGCCATCAAGGAGCTCCAGGAACAAGAATTCAGCTTCGTGGCCTCGGTAAAAAAGGACAGCGCTGGACAAGGTGGTTCGGAACCGGAGGGACACGCTGGCAAGTGGATCTCCTGCTACGTCCCTCCTGCTCTGATTGTTCACGGGCAGCTCAATGAGGAGATACCCTCTGGAAGCAAAGGAAAACGTTGTTGGTGTGGAGCATGTGGCATCATAGAAACCAGGCTGGCACTGGCACAGGTGGCCGTGGCTCTCAGCTTGGTAGGTTGGGATGCACAAGGCCTCATTTTGGCAGTCGTGCGTCTGGCACCCAGTGAGCTTGACCGAGCAGTTCTTCCCTCCCCATACAATGCCATCCTGGCTAGGGGCACAGTGGCAGGTATAGTCAGCAATGCCATCCTCACAGACAGCTCCATTCTTGCAGGGACCCTCCTCACACTCATTGATGTTAACAGCACATTCCACACCTGCGAAAGAGATTCAGAAAGGGGATCTCACTGCAGGGGATTGTGACTCCCTCCCGCAGAGCCAGCCTGCCAGGCATGGACCACCCTCCCCAGCACTGCTGCTCCCTAAGCCAGTTCAGGAAACCACCAAAAGACCAAGAGCTGCCAGCAAGAAACCCCACACTCACCACAGAGTGGAGTGAGGAAACCCCACCTCTGTGCTGTCCTGCCTGGTGCTGCAAAGAGGGTGCTGTTTATAGAGCATCACCCAACAGACTGCTGTCCTCTCCCAGGCATCTCAACCACCACAGGGAAGCACTGCAGAGGGTATCAGAGGGGCAAACCAGCACAGACAAGGATTTTATGCTTCTTTCATGACAGATTTGGTACACTGAACCCCAGATGAAGTCTATAGATCTGACTGGAGCGTGTTTCCTGCACCAGTGTTGCATTAAAGTGGGAAGTTACTGGAAAGCCTCAGTTAGGAAAATTCCAATTCCCAGCTGACCCTCCGGTTGTGAAACACTCACAAAACTCAATTCATTACCAAAGAACAAACAAAACGTGCTCCACAGGCACCCTGCCATACGTGCACTAAGCTGATTTCAGTCCTGCCCACTCCTGCAGAAGGGCACTGGG
The DNA here is from genome assembly GCA_013401335.1 of Brachypteracias leptosomus. Lineage (NCBI taxonomy): Eukaryota > Metazoa > Chordata > Aves > Coraciiformes > Brachypteraciidae > Brachypteracias > Brachypteracias leptosomus. Next base: position 840,966 of record VYZX01005032.1, on the reverse strand, counting down.
TAAAAGTCCTGCATTGTCTCCTTCAGGCACAGGGATCCCAACAGGGCTCAAGGAAATTACAAGACATTACACTCAAATCTGGTTAATGAAAATCTGCTGTCATTTTCCTGAGCATCTCCAGACTGACAGGAGAGCCCTTCTGAACCAGTTCACTTTATCTGGCCCATAACACTGGTTTTCACTAATCTTCAGAGACAGTCCCACAGATAAACCAAGCATGGATTATCCCAATCTAATAGCATTACACGCCGAATCTAGCTAGCAAGCACAACCAGGGCAGCAGAAAGAGAAAGAAGGAATCCACACACAAAGGAGGGGAATCAAAACACAAAAGACATTTGTAAAGAAAAGCCACTAGACAGAATGTGCACGTCAAAGAGATTAGAGAGTTGCCTGAGGGGAAGAGATGAGGGGAGATGGGGCATTAGGAGCACTGGAGCTGGGCCTGATGTGCGATAAAAAATAACCATAGCAAAGATTCAAGCTTCTTGAATTTCTGGTGGCTGGTTCATCCCCCTCCCACCCCAGCCATGCCTCCCAGGTCTCACACTAAGCCCAGCACCCACTGGCAAGCTGCTGGGCTGCCCCCAGCCCTAACATTCCTGGCTCTGACCAGTGCCAGCTCTGCAGACAAGCCAACACTCAACACCAGCTCCCAGCTCCAACACCTCGGGTTGTGTCAGTGCAGGGACAAACATGCACAGAGCTCTGAGAAGCACTGAACAAGAAACAGAAGGCTCTGGTCATTCTGCACTTCCCAGCTATGCTAGAGCTGCTCCGTGGGCAACATTGCCTTGGACTCCTCTAGGATACAGCTCTCTACTGACATCAGCTAGAAGAGAACTGCTCTGTAGTGCCAGTGGAAAGCACTGAATTTGGCCACTAACGTCTGCCCTGAGGAAGAGCTCAGCTGATGGACAGCTCTGGAGTTGGTCACATCACCTCAGCACAGCCTTTTTCCCCAGCTCTCAGTGCCAGGCTTGCTCAGCACACAGAACCTGGGCTGTGATCCTGCCTGTGAAGGGAGCAGCGAGGACAGAAGTAAGTTTTCAGCACAAAGCTATGGCCACACTTGGAGGAAATGTGTTGGAATAGAGCATAATGTGCCTGGAGAAACCTGGTCTGGGAGATGGGAAGACTTCAACTGGAACTAAGAAAAATAGTAGAGCAGTAAAACTATGTGGAGTGGATTTGTTGAGTTATGAGTGGTTTGGGGAGCTCTTGAAACTGTAAGAGGCAAGTCTGCAGCGTGATTTAAGGGCAGAGGCTGTGGAATGGCATCAGAAAGATAGATTTGGATAGTCCCAAATCCTTCAGATGCTGCTCATTTCAGATCAGCTGTTATTTACCACAGCAAAGAGGAGATAGCATCGGCCTGGATAACAAAAGGAGAGATGCTGGGAATTTCTGCATTTCTTGGAAGGCTGGGCAGCAGGGTGGGAGTATCCCAGTATCCCAGCCCTGACACCTGCCTGGGCTGCTTCCACCCCCAGCTGACACCTGTGGGGTGAGTGCTTCATTCCAGGAGGCAAATTAGTCCCTGGGGTGAGTGCACAACCCCCGGCTGGTGGCCAATTAAACACCAGCTTCCCCAGGGGACCAGCTCCTTTGGTTTCTTCAATTGTTTGTTTGAAATGGGTGAAAAGAATACGCTTTACACACTGCTGTCTAACCTCACTGCCACAGACAGGCCAAGGAAACAGAGGGGAGGGAGGGCAGCTCTTCCTGGAGAAACCAAAACCACAAGAATCATCTTGATCACTGTCCCTGCCACCAAAGAGCCTTTGCAGGACTGAAGCTGAAGGAAAGGGCCTCCTGGTAACAGAGAATATTACAGGAGTTCTAAAAATCTGGCTAACGACGCTTTTTTCCTGGAAGCCAAAGTCAGCCCTGTGCTGAAGTTACCCAGTGCTACATCACTGACTCCCTCCATGCTTCCCCAGCCTTCATCACCCAGCTGTCCTGCCCTTACTCCTCCTCCATTAGCACCAGTGTTTTTTGTCAACTGTGTTTGAACATCTCCGCTTTGTCAAAATCTTCAGTTACACCAAAACAAGGCAGAAAGAGGGTATTTCTGTTGCATATTGCCTCTTAGGTATTAATTTCAGTACAGCAGAGGAGTCTGAAATTTGGGGGGTTGGCTGTAGATGACAGAGCGTAAATGAAGAAGGTGATGCCAACGAAAGGAACAAACTTTTCCATACCTCAGAAAAAAAATAAATAATTTCGCCATAGACCATTACAGAAAAAAATAAGGGGGGGCAGGGGGCTGTGACTCCATTTGACAAAACCAACTTATTCTTACGTAGCCTTCTCTGTTCCCTCCAAATTTCTTAGCTCAATGTTTACTATTATTTGAACTATCAATAGTAAGGGCAACGTTGCAAACCTGATTCCTTACATCATTAGGGGACTTTAAAATGTTCAATGAGCTCCTTATCTAGTTAAAAGACTAACAAAGGCAAACCAGTGGAACTTGTTATCTGAAAATCAGAGTGTTATTTAAAAGGCTGCTATCTGGAGACAAGTATTTCCAAACATTCAGTTCATTTAGCAGTGTTTCAGCTGGGTCCCAACTAACAGCCCAGAGGGGCTGGGTCAGAATCAGACCCTGAAGCCGCTGAGCTTTAACAACCTGCAGTATTTGCACACACAAATCTATTCTAGATTCTAAAGCATTGCCGGTGTGGTGAGAACAGTCTCGTTTCACAGATGCAAGTGTTACTAAAATCCACACAGCTCACCACTCCCCGAGCTCAGCTAATCATTTACTGACTTATTAATAAGCAAAGATTCATTATATACAGCGTAAGAATCATATACTTCAATGGATCCATGATATGTTAAGAGAATAAGCACTCAGAAAAGAGATATTCTAATTTAGCTGTCATGTACCAAAACCCTTGAAGGACAAGGTCTATTCACGAGCCCAATCTTGAAAGATGTGAGTTCAGCAGGGCTCCCCGGCCAGCCCCAGCTTGCCCTCTCCATAAGACAGCTGAATTCCAAGCAACCTTTCCCTGGTGCATCCTAATTAGGGTTTGTATTATTATCAAAAGAAAAAAAGGAGGGGAGGGAGAGAGTGGGGAGAGAGAGAATTAGCCGCAACAAACGGACCCCGACACAATTATATTTGCACAATTACTGCCATTTCCATGGCAACACGTGCTCTGACCTCGCTCCCACCCGGCACCACCACTCAAGGAGACGGTGGGGGAGGAGGTGGAGAAGGGCACAGGCCAGCAAAGGGTTTGTCTGCTGAGTTAAACCAAAAACTACTTCTCAATAAAGGAGTTTGAAATCATTAAAGGGAAAAGGAAAATTAGGAAAACACCCATAAAAGCAAAACCAGTGCTCTGCAGAAGTAGCAGGGAGCCAGCCATGTGTGCACAGTGCACCTGAGCACAAACAGGGACCCTGGGACACCCTGGGTTTGATCATCATCCAGGGCCAGGCAGAGCTGGAGCACAGACAAACACGCTGACAGCTCCGCATTCATCTGGAGGCAACAAGGAAATTCCTTGCCCTAAAGTTTCCAAAACAAAACTTTAGGTCTCTTCAAAATAAAAACATTCTTCCTTTCTAGTCAGTTCTTGCTGCTCCTGATGCCTCCAGCCAGCTCCCTGCCCTGGCCAGGCACGCAAACACTCCGGACACGCGGCAATCACTGCAGAGATCTCGTTACCTGCTAGCAGAAAAATTCCCTTCAGGATCACGCCAATCAGCACAGATTTCATGGCCGGCTCCTTCTGGACATTGGTGACAGTAAAGGGGGAAAAAAAACGGGGTGAATTGTGGGGGAGGAACGACAGAAAAAAAAAAGGCTGGAGGGGAAGGGCAGGACGTGTGTAAGCGCTCCTGATGCCAGCCAGACAAAAAGGGATTGGAGATGGAACCAGCCAATATAGCCGAGCCCTGCGCCGAGGTCTAATCCAGCCCTGCTCTAACCCTCCCCAGCTGGCCCCTGTCAGTGCTGACACAAGAATGTGTGCTCCCACTAACCCGCAGCACCACGGCCGCAGCTCCAGCACTGCCAGGGGAGAGACAACCTCCTGCCCTCACCACCTCCCGGGTGAACCTGCCAGATTGCACAAGGCCAAAATAGGGAGTTTTCTTTTATATAGGCTAAGCCAAAAAGCTGCATTTCCACTGCATAATATCCAAACCATCCAAATAGAGTTGGAAGTGCAGAGGAGAAGCTGGGCCCTGCTGTACATCCTATACTGACTTAACTGGGGACCAGCACTTCACAAAGTTTCCTTCCCCCACGTGCCCTGTTCTGTGCATTTGGGAGCACCAGCATTTCCACTCTGCAATATCATGAAGAAAAGTCTCAAGTTTTAACTACCATGATCTGTTTGAGAAGTCAAACTGAATGAACACAATTTCCCTGCATTATGCTGATTGTACTGGTTCAAACATGAGACCACAGAATCAAAACTCTTTCCTTATCAGCAGCCTTATAAAATCAGCTGTTGCAATCTCATTTTTTTCTTTTTGGTTCTGGTTTGTTTTGTTTTGATTTTTTTTTTTAAAAAGATGGTTAGTTTCATATTGTAAAGTTCCTGGGGGCTGATTTGTACTTTCATGTTGCAAGAAGCCCAGACAAGGTTCTTATTTCTGTGAAGAAATGTTATCTGGGAGCTTTTCCCCTAACTTGGGAGTCTCTGTTATATCAATGTCAGGTCCAAGCAAACAAAAACTCCCACATAGCAGAGTCTGGAGTCTGCAATAGCAGTATCACTTTAAGATATTAAAAGAAAGCATTCCAACAGCTCTTGTAGCTGTTTTCTTCATTTCACTCAATCCAAACATGCCAGCCAGTTTTACAGGTACTTTAAGTTGGAGGGATATGGTGAGTGTTTGTTTGTCACCTCTGGGTCCTATGCACACACAGACCTAGCATAGATTTTAAATACTGTCTATATCAGTTGGGATGACCCTGCTGTCTTTGTTCTGGAGAAAACCAACGGGTGACTTGTGCCCATTCAGCCTCCTGCTGCAACAGTGAAGTGTAACCAGTGTGAAGACTGGAGAAGGTTAAATCCCTCCAGAAAGGAGACGCAGCGAGGAAGGGAAGGGAAGCTGAGGGGGGGGTCTCAAGTGTCCCCTTGCTCCCTTCAGCTATATTTACCAAAAGGGATTCTGCTGAAGGGGCAACAGTCCTCTAATCTCTTTACTAGCTTAACCTTTTAGCTGCCCTTTCTGTAGCAGCTACATTTCTAAACCAAATCTGACATCAAGAAAAACCAGCACAGAAAAATCAGATCTATCCAAAGGTGGTCAGTAGGAAGCAGCAGCTCCCATTTACTTCATGAGCTGAGGCCCAGGAACCCGAGGCTATCTGACCTGGGCTAGCACAGGGGTACAGAGTGTCCTTTCACAGCCACCTACCCAGAAGGTACCCTAATATCCTACTTCTTTAAAGACAGCTGACAAAGACATCAGGGCTGAACAATGGTCAATAAACAGTGTAATTACACTGAGACACGTTCACAATCACCATCCCTCCAGCTCAGGCCCTTGAAAAGTTTTTAAGGAATGAATGAGCCAAACTCCACTGAAGTGATTACTTCCTCACAGGTTAAAAACCAGTTCCCGTTCCAAATGGAGGTACCTGTTTTTGTCATGTCCTGCCCTAAACTATGGCCTAGAACATACATGATGAACTGACACCATTCCTATGTATAAAGAAATAATTTTGGGTTGTTTTAGTTTTCTAAAACACAGGCTTTTCCTAACATGTTTTTTCTTTTGACCACAGCTGACACCATTTCCAACACCATGCAATATTCATTCCCCTCCTCACCTCATTTAGTACCTGTGCAATCTTTTGACTCATCCTTACACCCTCTTGGGGTGCATCCTCTACTGAAGCACAAACTGACACGCTGAACAGACTCTTCGGGACCTATTGTGTTGTCCTCTCAGGAATGAGACACCACTTTTGCAATATTTCTGAAAGAGCTGTCTCATCTCCCTGCACTGCTGCAGCCTCAGACAGCACTGAAGCAGTTAATTTGTATAGAAAGAATTTCTCCTGACTCACATTGTTATCCCAACACTCCCCAAATTCCTCAGACTGAAGAAAAAAAAAAAAAAATTAAAAATACAGCAAGAACCCCTGCTGCCCCAAGAAAGCATTCTTCATCAGAGTAGCAAGTTCACTTTAATCAGTGGAGGCAGCTTAAACCCAAGTTCATGGCAGATCTAAGCTGCCACAGAAATGTGTTTTGAACAGAAACATTATGGGAAGCTTCACAAAGTTGTTCTGTGATCCTAATATGAAGTAATAAGCTGTTTACCCAGCATGACTGTACTGGGATTAATTGACAAAGGAGGGGAGATTAATTGCTATTATTTCCCTGTCAGCTTCACTCCTCCACACGCACTCACTGATCTCACAGGCTGCTCCCAGCCCTTCACTGTGTTAATGTGTCAGAGCTACCTCAGCTGAGACAAAATCCTTAACCAAAAGCAATATCCAGAAGAGCAACCTGCTTCTAATCCCTTCAAGGACTAATGAACCCAAATTTGATGAACAGAATGAACTCCAGCGCTCCTCTGCCCATCAGGCTGTGTTTCTGTCAGCTGTGCTGCCCATGAGCACGCTAAGAATTGGAAAGGATTAAAGAGATCTGCAGTTTGGCAGAGCACAGTGAAATCCTGAACTCTGTGAGGGTGCTGGGGCACTGGAGGAGGAGAAGGGAACAGGGCACCCATGTGCGTGGGAATTCAGACAAGGAGGATAAACTTTAAACCACCTCTTTGGACAAGGTCTCAGCTCATCAGTCGAGCACTTTACTCCAGGAAGCAGCAATAAAGGCCTTAGATAAAAGCTGATTTTCAAACACCTCACCTACAAAAGGAAATTTTTTTCTTGGCCTAGCCTAAATTATGAATACAAAGGAAATGAGATAAGCTAGAAAACCCCACAAAGAATTCAGCCAGTCACAGAAGGTGTTAACCAGGAGCTGATTTGAGATTCTGGGAGTTAAAGGACCTGTGTGATGGGTCTTCCCAGCAAGAGCTGCACAGTTACACCAACAGAGCTCAACCACTGTGACCACAGAAGGGAAACGAAAACTTTCCCATGCAATAAAGGGCTAAGAGAGCCTCTGGAATGCTGCTACCTGCTCTTGCAAGAAGTTAAAGGCATAAGGTTTTCTTCTGGCTCCAAGTTTTCCTTTTTCCCACGAGATGGCAGCCTAGTAACACTACGGAAAGGTTACATCCACCTCAAAAACACAGAAATACAAGGTTGGGCTGGGGACCACCTTTCTGATACACTACTTTTTGGTGTTAAATTGCTCCAAACAGAGTACACATGGAATTTAAAGATGCAGAAGACTGAGAACGAATATTTTAAACTAAGATGATGTTTAAGATGAGTTAGCAGTGCACCTTCCCAACAGAGCTGATGTGCAATTTCTCAGCTAGAAAACCAAGACCCACTAGGGTCAGGAAGGGCATTTGTGTAAGAATCCAGACTCCCCATTCCCTTGTAAACAGAGATGGCTTCATCTGCTCACATCACAAAGACCTTTTGACCTCCTAACATAGCAGATTACTGCCTTCAGCCCCAAATCACTGGCTCTTATCATGCAGGGGTGTTAGGGAATGGAGATGTTTTACAGATGTTTCATGTGCCCGTGAGCCAACCTGCTACAGTCAGGAGCCTGTGACAACTAGAATGTTAAGCACCCCTTTTTATTTGAAGGCTGGTTTTGTTCACCTTCAGAGGGTGTGTATTAAAAAAACCCCACAGTTCCTCCAGCAAACTGTCACTCCAGGATACACATCCCCTAGATACACTGATCTTAGGCTCTTCTACATAGCTGATCATCCATATCAAAATCTAGCTCAGGGCCTATCAATTACTTGCTCCAAATCACAGAGTTTTCCCATGGCATTTGCACCCTGAACTGCAGACATCCCACTGCACCTCTTCCCCAGGGCCCATCTCAGCTCTGCTCAGCAGCCTGGGCTGCCCAGCCCTGGAATCCAGCCCTGCAGCAGCTCACTCTAGGGAACCAGAAGGACAGGATTCCAGCCACCCCCCTCAGCAGCATTACCTGAATACCCGGGTAGGCACTGACAGAGGAAGCCATTGGCAAGGTCCAGGCAGAGCCCCCCGTTCTGGCAGGGCTGGGACTCACACTCGTCGATGTTGGTGATGCAGGTCTCTCCTTTAAAGGGAAAGCACAAACAGCCAGCTTGAGTGCACACGTGCATCAGTGAAGGAAAGAATCTGGATGACAACTGCATTCCTAAGTTTTTGCACTTCCTTTTTGTTATCTAAAAATGCAAAAGAATTTATTGAAGCGTGTGTCTCAGACACTTTGGCAAAATAAACCCTGTCACTGAAAAAATTAAGGGAAATGAAGTACAGAAAGGTCAAACGATTTTCCAGTGTCATGGAAGACCAGAACCTTCTGAACTGTTCCCATCTGTGCAACAGTGAACCAAACTCTCATTTTTCTCCCAAAACAAGAATGAAGGAGTATTGTTTAACCCCTCCTACCAGGGAACTTCCCCAGCTGTCAAATCCAGCCTTCTATACACACCTATAAACCATAAGGGAAAGGGTGATACTTCAGCTGAACATCCACAGAGCTTCTAGCTCCAAAAGCAAGATATCAAGAACCTCCTCCTTCTCCTACCCACTCTGATTATACAGTTGCTATCATGAGAGGAGTTTCATTAAGGAAACACCTAGAATAGTTATCTGGGACTCCAGGGAATTAGTTCCCTCTAAAGAGGAGTTTCACAGATACCCTGTAGGGATGAATTCTGCCATATGCATGAGAGACTGACAAAGAGAAACCACCTTGGCATCTGCATAGCCAGAGGGCATTCATCAAAGCACTGGGAAAGTGCAGAGGCTGTTGCCTCAGCCCTGAGACAGGCTTTTTGGACAGAGAAGGACATTCAGACAGCTGCCTGCAATGTAGTCCTACAGTACGTGACCAGAAGCAGGATCGTCACACATCACCTGAAGTACCAGGCATTAAGTGACTTTTGTTGCACAGATAACAGTGCTCCATTCCTATCAATCCGTGCTGCAGCTATCAGGTGTAGGCAGGATGAAGAGGTCCTGCAGAGCTCACCTGTAAAGCCTGGCTGGCACCAGCAGAGGAAACCAGCTGCTTGGCTGTAGCTGAAGTTACTGGGGAAGTCAGGCCGCGTTCCGTAATGGGCTTGGTTGGACCTCTCAAAGCACAGCCCCCCGTTGTGGCAGGGCTCTGCTGCACACTCATCCACGTCCTCTTCACAGTGCTGCCCCCTGTAACCTGCCAGGAGACACCAGGGTCAGAATCATGCACATCTGCACTGGAGCTAGCCTCCTAAATACTGTGGCTGCCTTGAAGGTGAAAATGAGACCCTGAAGAAACTGCAGCTCATCTAGCAGGGAGTCCCAGGGTCCTCTGCTTTCTACACTATGCAGGAGCCAAATAATGAATCTGCAGGAGTGTATTAACTCATGATGGGAAAAGGTAGAAAGGAGAAAGACAATTTTATGGTCGAGATTCAGGTCTGGATCAAGTGGATCTTGGGATGGGCTGCAAAGGGCAGCAGTGGCAGCCTCGCTGTTTCAGACAGAGAAAAAATCACACTAGACCATGCAGATCATTAATCCTTCACTTCTTCAACGCAGCACCTGAGCACGTGCTCTCCACCACACTGTGCCTACATGCTGGCAGAGCAAAATAGATTTCTAGCCTACCTGGCCAGCAGGCACAGCTGTAGCTCTTGATCCCCTCCACGCACGTGGCACTGTTCAGACAGGGGTCAGAGGCACACTCCAGGATATCCAGCTCACAGTGGTCCCCCTCGAAGCCCGTGTCACTGCAGTCACAGTGGTAGCTGTGGGGCAGCAAAACAGAGCAATGTATAAGCTCTTCATTTGCCTGCAAAGCCCAGCGTGAGCAAAGAGCTCACACTCAGCTACGCTGTTGGTCCCCACACCCACTTGTGGGGCAGAGGAGGAGGACAGCCCCATCTGCAAACACACCAATGACAGAGCAAACAGCCAACTCCTCACCCATTGATGAGGTCCCTGCAGGTCCCGTTGTGCTGGCATGGTTGGCTCACACACTCATCGATGTCCTCCTCGCAGAGCACCCCTTGGTAACCTGCTGCACAGGTGCAGGTGTAGAACCCAACGTGATCACTGCACGAGGCCCCATTCTGGCAAGGGTCTGAAGCACATTCATCTATTTCAGCCTCACAGTTCACACCTTTGTTACAAAACAGAGAAACAGGCGTGTTACAAATCCAGAAAGGTACATCTGTGCTGCCTGGACTTGAGCTGGAATCACAAAAGCCAGGTTACCAACCCAAAGTGGCTAGCAGAGCGAGCTGGGCTAATTTTACCCTAAGAATATTGGAAGCTCATGAACAGCATGTGATTCCTACCAATTAGGACCTTCCATTTTTATTTGCAAACAAAATTATTTTGTCTAGACTTTCAGATTTTAGTCTTCTATCAAAATTAGGAATGGTTTCCAGTATTTGCAAAGCTTTAGCCTCTTTCATTCAGGTTTGCTGAAGCAGCCAGTCAGCACTTCACAAATAACATCCACTTTCTGAGTGAGCCAGAAAACCTTGACCTTACATATGGTTCTTGAAAATCCAATGATGGCCGTTTTGGTTTGGGGTCCTTGGAAGGCAAGGAGGACAAGGATGGGCAGAGAAGAGTCACACTGCTCATCAGTGTTATTTAAATTTTATATATGATACAGCTCTTAAAGTTTTAGTTGAACATAGTACTCTTCACTTGTGCTGCATTACTATTAATCAGATCCAATGGTCTGCATCAGAGGCAGCTGCATTTTGAGTACAGGAAAAGTGATCTCTACCTGCTTCTCCAAAACATTGTTCCATTTGCTTACATAATATCTATAACTTGCTTACCTAGGAAAAAAGCATTAAAGCAGTGCAAAGTGCTAATTACAGTGATGCTAGATATTAGTAATTTTATTATGAAATGCTATTAAAAATTAGTGGTTAGCTCCAATATTATTAGTCAAGAATAGCAGTAAGTTATTAAATTTGAGCTCAAAGTTTCAACCTTCCCTGACAGAATCAGGCCTCCCACACAACTTCTATGCAACTGTCTTACCACACCACGTTCCACCTCTCTGAGCTGTCCGTGGCCTGGCATCACCTCCAAACCTTAGTCATTACAGTGGCACCTGCCAATCCATCTAATCCCCCCCTTCCTGGCAAAGGCTCCCCACACAGCGGACATGGCTATCCTAATCCTGGCGGAATGTGGGCCCCCTAATCTGCTGCTTCAAACCCGTCAATACCCAACAAAACTTCCTTCACCCAAATTCCAGCTGCAAGCACCAGGAAAACAACCTGCCCTTGCCAGCCCAAGGAGCTAGAACCTCTGCATGAAGCACTAGATCACCAGGAAAAGCCTCATATTTGGCATCAGAATAACCTGGAGCACAACAAACTCCTCCACAGCTGCTTGGGCCTTTTTATCACTTCCTCAGCAGGGGAATCCCACAATCCTGATTTGAGAATTCAGCATAAAGATAAAAAAGAAACTGCAAAGACAGAATTATGCTTGATACTGAAAATCAGTAGTAATCTTAAGGCCTACGCAGAAATTTTGCTTTTTTTTGACCTTCATCTCTGCTCATTTTTATCAGGGTGAGTCAGCATCAGGGGCTGCATTCCTGGTGGTGTAACTTCTCCCCATTCCACTGGTAATCAGCAGCATTCCTTCACAGAAGCCTCTTTAAACACTTCACTCTGTGACAACGAGGAAGGCTGAGAAAGTTCATGTGCTAGGTGGTACCAGGCAGACGTGGGTGCAGGAACTGCATTCCACCCTGATAAGCAGGGAAAAAAGGAGACCCCCCCCCCACCTTCCTCACAGATAACTCACAGGTGTAGGTTACTCCGAGTCACCATTAGCACAGATCCACAAAAACAGACACTTATGTCACATGCCAAAAAACATTCACTGGCTGTGAAAGAATTGGACTAGAAATGTCCAACTAAAAGACACTTTATTCCAAAAAGACTACTTCCCTTGGGGAAATCCTGCAGGACACAGAGCCACAGGCCAGACAGGCAGAAAGATGTTATACCTGGAAACACTAAGTATACATTTTGTGATAATAAACCTCTTTTCTTGTAAATCTCCCTTAATTTCATACTGAGAGCTAACTGGATCTGCTTTGTAATCAGTACTCAAGCCTCAGACAGTTCACCCACTTCCACCCTTAGGTCCGTGTCTCTCAACATCCCACCATGCATGGAAGTCAAGGCCTCAACTACTGCCCTACACCATTACTCACACACAGTACCCAACACTCCAGGGACACGAGTCGTGCAACAGAGACTTAGTCTCACAGCTGTGAGACAACAGCTCCTCAGGACAGCTATAACACTACAAGCCACAGCAGAGGCAAATGGCAGAACTACACCAGCAGAGCCATAACCCAACCACCCGGGCAGGACATGAGTGTGAAAGGTACCTGTGTAGCCGGGGACGCACTCGCACCAATAGTGATCCAGATCATTCAGGCAGGTGCCATTGTTCCTACAGGGCCGGGAGGCACACTCGTTGATGTCTATCTCACAGTTGAATCCTTGGAAGCCCGGCACACAGAAACAGCTATACTCATCCACCCTGTCCCGGCAGATGGCTCCGTTCTGGCAGGGGCTCGAGGCGCACTCATCAATGTTGTCTCTGCAGTTGGCCCCGCTGAAGCCAGGCTGGCAGATGCAGGTATAGTCCCCAGGACCCTCCACACACGTCCCGTTATTTAGGCAGGGGTGGCTAGAGCACACAGAGCTTTCTGTTTGGCAGCCTTCTCCATTCAGTCCTGTTTGGCATTTACAGGTGTAGCCATTTGCACTATCTACACATTCAAAACGCGGGTCTGTACAAGGGTTGCTCTCACACTCATTAATATTAACGGTACAATCAATACCTGTGAAGCCAGGCATACAGATGCATTCATACTCCAGGAATCCTCGAGTCCTGTTGCAGATCATGTGGTCAGGACACTTATCTCCAGCACATGCGTCATAGAGGAGTTCACAGTTTATGCCCATGTAGGCTACGGGACCCACGGGGCAGGTGCACTCGTAGCCCACTTCCAAATCCTTACAGCTCCCACCGTTTTCACATGGGGATGAGGAACAGCCACTATCATTTTCAGAGCATGAAGTTCCTGTTGAGAAAAGAGACTTTTCGTTAGTCAGCATTCATTGCCCTAAAAAAATTAATTCTTCTGCAATCTCCACATACAACTTGGACGTTGCCCACCTAAGTTCTGTACTGCAAGGGACTGTTCTAGCCAACAAAGTGTCTGTGAAAAATGGCCACAAAGCAGAGGCAAAGCTCATGAAATAGCAAATGGTATCCGAGAAATAGCTACTGCTTCTGGTGAGACAATCCTGACTTTGCCCAGCACTGGGAGTCAAGCAATCAACTTTGGGTTTAGATGCCATTGTGTAAGCAGCTCTCTGCCCCTTTTGCTGCCTTCTGTAGGTAACTATGGGCCAGTAGTGACAGGAACCAGTCTCTGGGGAACTCCACAGACTGCAGGTGGAGAGTGGGCAGCTCTGGCACTACCACAGCTCATCACTCTTGGCCCTCACTGCCTTAGTGCTGGCTGAGAAACGTTCCAACGTGCCATGCTCCATGCTAAGGATCTGCCAGGATCACACTCCACAGCATCGCTGCTCAGCTGACCTCACACATTCCCTCACTCATGCCATCATTATCCCAGCCCATTTTTGGTCATGTCTGCCGTGCCCTGGTGCACCTTCTACACCCCCACTAGTTACTCTGTGTCAGTGGTTTTCTATCAGCTCGCTGCCCCAGCAGCTCCCCAGTCTCTTTGTACCTGAAGGTGGAGGCATCCAACTTCAGGGCTTGAAAGGGATTTATAGGAGGTTTGGGTTTACAAAAGCCTGCCCCTGCCCTGACCTCCCCCAGATGCCTCCCACCAAAAGACCCCAGCCTTTCTAAGTCTTCTTTTAAGAGGCGGTGTGGAGGGGGAGGGAGGGTGCTCAGGGATTTAGACAGCCCTTTCTCTTCCCAGCATCATCTCTACGCCCACCCCTCCTTTCCTCTCTCATGTGATGCTGGGGAGAGTTGCTGAGCATTGCACTGTCCAGCAATCCCATTATTCTGCCATCAACCCTTTTATTCTCAGATTCCCAGTCAGGCAGAAAACAAGGATGACGGAATCTGCCTGGAATCTCTGTGGCAATTAAGAGTGGGAGCCCAGGAAACTATTTGCAAAAGAGCTTTACTAGGCAGGGGACCTGAGCCTTTGTACACTTAATGAGCAGCCCAGTCCCAGCCTGCACCTTCTACAGGCCAGGAGCACCCTCTATGATAAAAAAAGAGACTAAGTCCACTGCGTGTTCAGAAGGACTCCTCTGATTTGGAGGAGACTCTGACTGCAAAGAAATTCCCATTTCAACAGAATTACCAAGCGCTGCTAGTGTGGACAGACCAAAGCCATTTCACAGGCTACATGCTTAGTTTCCTGCTTCCACTATATGTAGACAGTCAAAATGCTTCTTGAAAATAAACATCAAATCCCTCTGCTATTTTCTGTCTCTTCCAACACTCTTTCACAACAGACACCTTTTTGTACCTTCTCTATTTTGGCTCATCATATGACTGCAATGCTCAATGATCTGCATTAGTCATTCATGCTTGTGCATTGCAAAAAGATCTGGTGACAAATGCATGGCCCTCTGGTCACACACGAGCTCACAGACACAACGGGGCTGAACTACAGGCAGGTACCAAGTCTTGACTAACACCTTAAAAGGCTCTCTTGGCTTACCAAAGAACAGCAGGGTAGTAATAGCAGAACTCCAATCGTCTCTAAACTCGCAAACAGTAGCAGTGGTTAACTAGTTACGTGTACTCGTTACCTGTGGTACCTAGTTATGAACAGGACTGCACAGAGGAATGAGTAACTTCAAATTACTCTGTGAAGTGCAGCTTGCAGATAATGACCCATGTTTGCCCTACTCAGTAGAGGTTACAGGTGTATTAACCCCACTAACTCCAGATGATACACCCCCTGTATATAGCATGTCTGTACTAATCCTGGAATATTTCCCAAGGACAAAACATGTCCCTGGGTGAACACAGTATAACCCAAATATTCCTTCGGCAGCAGTGCTAAACCTCTGGCTAAACCAGCCCACAGATGACACACTGATTGAAACCAGGATTTGTTAGAGTGATGTCAGAAAGGGAGATTCCAGCAGAGAGAAGTGAGCACGACACTCGTGATGTCACCAGACACTCGTGATGTCACCAGGACGTTAAACACACGAATTCAGGGTACAAAATGGGCACCCAAGACTTAGGCCACCACCCAGCTTGAGAGACAACACAAAAGACCTTTTTAGCTCCGGGCTCAGTATTTTCACCCATCAGTCCCAAGGCATGCATTCCTCACAGTTTTGGAATAGATTATTACATGAATGTGAATAGCACATGAATATGCACCAAATGCTAATAAGCATAATGAATAAATTGGCTTTTCCTGCTGCACAATATACCAACCATGAAAACATGTAATTCAGACTGTGCTGTTTAAAGACAATGGTGAACATCAAGTCAGAGAAGTCACTGAATGACAGGAGTTTTTTCACAAAAGTAGTTGTTGGGTTAACAACAACATGCGGGATTTTTCCTTTACATTTCACAGGGAGAATATGAACCAGTGATGTTTGTAAGTGGAAAAAGCATTAAGAATGTATTACAGTCATCCCACCCTGCAACTCTGCTCTGAAGGGAAACTGGAGAAGACTACAATTTCTTTGAAGAGCACGGTCCAGGCACTTAGGGGTGGATTAGGAGGAACTTCAAAGGCTAACAGAGTCCCATATAAAGCATTCATTGAGCTCTGCCAGGACAGGTCTGGTTTTACACTTTAAAGGTAGCTGACAAAGATTTTCCCTAGAAGATGAGGTTTGTGACCTTTGGTATCACTCTAAGGCAAACAAGCTAAATTATCAGGCTTTGTTTTAATAATGGGTTTTATAAATTGCATAATTTATACCTTTCCTAAATGATCTTGTCAAAGGGCAGTTGCAAGAGTGAATTTTCTAGACATAAAAAGAGAAACCAGGAATTAATGAGATGCTGGGCAATAGGAGATCCCCCTGGCAGGACTCCCAGAGAGTCCTGAGGAATCCCATACTTCAGTCACCAGGATAAGATGCTGCTGCACTGAGAGTTGTGGGAACTGATAAGGACAGTGTGGGAGGAGAAGGGTCTCAAAGAGCTGCAGCAAGGTTTCTGTCCTTTGCTTTAAAAAACCAACCAACCAACCCCCTCCACTCCCTCTGTTCCCTGTTACCTCACATATATTGTGAAATCTCAGTGGTCATTTTCCCCACAAGGTGAGTTGCATTGAAGTAACATCTTTCAGAGCCTCCCCCCTCCACCCTGACATGATGCTAGCACTGCTGGCAGGAGTGGATCAGCTCCTGCTGATCCCCCCAGCACATTTCCCACTAGAGAAAGATACTGAGGCCAGGGGTAGAAAGGGAACCCCTCCACCTTGAGCATCAGAGTAACACAACTACTAAATGAACTCTGAATAAAGGAATGGAGAGTTACATCTCCATGACAACAGGAAGGCATGTGCTTATATTAGTAAATCCCTGCTGACCTCTGCTGATCTTTCCCTATCCTGGTCAGTGTAAAGGATTAGTGAAAGGGTACATGGCCTGTTCCCAGGACCCACATGCTGGGAAGACTGAGCAGGCCTGGAAAGGGGCTTTCACACTGTTCACCCTCTCTCTGCCTCAGCCTTGCTAACTTTGGAAGGATGGTACATCTGCTATGGAAGGTAATGGCAGAGCAAAATCAAACCTTTCAGTGTACCTGTCCCGGGAGCACACGCAACCTCTTCAGGTGGCTTTACACACCCCTAGGGCTTTACAACCCCATTTCCTTCTTGACACAAAGAGATTAAATCCTTTCTCTCCAGAGCTGAGCAAAGCACCTGCTCCTG
This sequence comes from Brachypteracias leptosomus, assembly GCA_013401335.1. NCBI lineage: Eukaryota > Metazoa > Chordata > Aves > Coraciiformes > Brachypteraciidae > Brachypteracias > Brachypteracias leptosomus. The sequence continues at coordinate 823,936 of VYZX01005032.1, read as the reverse complement.
GTAATACCAGCATCAGGAAACAAGCCCCCCAAACTCTCTGATGCTACTGACAAGCTCATGATATGCTGGTAATTGGCACTGATTTTTCACCTAGCTGAAAATTTTCCATAACTTGTATTCCTTGTCCTGTTTAACACAGTAACATGCAGCTTTTGACAGCTGCCTTAACAGTGGGCTTCTACTCAACATCAGAATATTAGATGTGGGCATGGGAAGCTTTCCAAACACCAATGTTTGATCACAACTACTAAGCCCCCAAGCCTCAGCACCTTACCACCTCTGGAACCAACAGGAGAAGCTCTGCTGAAGTAGTTTGTTCCCATCTACCAGCTGCTCCCTCTCCCTCCAATAACTTCCCATCAGCTTTTGTTTGAATGTCCTGGTCTCATGTTCAGGTGATGTCACCACTAGGATCAGGTATATCCAATGCCTCTCAAGATCCTAGTTCCCAAAGTCAAGCTCTTCCCCTCCATTTTTCCATAGCAACCAGTTATCTTTTTTTCTTTTTATGGTTGTGCCGATAGTATAAAAGGGAGAACTCTACTCCAGGTTGAGATACTATCTGCTGGCTGAATCTAAACATCATCATCATCCCAGGCTATCAGCTTATCAGATCTGACAACTTCTGTGAAGCAAGACATGACACATGACAAAAAGCACCCCTCCAAATAAAGATAACCAACAAGCAGTGCTGGCAATCAGCAGGTAGCACCTCTAAGACAATACTGAATAAATGGCCCAGCCAGATGCCACAGATCCAAGCAATGCCTACAGCATCTTTTAGAGAAGTCATTTTTAAAAGAGCCTTACTATTCATGCCTTTGGTATATCTTGCAGGGTTTTGGCAGATTAAACACACATCCAGTATCTTCACCAGCTATCAGCTTGGATACTCATTTAAAAACCTTGAGTGCAGTCCCTGCACACAGTTAGATGCAGTTTTAGATGGATATTGTGCATTCATCACTTCCCAGCCTACTTCTGACATTGTTTTCCTCTGTTACTGGAGACCACAACATTTGCATGTGTGGTTTTTGGTGTGACAGAGCTTCTTCATGCCAGAGCTGTGTACGTGGTCCGCCAGTGTAACATATTTATAGACTTTATAAAGGCCTAGGCCACTAGACTTTCATTAAGACAGGCATAAGAAGGTGTGGCTCAGTTTCCCCTTATGAAATACACAGATTATTTACCCCCCCAAAGAAGCAGAATGCTGACTCCTGGCTCTCTCCCACTCATCATGCCCAGTGAATTGCTGAATGGTGCCCAATGGTGGGCAGCAATCCACAGGGCTGAGCAGTGCCAGTATTACAGCCAGAGGCATTAACACCATTAACCAGACATACCGCTTTGGGGAATTAAACTTACTCTTAACACAGCACAAGGAGCCAGCTAGCTTGTTTTCAATGTCTGTTCACTGTTTTAATGCAGATTTGAAGAGGTATTTCCTATTATCATGCTTCTAGAACTTGGAGAAAGACTGGAGCTGTAAATCTATGGGTTTTGATAGCATTGCATATATTGCCATAGTAACTCTTTGATCTTCTGTGCTTATGACACCCCAGTATTTCCCCTTAATAAACACTCCTCCAGGCTGACCTTCATGGTTTACAGGTTCTCTGATCTCTCAGCCATTTCCACAGATCAAACACCAAGAGAGGGGGTTTCCTGTGTATTCAGTTAACCAGATTGAGTCAGAAGCTTTAATTTCCAATTCTTATTTAAATATACTGACAATCAACAAAACAGCTGGAGAGATTGTACTTCTTTGTTTCCACATTTTGAAGTGAGCAAGACTTAAACTGTCCATCTGTCCAAGCTAATCTCAAGAGCTCTCATTAGAGCAGATAGCAAACTGCCAGGAAAAAGGGTTTGTTTGCACGTGTGGTCCCTCTCAACAGGCATCCAAAGCATTTTCCAGGTCAAAGGTATGCGAATTACTGTGCCCATTGCTGGCCAGAGCTGTGGGAACAAAAATGAGTAGACTCACTCTGCCCTCCAGAACCTCCTTTAGAACACAACAAACGAAGGTGGGAGCTCTTGTGCCCATTACACAGACAGCAGCAGTAACACCAGTCACAGAGTTGGTATCACTGTCCCTCTGGAGTTTATTCTGAACAGCTGGAGATCATGTGGATGTGGCTGCAGGATGGTCTTATGGGCACAGCTTGCAACAGGACATCTGGATAATCAGAATTTTCTCAAACATTCTGAACAGATAACTTAGTCACTTTGTACTTTGATGACATTTACACTCAGTCAATTAGAAATAAAAAAGAAGCAGCCATATACCTTCACAAGGGCAACAAAAGGCATCTCCTTGCGGCCTTAAAATTCTACAAGTGCTACATAAATACCACCATTCACTGCAGCTAAAACCTGGTAGAATTCCCCCTGCAAAACAGGAGCAGGTGGAGAGATGATGGGGACTCCCACTTCCCTTGAGCTTTGCTGGCTGTGTCAAGATGTGCCATCCACCTGCACTCCTAAAGAAAACAACATTCTCAGTAAATCCTATTCCAGAAGAGAGCTTTACCCACGGGTGAGAAGCTGTCAGTGCAATGGTCAAACAGCACAAATCCCCAGAAACATGCCAGCTCCCCAGCAGCCCTGGGCTGAGCAACAACCGCACAGCAATGGGCCTTCCTCCTGCACAATGCAAAGCACCGTAATTGCTTCACACTCCAAACCAGTAGCTATGGTTACTAGATACAAAAGACAGTCCTGCTGCTTCCCTGTGGCCAGAGGAATTCCAGGCACTTGGAGCAAACGCACCAGACAAAGAAGCTGGCACAAGGAAAAGGGGGGGAAAAAAAGAAAGTGCACACACACAAAAACCCCTTATTTTGACTTTTGTATTCATAGTCTGAGGTGATCAGAGCAAAGGAAATTTAGGGAGGCTTCAGAGGAAAAAAAAAACAAAGTCTTGGGGAACCAAAGTGAGCTGAAAACTTTCTCCAGCTCTCAGAACATACACAAACATCACCCACTGAAGTGAGGACATGCCCAGGGCTGCGTTCAGCAGAGAAAAGGCACTTGGACTGTGTTTTCTGCATGTTCCCCATATTCTACCTCCACTTCTTCACGTCATTGATCATTCCTGATCTAGCTCAGTGGAAACCAAACAGGACTTTTACATACAGCTCCTGGCCTGGCAGTGCCCAGGAGAGGATAAAGAGGCAGGTTCAATCCCAATCATACTTTCCAGTAAAAGGTTGGACATGTTCCTGACATGACCTTATAATCCCCAGATGACTAAAACAGATGTCTAGGCCCAGCAGATCTCCAGGCACCCATTCCAGATGAAACGGAGAAATCTATTTCTCAGGGAGCAGAAGAAATTGTATACAAGGGTGACTTTCAGAGCCCAAAGAAACGTTCATGTGAACTTGAAGAACTCCAGTCTCTACTTCTCTAGGTACATTCCTCTTTCACCCTATAAGTATTTCTAAAGCATACGGAGTGGAAATAAAGCTCTGCATTTCTTCTCTATGGGCACAACCATAAAATTCAGGACTTTTCAACCGAGAAAATGGTTACTGTAATAGCTGAATCCTTAACTACACTTTTAGCTGTTGTGAATAAATGCATGCCTACATGTGCACAGGGAGAAAGACAAAAGGAGACAAGAAATAAATAGAAGAAAAAACATACCAGACAAGTTTTCAGGCTTCAAATCTAACTGTGAGAGTGACATTTAGTTCAGTCACCTTTGCAATACAAGGGCAGATCACAGATTTGATCCAAAGTTACTGCATAGTAGCTGGGTAAGAAACAGGCACAGAAGACAAAAACTTACCCCAAAACAAGAGGAAAAATGGCAGCAGGAGAGCAGCATTGTACACCCTGGAGGTAGTTCTCTTTAATTCCATGACAAGTCTAAGAGTGGCTGTTCTAAAAACCTCAGGGGAGAATCAGTAGTTGGAAAGGAGCAAAGAGCAGCTCTCCCCACATCACGGACTTGGGAGAATTGTCTCTCCTCCAGGCACTCGGTCCATGCTCTGCTGGACTGGGGACCAGCACTAACAGAGTGGACAGAGTCCCTGTCCCCCCTCCAGCTCCACTCCTGTCCTGGAACAAAGGGAAAACGCTGCCTGGATCCGCGGAACGAACCGCCCCGGGCACAGGCGGCGGATTTAGAGGCACAGCAGCTGGAGGGCTCAGTCTCCTCCCAGCACAGCCCAGGCTGGCCAAGGAACTGGGGATCTAGAGATTCAGAGGACGAGGCAAAAGGAAAAGGGTGCTGTGAGGATTGGGCTTTCTGGCTTTTTGAACTCCCCCTATATAATGAAGGAAACAAACGTGGTGTCTCCTCCACAGATGAGACAGGAGTGCAGAGCTGGCTTGGGGACGAGGTGGACAGGGGTCATTTCTAGGATATGGGCTTCTCTATCAGCTTGTATTTACAACCAAACTCCAGACAAGGATCAATCACAGTTTTCTGATAGAGGCTGCTTTGTTCAAAGAGAAAATAAGACAAGACCACGCTGCTGATCCCAAAGAGCAGGGTCAGTCCACAATTAGTCTTTGTTGGTGTCTCCCATCCACCAGATGTGTGAACCCACAGGACATTCAAACCCACAAAATACACATGGACCTTCCTCCCAGTTAATAAGCAGTTGTACAGATCAACAGGAGAAGTATCTGCATAACACAAGCATGAAATCACATCACCACCTTCAGATGCATGTGTTTAGTTTTAGAAGTGGAAAAAATGATCAGTGACCATTGTTTTATGAGAGTAATTGGAGAAAAGACAGCACACACTCAGTTGTGACCTACTAAATACCTCTAAATCCACACCACAATTGGATTAAATTAACTGTAATGGGAATTACGTACATTGCCTCACCCTTCCACAGACAACTGAAAATAGAAGGCAGGTAGGATGCCACACAAATTCCTAGTTTAAAGAAGAAATATACAAGATAGGAAGGAGTTGGTGCAGACAGACCTGGGCTGCATATGACCAAGACAACAGCAACTCTGCAATGAGTGATTTATGTTATCCCAGCATCCTCCTGGAGCAGACAGGCTGACGGGCCATGTGCAGGGCAATGGGGTATTTACTGCCTTGGGTTTACCTCTGGTGCAGAACAGGCACAGCAAGAGCATTTTCACCACCAAAACACTGCAGTTCAGGAACAAATGGTTCATCTCACTACGCTGCCTTGGAATGCTCCAAAGATGATATATCACGTGTTATCAACCTTATCTGGACCACCCTGCCCCCACTTTCATCTCTGCTGTCTTCAGTCTGTTTTCTCAAGATCAGCCTCAGCATTAGTTTCTTGCCAGTTACCACAACCATCTGGAACTCATTTCTCTCTCTTTAGACTCTCATTTTGCTGTCAGGGGATGTAACCAAACACTGACACGTGCAGAATCTTTCTGCTCAGAAATTCTTTGCTTCACCCACGTGGATCATCCTCCCAACAACTCACCTTTCCAAATACCTATGAATCCATTGAACAATTAGCATTGCAAGAAACCACCACTCCTCCTCGACTGAACACAGCCACTCCTGTAAGTCAACTAGTGCAGTACTTCACAACACTTGGAAAATGCAACTATCTGTAGTAATTTATGGCTCATGTCTACCTGAAGGACACGCTCGGCTGTCATAAAACAGAATTAGTGTACCAAATCCCCACGCTTAAAGTGGAGGTCCTCCCACAGAGGCTTAGGTCTCATGAGCTCTGCTGCTACTGCTGTGCACCTCACACCCCTGACAGAGCTGCTGGCCACAAAAGACTTGTCAGACATTAGGTAGGCTCAGAAAAGAGCAAAACGGCTTAGTAGGGGCTGAACAATTAAAAAGATGCAGAAAGGAGCATTCTTGGTGTCTCTCAATACACCTGAGACAATTTCTCCAGTACTGGCTTCTTGTGCTAGCGACTGAGTTTTACTCTGGAGTCTTCATCTGTTTTCTGTGAAGTTGATGTTGCTATGTTCAAGCTGAACTGTTAATATGGCCAGTACCTTTCTTTTTGAAGGTACCGTTTCATGCATTTGCCACAACAGGGCTTGGACTGGAGCCACCTGGAAAATGGCAGCAGCGTGTGGTTCTCAGGCAAACCCTTCCACAGGCAGAGGTGAGATTCTCATGCCCGTACCACTGGAGGATGCACACATTCTGAGTTCTGGGGTTGGAGCGGGCTACGAGAGATGATGCTCTTGAAAAAAGCACTCTTTTGCTCCCTCTAACTGCTGTTAGCTGCTAGCACATCCAAGTGGTCTGCAGGGACTTAAGACTCATTTAGTGTTGCTCAAAACCCAAGCTAATGAAACCCGCACAGGTCAAGACATTCAGCTTCCTTTTAATAATCAAAATTAATCCAGTGTCTACCTGTGAGGATATTAGAATCTAATTTTTTCAGTGTACATGGTTGCAATTTGATGAGATTCTGCCAGAGTAAATGGCAGCCCTTTTCTGTGAGGGACCCTCGGGCATACAAATGTCAATGTGGGTATTAACCAGCTTAGTCCAATTAAAGGACCCTAATGCAGTTCTGTTAAGGCCCCGATTTGTTAGGCTTGACTACATTTCCAAAGAAGGAGCACAACTGGGTGGATTTGTTATCTAAAGCATAAGCTCCAAGTCCTTAGTCATCCTTGCTAAAGCCTTCCCCAAACCGGCCGTGGTTTGTGCTACCTCCGCATCGCTGCAATCCAACGTGAGCATAATCTGCTCTTTAACATAGCATTAAAAGCAGAGCCAAAGGACACAGCTGCTTTCGTCGGTGTGACACTCATTACGAGAGACTTAAGGACAGCATAACAGCAAGGCTTCTATTCTCAGCTGGGAGGCAGGAAACTTTGCAAGCCGGAAGCACATGCCATGGAAATGGGGCAGCAGTAGGCAAGCTGGATTAGAGAAAAGGGAGAGAGCAGGGCTGGGGTACTCAGCAGAACCTTTCTGCCTTCTTATTCTATGGTCTTTTGGTATACTTTTCACAGAACAGTCCTATACATTTTTCTACACACAGTTCAGAATGAGCTGTGCAGCAAAGCACCCAAGGAAAACAGCCCGTGCTTTCCATTCAAAGAACAATGTGTGCCTGCACGAGTTTCACAATCTTTCCTCACACAGGGCTTAAAATAATCCTGATATTACAGACTGGATACTAAAGCCCAGCCGTGTGATATGACAGCCAGTATCACAGGCAGAAGATGGTCAGAATAAAAGCATTCTTACCTCCTGCCATAGGCATACACTGTAGCTGCCTCAGAGAGAGCCTCACCTTCCCTCCCTCCAGTTCTGGAACCTCCCCACTGAATATAAATCTACTTTTCTAAATTGAACAATGCAAACTAACAGCATCAAAATCTTCTGATTGTTTCCCCAGCTTTGTTCTCTGAGGGTTATTAGGTACAACCCTAAACAAAGGAGCCCATACTAATAGTAGCTGCAGACTTGGAACTTGAGAAGTTGTGCTAGTAAATAAACAGACTTCCAGTTCCACCCAAAACCAGCAGGTAAAAACTGACTGCTCCAGTCCACTCTCCTCTCCCAGTCACTGCTGAAGAGGGCCAGGGATACTTATTAAAAATTTGGAATTTCAAGCCTGCAGAGTCACAGGCCAGTTATGTAAACTGAAAAGTTCAAATACCACTTGATGATGTAATGCTTGAGGGTTCTCCGAGGTCCAATCTCTAACTTGAGATTTGTTCTTTCCTCTAACAACTGAATTTATTTCCTTTACCGTGTGCTCTCACCGCTTCTCCAGGTGGCCACTAGATGTCTGCTCTGCACCGTGCACATCCAAGCAAAGGCCAGTGTGTGGAACAGGTGAGTTGGAAAGAAATTCATGTTATCACTAGTAATGAAGGCAACTAGAGGCACCCCGGGACACTGCTGGGCTGTGCCAAGCAGCACACCAAATGCTGCAGCACCTCCCATGACATTCGCACACCAGAAGAGCCAAGGAAGGGTTCTGTCTGTGAGTCAAAGCTCTAAAGTTACCACTAAAACCTGGCCAAAACCACCCAAAACTTCCAGTCTCAAAACATCCTAATTGCACTGTTTTGACACAATAAATTGAAGCTTCCTGTCACTGCTAATCAGAACTGCTGGCAAGGAAACCAAGCTGCCTGTGACCCTATGACATGGGTCAGTCCCAGGTATTGGCAATTAAAGAATCTGCACAACAAGAAATAGCAGAAATTGCTCTTTCTTGCCACGCAGTGACTCGATAGAGCAGCGGGAAGGCTGGTCAGGGTTCTGCCCCAGAAGCACAATAATCCATCTCAGGTAAAATCACAGTGTTGAGGAAGAGGAGGGTGGCAGGTCAGTAGGACAAAGGCAGAATGAACATTTATTTATGAGAATTTCATGTGAAATACCTGCATGGCTCAGTCTGACTGTAACATACACACCCTATCCACACAGGTTCAGGGTCTGCCTCTTCCCACACACACAGCCCTCCAAGTGTGGCCACCAGGCGCCATCCTGTGGCACCAACTCGCCTGGTGAGGCACGGTGACCACGCTCAAAGCCATCATCTACATGTCATAGAGCTACAAAAGCCTCTGTGAAATCCTGCCACAACCGAGCAACCACGACAACATCAGCTCCTCTTAAGAGAGTATCATTTCTACAGAGAAATGACATCTTGAGCACAACTTTTTCTACTCGGCAGCACCAGCAATTTCTGGGAAGACTCCCTCCCACATTTCTCTGCAGGCTGTGGGAGGGTTAGGATCCAAGGGGACAACATTGAAGCAGATTCACCTAAAGTCTGAAATCACCTATTCTGCCCTGTAATACTGGCTGCTTGGGCAGAGATCTTCATTACCAGCCCCATGCCAAAAAAGAACACACCATAAAAGCCATCACAAGGAAACCCAAGACGTGTGTACTACCTGTAGCTTCCTCTCCAACAGATAAACCCTGTCACAACACCCACAGACCAGGCTGTGGTGAGGACAGGGCCACACTTCTGCCAAGTTCTCTCTAAAGGAGGCTGCAGAAGTCAGGTTCTGACCACGTATGTCCCCTTTGATCTACGTGAGCCCCTGCTGGAGTGCTGCAGGTCAGCTTTAAGCCCCCTTTGATCCTCTTCCCCTGCTTTCAGCTGCCTCTGTGGAGGTGAATCCTTGCGAGGGGCCTCTGTTAGCAGATGGGAAGATGAGAATGTTGATCAGCTAACTGTAAAAAAGGTCTCAGGCAAGATTTTCTGCAGTAAAATGTTACAGCAGCAAGAAGGATGTACCCAATACACTGCCTGGATCTAAGAGTGTTTTGAAGTTGTGTTGACTATGGAGAGGCCTCTTTGCTGCTGATTTTGTCAAAACGATCCAACACGGTGTCAATGCCCCTTCTCCCCAGGACTCAGGGCTCAGAGGGAGCCTCCCAAGCCACTGGAGGGCACTGCTGGGCAGCCTGCTCAGCTACCAGCCTCAAAGCAGCTCTGAAGGCAACCTTCTGAATTAGCATATGTTTGTTGCAAACGTCTGCATCGCAGGCAGCCCCCGAGTCCTGCTGGTGCCTAGGGCGCTTAGCAGGCTTCAGGGGAAAAGCTAAATGCTCAGCCAGAACCTAAGGAACCTACAAGCAGAGCCAAAGGAAGGCAGCTATGCCCTGCAGCAGAGCCGGGGTGAAAGGAACCTTGTAATGCAAGAGTTTGCAGTCTGTGAAGGCCAAGGAAAAAGGAATTTTGGAAAAGCCCCCAGTTGGACCTGAAAAACAGACAGAACCAGCTGCACCGTGTGAGCTGTGTGATCTGAAACAGAGTCTAGCCTCAAAATCCTGTGTGACATCTTTCTGCCATAGAAATGACACCTTTGAATGCTGTATAGACCAGCAAGCTCTGCCTCCTTTTCCTTCCAGATGCAATCTCTGCAGCCTCTCACAGCCTGCTCTGTAACGAGGCCTCTGAGAAAACTGGACATTCCTACCATGGTACGTGGCAGGAAGTGAAATGGATGGAGACCATGGATGTGCCAAACGTTGAGGAATGAGTAATTTTATCCAAGAAGCTAAAGAAGTGGGGCTTACTTTTGTGCATTTGCACCTTAATGAACATTCCACTCAAGAAATACTCCCGTGACCTCCCAATCTAACCCGGGTAACTACACAGACACATTTGTCAGTATGAAGGCCAGGGATGACTGTACAGGAGCAGTGCTGTGCAGTGTCCTGACTCAGGAGCTGGGGATGCTGTCCAGATACTTTCAGTATCATAGGCTCACACACTTTCACTTTCATAATGGTCTTGTAATGGCCTTGGTCACTTTCACTTGTACTATATGACACTAAATGAAAACTTCTTCAATTCCATTTCTACCTCTCTGTAAAGCTTGTTCAAACAGTTCCCTTTTCTCCCGCAGCCCTTTGATTCAGGCCAGACAACAGCCCGAATGTAACATGGACACTCAGCACCACACAGCACTTGGGACTTCTGAGACTGCTGAGATTTCACAACTTCACACTTCAAAAGGCAAAGAGTCAACTTGCAATAGTGTCAACTGCAGGGGCCGTTACAACATCTCCTCTTATAACTTCAGGAATCATACAGCCATATCCCTGAACCCTTGGATGAGCTTATGGTTACACTGACTTCTTCTTCTTTAGTCTGAGTTAACCCTAAGAAGTCTTCAAAAGTGCACACTACATGTGAACCATCCAGCACCTCATATTACAGCAGCCAACTTTCAAGAGTACATGAATGAGAAAATAAAAGCCACCAAAAGACACAGGAGGAAGCCAGGAATGGCAACACATTGTTTTTCTGCCTTGAAAGTTTCTTTCCATTCAGTAAGAGGTGATGTCCTCCAGATAAGGTTTTAAAATAGTGAATCCACTCCTGGCTATCCATTTCCCAACTAGTATATACTTAACTCCAGTTTCCTTGTTTATTTCCCCTCAGTAACTTAACCCTATCAGCAATTTCTGTTAAAACCCCAAAGCTGACACTTTGTATTCCCACCATCCAACACCCACTGGAGCAAACACTGAAGTCAAAGCCATGGATCATTTTCTTCCCATGACTTTAAAGCTCCTCAGCCTCCATTAAACTAGCCAGTAAGGACAGTGATTTCCTGATTCTGCCCAGCAGAGGACTTGATCTCTTGTCTTTTTCTATTGCTTTACAGAAATGGTACTTCAGTGACAAGCACATCCTTACAGGCTGATAGAGTCTCACTGCTAGGTCTGAACAGGTTCCTACAATTTAGGCACCAAGAGCGTATCTGGGCAGTAACACGCGGGAATTGCCACGGCAGCAACGGACACAGTGCTTCCCAACTCAGTCACCCATCCTCAGCTGGAATGGAGCTTCCAGGGGTGAAATAAGGTCAAAAACCAAGGAAAGAGTGAAATGGGATCTGTCTGCCAGAAAGACAGGTGTCAGGCATCCCATCCACAGAGCCTGAGCAAGGACAAAACGGTCATTCTCCCTTAGCTGTGGTGGGATGTGGGGAATTTTGAGCAGATGTTAATAGGATGAATACATACTAGTCACACAGCCTCAGAATGATAATGCCTCTGAATACCAAAAGCACATTGATCTCCTGAAGTGCAGAGTCAGAACATCTAATGGCTCTGGAGAGAGCAGGAAATGCTCAAAAGGGAAAAAAAAGATAAAAGAAAAATATAAGATGCTTTAGATTAAGAATTTTATCAGTTAAAAAAGCCTTGGGGCACACAGGGAATGTTAAAATGCTACATACTGAGGGGTGCCATGAATGCATACTTTGTGCACAGGAATGAAAGAGTGAATGTACAGAACTTGTATGATTGTAACAGCTCTAAAACATTTCTTCTAGGTAGAATATTAGAATCAGGAGGAACCAAGAGGAAAACAAATCCTTACTGCACTGTCCTGGTGGATCAAAACTGTGGGAAAAGAAAAGCTAACGCCAGCGACGCACAGAATGCAGATACTGTTCAGAAGAAATTCAAAGGGAAAGTCTTTCTATTTTAATGACCTCAGCTGTTATTAGTAATGCAGATCAGGGCTTTGTTCTACAAGGAAATCTCATTTCTAACCTGCAGTGTCTTTTTCAAGTGTGAGACGTTTGAAAGCTCCTTTTTAAACAAGGGTTGTGTAACTGGGAAACTCAATTAATTCTGTTTGCTTTGATATCTATTCGGTTCAGCACCATACACAGGGTCAGAAGCAGAAGGTGACCCTCCACTCTGTCCAAGAGGTCTGATGGCACATGCTCCCTGCTCTGTGGTACTGATCCAGTGTTTCCACCATCCCACAAAAGCATGCAGCTCTCTGAAAGAGGACAAGACTCCAGGACAACAGGACTGCGAGTTATCAGCTTGTTCAGAGGGGGTTTCTTTTTTATGAGCTAGAGATCAGACTACACCAAAGTTTGCTCTCAGCAGTGCCACCACAGGAGCATATCATAGTTCTATGAACTCTGGTCAATAGGATTTTATATCCACCGAACCACTGAGGACATTAAGCAAACACATTGAAGAGATGAGAAAAGATTCCAGTTGTCCTGAGCTTCCCACTCTCTGACCGCAAAACCACAATCTCACATCAAATGGGGAATGAAACTCCAGGGACGTTTTAATCCTACACCCCTGCTCTAATTAATAATCCTACCTTATCAATATTTGATGGAACTGTTATGGTGTCTCCTCTGACCGTTACACTTGACATATCATACTCTGAATTACGCGGCCCTATAGCAATGTAACAGCAATGTAACCCTTTCAAGGTCACACAGGCAGAGAGCACAGCACCTTACAGGACCCTGCCCCAGCACCTATAGCACATGCAACTGGGTAACAACTGATGCAAAAAGATCTACTGCCTCAGCCCTGAATGACCCCTCCCCTTTGTGGCCCACTACACCACCACCATATGGAAAAGACAATATATTTGTATCCTGAAAACCAGCCCGAAACACAGATAATGTTGAGCACAAGAGAACAGTTATTGTGTGTACTGGCAGAGAGAATCACAGATACCAAGGCACAAAAGCAATTAGGACAAGGAAAACTTAGAGATTTCTGCCAAGTGAAGTGTTGAGGAGGAGGAGGATGTAGCCTGCCCTGTGCTAGATATACCAGAAATGCCCATCCCTCGCCACACACTCGCTCGTGTCACACAGGCTCACTCAGATGAGCGCGTGATGAGAGATGCTGTTGTGGCTGCATTTCCACAGGGTGGAGAGGTTATTGCTGCTATGCAATTGCTCATCAGCACAGGTCCACAAGAGATCCCCCCCTCTGCTCTGCAGGCGTAACTGCAAATGCAATAACTCCCCAAACAGATGCTGTTAACATGATCAAGAATATTAACTCGGCAATTGCAAGTGCTTAAACTAATGTGAATTGCTTAGGTAAAAGGCAGCTCAAGAACAATTACATGCAGCTACATGAAAAGTAAAACATTCCACAATCCACATCACGTTCCTTAAGGATTCTCCTTGGAAAACAGAATACCTACTCAAAATTCTCCATCAGTGCAGAGTCATTAGGATGAGTCCTCACTGCTGAAGAACTGAGGCATGGGGAAAGGTGCTACAAATTCAGATACAGAAAGGGATTTTCTGTACATTCTTCAGCCTGTCAGTCTCTGAATGCTGTCCCTTTCATCTGGAAGGGAGCTTATTTAAAATAAACACAAGAAGTGAAAGTAAACCAAACATTTAAGAGAAGAATAACCTACTAACAGAAGAGAAGCACTCAGCCTAAGCATTTCCTTGGTGCTTCCCAGCTTGCTTCTCTACAGGACAACTGTTCCCAAAGCAGAGGTAGGGGCCAAAGTATGGCATGTATTTGGAGGCTTACACTTTCTTGTCAGACTAAACATCTTCCCAGCTCTAGGCTTTTACTGCATTATACAATGTTGGTATCATAACATGCAGGTATCAATTCACACAAATACAATGAGGGAGCAGAGAAGCAGATGAATTAATCCCAGTTCTAAGGCTGGGCAATAGTGGCCTCCCTGCCTGAAAAGCAATACCACAGCAGCTACTGCTTACAGGGGGGAGAAAAAAAAAAAAGGAAAAAAAGAGAAAAGAAGTCCTTGGAGTGAGGAGGCCAAGCCAGTTCAGAGTTCCATTCAGAGTGTGCAAACCTTTATTTCAGCACCTAGAAGTGAGGCCCGAAGTTCCAAGCCCAGCCAGGATTCCTGTGCTCCCATTCTGCATGGAGCCAAGTGGGACAGAATTTCTGTGGAGAGCAAGGGAAAGGGTCAGAGTGCACAAAGATCACATCAAGGAAGTTTTTGCAGCTTTAGCTTGAGGAACATAAAGAAGAGGTATTAAAATGGGAAAATGAAAAGTAACAAAGAAGAACTGAGGTATTCGTGGTACAGCAGGTAGCAGTGAAGGTGTCAGAGAGACAGTTCCTGTGTGTCTCCTACACGTACCATCTGACTCAAGGCTCAGTGAAGTAATTAAGGATAGCTAGCAATTACAGCAGGCTTTGGTTCAGGCCCACAGAGAGCAGGAAGCTGCTAGAAGCACAGTCCTTAGACTGCAGCAGGGTCTGATGACCATGAGATTGCCAAAGGTCAGGAAAACTATGGAGAGAGGGAGTAAGTCCTGAATAACATCTGTCCAATGAGTTTGGATGATGCCAGCTTTGAGGAAACTTTTATGTCATCTATTCTGTCTTTAGAGAGAAGAAAAGATGTGGTTGCATTTGATTTTTTCACAGCAGCAATACAAGCACAGAACAGCAAACAGATGGAGGTGTCATAAACAAAGCGTGAAAAGAAAAATAAGAATAAAGTGAGAGTCCCGCTGCTGAAGATTATCCTGCTGTGAAATCCTGTTTGCAATGACCTGTCAGAAAAATGCCTCAGTTACTACAGGTTGGGATAAGCAATGGGGTAAGCACAGACACTTAACCCTGGGGACAGAAGGTCCCTGAGCATGAAGGGTTTATCCACTCCAAAAAGCAAGGAGGCCATGGGTCTGAATGACTGCAGACTGCTGGCTTGGTGCTCTAATCAACCCTGGCATGATCCTGTTTACAGGAATATTCAAGCAAGTTGTGAGTAGTGGAGCTCTTGAGTGGTATCAAGTGCCAGAGTAATGCTTTTGGTTGGTTGTTTCCACCCACAAGTTGAGGGAAGGGGAAAAAAAAAAGTGGAAAGTACAGAAGAGAGAACATCCAGTAAGTGGTAAGTGGAAGGAGCTAAATGTTATCAACACATCACAGAAAAGGCTTGACGTGGACTATCAAGGAGTATGTATCCCCACGTGCTAGCAAGGGGTAACTAGGCAGCAGGGATCTTGAGGGACACACCGTTTTATCTATAAAAAGAAGACCTTTTTGCCAGGAGGTCCTTAATTACAAGTGCTGTAAATGGTAACTTGTTCAACTAAAGCCATGAGCTGTGAAAGGAAGTTAGTTTTCAATTCAGCTTTTGAAGGATGTTTCAGATATTGATTTCTGCCTCATACCAAACGTAAGTTATGTTTTCTTCACAGTTCTGGTGCTCAGAGCACAGAGAAGCAGCATTTTCACTGAATACTTGCCTGAATCTCTAAACATATCTTTTTTAACACAGTGCCCTCTGAACAGATCTTCCCAGTACTTCCCCATCCCATAACCCAGCAGTCATAACAAACCAAAGTATTAGGCAATGCTCAATTGCTCAAAGAAATCTGAGACTTCTTTCTGTTCATATCCCTCAGAGCCCCGAGTGGGCTGCAATAGCACTGACAGTTGCTCTAAATAGCTTATAGCCAAACGCTCTGCTTGATGGTGATTAAATACATGAAATGTTACACGTCCAATGTACAAAGAAAAAGGCCCAGGACACCCAAGAAATGCTTTCCACACAGGGCACATTACAGCACTGCAAGTACTGGAAATACTATCACGTGTTCCAGTTGCAAACTATTGCTCTGAAGAAAGCCAGAAGAGAAAGGAACAGTGAGAAAGTTCAAGATATAAGACTTTTTTTTCCCTTTTTATCCCCTGTGTAAACCAGTCTTTGCTGCAGAACTGTATAAAAAAACAGACATTACATACACTCATTTGCCACACAGATATTATGCCTAGAAATTGTGCAAGTCTAGACAGTTCAAGGCAGAGTTTTGTGAGCTTTAGGAAGAAAACAAGTTATTTTCCTTTGAAAAGGCTGTATTTGACAAAGATGTCGCTAAGAGAGGAAATGAATATCCATAGATCACATGGGTATTTTCTAGTTATCAGCTGAAAACCAATTAGACTTTGTTATACTTTTTTCTAATATAATATTAACTGACAACCAGTAAGTCCTGATTAGCATTTTGGGGAAGCTCTCACTAGCTCCTGACTGACCAGGCTGTGGTCCCACTGCAGCAACAAACTACACAAAAAGGCAAAGAAAAGCACAGACGAGGCAAACACCATCTCTGGCTCACCAAGTCATTTAAATATGTGAAAGTAAGTGTAGCTTTAGAGACCTTTAATTATGTATTGCATCTGAATTATGCATGGAACAGAGGGCATACAGGAATTCTGGTGGAAAGAAGCAGTAGTATTTCCTCACCCATGATAAGACATGCATGTGCCCTACAACAGGTCTGCTCCAGTTTAATGGAATCCTGCAATTCCCAGAGAATCTGCACACCCATTCTCACTGCAAGAAGCTGTCTCATGTGCCTACAACTCCTTGTACCAACAACTCCTTGTCACGCTACAACTACACACAGTGGTGACAACACCTACATTAACCATTACATCAAGTTCTGCTACTGCTACCTATAGTGGGTCTAGAAGAAATGTGTATATATATATATACACACTCACAAACAACTCCTGGTTATATCCTTAATTTCATTCTTTTCTTTCCATTTGTTTTTGCTTTCCATTTTATGTTTGTCATTTTAAACACATTGTTGTGCATTATACATAAATAAAGACTTTTTAGAGAAGTGGTAGTAGAGAAATGATTAATCCTCCAAGACAGTTTTACAGGCTGGTCTGTCCTTATCTATATCAACAAGAAAGATCCTTCCACCCCACCACTCTTTAGATAAGGTCTGTACCTCACACTGGGTGAACCACTGCTCCCCAGAGCTAAGTTTCAAGCAGAAAACAGTAGCTGTCAACTTCAGATCCAGAGTCACACACACAGGCTGATGTTTGCATTGTGCTGGGAAAACTTGACCTGGAAGCTCCAGGTCTAATTTTGCATAAAGAATATTTGTACTTTTTCTTTCCCTTAGGCACAATGACCTTCCCTTGCCACAGTGAGGGTGCCGGGCTGCTGCTGAGCAGCCTGAGCTCCTGCGGATGGGGCCGCTGAGAGGCACTGGAATCCAACTGCCACTTGGTGGCAGAGGTTAGATACCATAATTACAGCTCTGGTTCCCAGGAATGCACCCTGCATGCTTATTCTCTGCCCAAGGTGACTCTCAAGATTATTTCTTGTCTCCTCATTAATTACTATACATATTTATAGACAAATTAAAGATTCAAACTCAAACATTTATTCAATTAATCACTCAGAGTTCTAGTAGAATAAACAGTATCAAATCAATTCATTAGCTCACGGGTTCACGACAATTTAACACATTCATTTGCTGTTTCCTCTCTGTGCTATCACGGCTCACACGAGTTAAAACATCCAACACCAGCAGCTATCTTTGTAACAGGACAAGCATAAGAAGTTCTGAACCATCAAACTATTTGCTTCGGCTCACAATGAAGAGAAAATGGATTTGCTGCAATAATCAAATTAGGTTTGGCTTCTGCACCTCTCTTCCACAGACATCATGTCTAATCTTTAAGTCTTTAGCCGATAATTCAATTACTGGCTCATTGAGAGCAACTACAAACACTATCTGTTACTTATTGCAGTTTTGGTTCTCAACAGGAATAAACAACGTTCTACACACAGACACTTCTGAATGTCTACTTCATGAGCCCCTGCTTGTCATGCCACTTCCGAGGAAGCTGCATATTTTATACCTTAAAGATGCTGCAACAGCTCTGATTCTATGGCCACAACCTTCCAGCCCATGAGGGGACAGCCCCACGACTTCAGCAGCTTTGCCCAACACAGGAGCAAGCTGCAAGGTCCAGGCACAAGAAAAATCTTTTAAGACAAGGGGATCTACACAAATTTATATAATGTTCCCCTTTCTGTATCTACACTCTCCACTTTTTGTTCCACAGTCTTTTTAAAACCTTCATGACACTGTGAACCTCAAACACATACAAAAGTAACTATTCATTTGACCTACAGATAAATGAAAGGGAACAAATAATTTCATATTTTCAGGACTTTCACAGAAGGATTGAGCTGAACACTGTGAGCTAAGCTTATGCCTAATCTTGGGCATATGGACCTTTACTGCTCACCACCCTATTCTATAATGCCATTCAGAATAAGTTACTCACAGAGCCACAGACTATCAGTGCCAACACACTCCAAGCCAGAATGCTTCCAATTATACAACAGTTAGTAAAGCTGGATTAGGAAAAAGACTCTTTAAGGACAAGTAATTTTTATCAACTGCTTTCTCTGACAGGAAACTTTGGACAGACTGTACAAGTTGAAGTTCAGGACAGAGTTTATAAACCTCAGGCATTTAACCTCAGAAATAACTATCACAAACCCTCCAAATAATAACTTCACCCAACAATTAACTTTTTGTCCTCACGAGAAAATACTCATCTAGATACTGACATAATTAAAGATCATCTCAGTATGGACCATTGCATAAAACTTGCATTAAGTGAAACTCCTGGAGCCAGCTCCCCAGGTTAGCCAAGCAGAGTAGCTGCCCCTCCTCAAACAGGAGTGTGTGTAGCCAGATGTTGTGGGCCTCTGCTGACAGTCTGAATGAGCAGAGACTAAGCATAAATACACCAAGATGTTTCAGTAGTGGCAGCTTTCAGGATCTAGAATAATGATTACTGTTACTGAAGATTTAACTTTCCATGAAGAAACAAATCTGGGTTAAAATCAGAGCAGGCTGTAACTGTGTATGCCTAAGAGAGAAACCAACTATTTATGCTAATTTACAATTCTTAACAGAAGTAGTTATGGTAGAGACAGAATATGCTATCTACCAAACTTCCATTAATCCAGAACTATGTCATTTGAAACACTCTTCTTTTCATCCATTACATGAATATTTTCCAATCCCAAGTCTCAGCTGTTAAAGTTGTGAAATCTCCATTTGCCTCTTATCTCAGCTCAGGTGAGGAGTTACCATAACTGGTATTGCTCCATTAAACCTACACCTATTTATATTTGAGTTTCCTGTTCCATACATGTACGCCTCCATTTCCTGAAACGTGTCTAGTTACAGAATTTGCATATATTCATATATGCATATTTGTATATTGCATATTTGGTGCCTTAAGAGCTGCACAAGTTAGTTGGAAAATGCACCTTTCTCTTTTGCTTCATTATTGGACACAAAGCCTGAAAAAAATACAAATGTACAAATTTAAAATTATAAACCTGGATTTGCCAAATTCCTGTAAATCCTTCTTTTGGAAAAGCTCATGTAAGAACAAAAATTTTTATGCAGGATTTCATAAAAAGCAAACGTTTTATACTGTTTTTTAACTATTTTTATGGCTCTTAGCACCAGGGTATCCAGGCTCTTAAGTCATGATGACAACACCATTGAGTTCTGCATCCACACAGGGACCCAGAAAAACCACACAGCTGTTAACTGCTCCAGCTTCTTCCTCTAACAGATCTGGATCTTCACAATTTCAGAAGATTCCTTTATTTTTAGATTGCACAAGTCTCATCAGGTCAACCACACCCCTTTTCCAGTCTCCAGCCCCTTACAATGCAGCACAGCTGAACCCTCTCCTCAGTATTCCAGGCTTGGCTCATGCAGCTTGGGCCACTTCCTTCATCCAACCCCTGCAGACTCTTCTGCTTTTCAAGTATTTAAGCACTTAAGCTTTGCTAATGCATCTTTTTTGCAGTTCTCAGGTGGTTTTGCTAGACACATCCAGCATGCTACACAGCTTGAAAAAAAAGAAAGCATGGAAATATCCTTGGAATGGCTCAACTAGAACAGGCAGCAGCCAGCATGTGGCCCTGGCGCAGGGGCCACGCTCATTGTCACGCTACCTGCTGAGCACAGCCGCCAGCATTCAGAGCTCCATAAAAAGGGCATTACTGCAACAATGACAAAGACAGCCAGCCCTACTTGCCTGGTGTTTAATGAGCAACACAGACCAGGGCATTCGGAGACTGACAGTTGAGGTTGGTTTGTTGTCGGGTGTTTTTAACTCCAAATTTCCATCACCTTTCAAATCATAAAGCGCCCGAATTAATTCAAGAGGCAGTTCTGAGGAGGCAGCGTATAGGATTTCAGGCCCTTTTGGAAAAAAACCCCATGGATGCCTCTCTAGGCCAGCATGACAAGTCTTCTGCAAAGAGAAATTTGGGACGATCACACTATACTTGCTTAGAAATCGTTTTGCCTTTACAGGATCTGAACTATAATTAGAATGCTGATGTCCTGTTACAATACAGACAGAAGGAGGATCACAAAGAGAGAACATAATTTTCAGGACAGGGCGTAGCTCAAACTGAAGAACAGGTCACGATGGACAAACTTCTGGTACCAGTTCTTTCCAAGTTTCACACTTCTGCAGAAGCAAACCAGAAGATCCAACACATAAAAATATTTATGAATTTAAATACCAATGGCTTGATGATCCTGGAGGTCTTTTCCAACCTAGATGATTCTAAAGCATCCCATGCTAAGTACTTTTACTCTTCCCCTTTAAATTTTCCACAGAACACTGTTTTTGTAGGTGCCAATTGTGTGACCTTGCTGGAAGTGAACAAGCCAGAGATCAATTAGCGAACAGAGCACAGAGCAGCGGCGCTGCTGCATCCCGGTCCCTGGGGAGCAGCCGCGGTGCTGCAGGGGCCAGGCAGCACAGGAGGGTTGGGACCCAGGGCTGTGCAGCACAGGGTGGGAACCAACTGCAAATGCACAATGCAGCACAACTGAAATGGGAAAACCTCCTTTTTCCTTTGACTTCCACATTTATTTTCCAGTAATTTAAAAATACTTTAATTTGCGCACAATGAAACCTTTTTATGCTAAATGACATCTGCACCAAACACACCCCAGATCTTCACTATATCAAATACACCCAACACACCCCAGATCTTCATTATATTATTAGTTCTTGGTCTCCATCTCACACCCTGCGGTGCGGATCACCTGGGCCACAGAGCAGTGACTTGAATATCAAACTATCACACTTGTAAGTTACAACTTAGCTCATCTGTTAGACCAGGCGATGCAAACAACTTCAGAAGAAAGTCTCCTCCCAAGAGACACCAGGAGCACTTATTTATGTATTTCAATCTCCATTTCCAGTGACCCTCATGGTGCTCAGAAGGAAACAAAATTAGCCACGTGCTTCTTGTCGAGGGAAGAGGACCCACTGGCAAGTCAGCAGGAGCACCCCAACACTCAAGTCTCAGTAAAATTGTTTCACAGCACCTTATTAGAGACTTCATGGGGGTCACGTAGCACTATCTGCAAGAGCTACTGATGACAAAACACAGAACACTTCGGGACACAGAGGAGGAAAATGTCAAGGATCAGCCCTGCAGAGCCATAGATATTAGGGCTGGGGTTTTTTAATTTTAAATGCTATCCTGAAAAAGTTACGGGGAAACACAATGCAGCAGGATGATCACATGTTCATCCTCAACGCTACACCACTTCTGTTTGTACTAAGCATCTTCCTCCTGTGAGTAGAGCAGCATTCCAGGAATGGAAAGCCAAGGACAGTGACTCAGACCTCGGTGGTTCCTAACAAAGGGCCCTAACTGCTGAGTGTCTTTAGAACATAATTACGGGGCTTTCCACTAAGAAGATTCCACTGCTGACATACAGCTCTATTCTCAGTACTGCATGAACTCCAGCTCTTTAGTATTTAAATCAGTACATAAATATTTCACACAGAACTTAGCCTAAAATAAGCCACCTGCCTGGTTACTACAACGTTACAACAGGCTGTCTGCTTGCCTTAATTTGCAGGCACTATAATGGTATTTGTGTAATATACTATTCCATGAGGCCTCCCAGAAGAAACCTGAGAGATCAATAGTCCTTAAATAAGTAATTAGAAGCTGAAGTCATTTGGGTCATCAAATAGCAAGTGGGATAAATAAAAAGTCAGAGCTCCAAGAACACCTGCATTTGATTGAATTTTTACATGTATTTGTTGATCTAAATGCCAGAAAGGCTGCACACCAAAGGGTAAAAGGCAGGACTGCTGAGTAGCATCTAGAATAGAAAGGCAGATTAGGGTAACACTATATGCCTGCATTAAAATTATTTAGCAGGTTAATTGGAAAAAAAAAAAAAGGTACAAGGCACACCCAGCACATTATCTGAGAAGAGACAAAGCAGATTTCGAAGAGTAAGCCTTCTACTGGGACTCTGGTTAGAGGGATGAGCCAACAGCCATTGCTCAGATGGAGTTCTTAAGTGTATTAGACCAGATCTGTTTGCTCTAGAACTTCAACTCCTTCAAGATGAACAGACATCGGAACTGCTCTGACCCTGCTGCAGCATTCATGGAACCCTCACACCAGCTCCAAAAAGGTCAGTATTTTATCCCAAGAGCTTGTGAACGTTTTCTCAATGCCACCAAATTTTAGCTGTAGTCTCACAAAATTTTTAATGCAGTTCTAAAACGGCTTCATTATAACCAAAATTCTCATTATAGCAAGATTTTTAGACCAGATTTCTGAGCATAGTTCAAAGCATTTTATTTCTATCTAACAATTCCACTTTGTAGATGAAAATGAATCTTGGTAAAGCTTTCTTTAAATTATTATTATTGTTATGACAGTACTGCCAGCTGCACGCAAACTCTGATTTGAGTTCTAGGCTTTAGAGTCATCAACAGACACTCAGCTATTGCTTCCATCAAAAAAATACTGATCGCCATAGACAGAAACAGATATGGGAAGGAGCAAACATGCAGTTAAAAAAAATAAAACAAAGAATAAAAAACCCCAGCAAAACCACTGAAAACAAAAACTTTGTGTACCAGAAACAGATTGAAAACAGAAAGAATATTAGCATTTAGGAATGAAAAAGCCTATTCACTGTTGATGTTAAATACAACACCCGCAGAGATCGAAGCTGGGTTTATTTTTGATAGCAGCATAAACATTAAAGATAAGCCAAAAGCATTCAGAAAATATGGGTGCAGTACAAAGGCTCATGTGATGAGAGATATTTTGCTTTTAATCTTGACCTGGAAAACCTCTGGTATGACAGAGCCTCCTTTCAGTGGAGTCACAGTCCTGCCTAGTTACTCTGCCTATTAGTGATAAAAAGGCCACCCAAGTTGTTTCTGCTGCAGAATGATGTCAGGTTTTCAATCCTAAACTTCAAGGGAAAGGGAAAAGAAAAACCCTAATATATCTATCTAAGGACCTGCATAAAAACCCTGTTTTCCCTGGTCCAACCACACTCTTCCCTAAAACAATAACCCTTACAACTGTGTTCCTAGAAAGGACATACACATTACTCCAAATATTTATCTACTTGCCACTGATATATATGAAAATGCTTATCTTATATAGGTAAGAGATAACCCTGATCAGACCCTACCCACACAACGGAAAAACCAGCTGATTTCTAGATTGGTTCCTCATGTCTCTAGTCCCAGTAACAGATAAGTGCTAACCACAACCACCACAATCACTGGCAGGGTTTGGTGATCACGGGGTCAAATCTCAAATGTGTACTATAGAGCATTAAGACTGAAAACTGGGCACGTCTGTGAAGAGCAGGCCTGCTTTGGGTGTCTGTTCATGCAGCCCAGGCTTCTCTAGGGAGAAGAGCTGCAGACCAACAGTCAGTTTTTAGAGCTTTACACCATTAAATTGCAATGAGAAAGCTGCTGTGAAAGCCACTGTCCACCCCCCATACTCAGGTAGAACCTTCCTTCTGCCACCTTTCCCTGCACAGCCCATCAGAAATGCCCTGGAGCCAGCTGTGGTCACCACATATTCCCATCTGCACAACAGCTACAAGCACTTCCATTCACAAGAAAAGAAAAATATTAATGGCCAAGTGATACATCAACACCCCACTGCCCAAAGGAGAGATGTTAAGGATCAGGAGACTTCAGATGATCATGTAGGGCCCTGTCTTTACTAGAAATTTTAATTAAATGCTCATTGAAGGTTGGCAATATCATTTGTTTCCAGGCCTTTCTATTGCATAAGGGACACTCCACCGGGTCAGCTCAACACTCCCAGTAGCCTGGTGCTGTCTCTGAAAGTGGCAGCAGGAGACATCCCTTTGGAAAGCCTGTGAGCTTAGCCACTCCCCATGGTCCATTCCCTGTTTTCCCAGGGTCCACAGTTGTGTTAGTGCTATTGGAGGGTATGAAGTCAGTAACCACTGCTTCATCTCACTTCCCTCTCTCTAGGGACTCACATCGTGCCATCAACAAGAGTTAGATTCCACCAACCTGCACAAACACTTTGAGACAGGAATTAAAATCACTTTTTTTTTCCCCCCCCACGCTGACAGGAGTCATCACATACCCTCTGCTATGTCAGTGGTGAGCAAGATGGCAGCAGGCCTTTGAAAGAGCCCATTCTCTACCCTACCCTGGGCAATGCAACCTGTATTTTGAAAAAAACACATTAAATTAACTATAAAGTGTAATTTTCTTAGGAAACACTCCTGGGACACACATCACAATGAAATAATTTCAGCAGAAGACATGTCTGCACATGCCCACTCACATTTTAAAGTAGCCTGTTTACTGCTATGAGTTTTGTCATGGCCACTAGTAGAAAAGTTTTAATTCTACATTGAGCAGTTGCCAGATGGGCGTGAGAACTGACTCACAATGGACAAAGCAATTGAGATGGTGGGATGGCCAAGGCTCTAATGTGCAGTGTGCTCTAAACAGCACCTAGAAAAATCAGATTAAAGCACTTCCACTCACAAATGGCTCGGGAAGCTGCTGGCTGGCAGGTTCACTATAGACAACTGCACCTTCTAGCTGAAGTAAGGAGGGATGCTGTGAGAGGGTCACCCCACAGGACACAGTGCTGAGCACCAGGACAGTGCACACAGACTCACTTGCTACTTTAAGGAACACTCTTGTACCATGACACTCATAAGACACATCAAACAAAAACGTGATATCAGAAGGTTAACAAGTGCAGCAGCACACATGGAGACACACACTCATTTTCTTTTGACCTAGACCTTTGTTGTTTTTAATAATTGATATAAAGCAGCAAATGACTCACTAATTGCACTTCTAAATTGTAACCCAACCTGGAATCAATCACACACGGCATAAACTCTGTTCTTATTTGAAGCTAAATCCACCACAGTGAATGCAGTAGCCTCTCTAATAATTGCATTAGTCATAACCTGAAAGTATTTCCCACTTACTTGGTTCCAGTTGTGCTTGCTTTTCAAGCTGATCCTCATCCCTATCGCTAAAAAGATCTCTGAATTGTTACCCCACAGAGCCTGCTATAGGACCTGAAGAGCACTGTGGTGTATTTCATGGTGTGATTCCTCCTCTTTTAGTGTCTAATTTTCCTCCAGTACCATTTTATCTCCTTCGTTCCAGTCCAAAGTCAAACAACTACTGTTCAGGATTACACCAGACATTAGCAGGGACCCTGTGAAACTCTCAGTAATGAGTTAGGCACACAAAGAACTGCTAGATTTATGTATGTCACCTTCTGTTCTGTAGCACGGGTTCTAGATTTTTAAGCACCCTCCACACTGGACAGCCATCCACTTGATTCTCTCCCTTTCATGCCTAAGACATACTTTTTAAAAACGAATACAGATCTTGTAAGTATTTTTCATAATAAAACTCTTTGCTAGACCACGCCACAGATTAACCAGCTGTGGGCCCAACAAAATGAAAGCAGAATGAAATGAAACAGAACAATAAAAGCTGGGATCAAGCACAGACTACTCAGATGATGTAGCCTTTGATTTCAATGCAGATTTACAGGAATATGTTTATTGACTCTGGGTTCTAATACTCCCACAGTTGCCTGGTAAAAATAGGGGATAAAAAATGTTTACCCTTTCTGAATGCATTTTTAATCCGTTCAGCATCTACTTTTATGTTGATTATATTATAGAGCTTTAACTTTCTGCTCTCTCTGTTGTTTTTTTGTAGAAGCTAGATGACATTCTGCCTTTCCACTTTATTTTCTGTGTCCTTTAGCATTCCACTTCCCTCCTTTTCTCATGACTTCTCTCCACACAAGCAAATACAACAAGGTAGAAGACACTTTGGATGCTGTTTTACATGGTATGGAATTGTTTTGCACCTTCAGTCTTGCCATTTAAGATGAGCAGCTTTTTCAAACTTCAAGATTTTCTTCAAAACACCTTACATTTATTTGCAAGTCATCTTCTTAGCTTATCACCCTCCTAAATCCAGGCCTCCTGTGCAGAAAGTATTCAAACACTGCCAAACTTCAAAGCACACCAACAGCCACATTAAATGTGTGATTAGTCCCACTGAAATTAAAGCTAAGCACATACAATTATTTGGTTTTATAGATTAAAAAGATGTAAAGTCAAACAAATTCCTTTTCAAATTCTCCAATTTTTTGTTAATTTTCAGTCCTGGTGAAGCGTATGAGAGTAATTTCACATGAAAAGACAGCTTTTTCTATGAAGATTTTTAGAATCCGTGCCCCATACAGAGTTATTTTTTTCCAATTCAAAGTCTGTCCTCAGATATCTTTGCACAAATCCCATTAACTTCAGTACATGTCTAAAGGCAGAATTTGAAACCCATGAAGAACTGGGTCACTGGACAATGGTTAGTCTCAAACAGAGATTTCTTGTCTGAGTTTAACAAGAGAGAAATATCTCCTCCCTCAGGCACTAGGCAAACATTCCCATTTGTCTGTAAACAACACCAAACACTTGAAGTTGGATAGGTTACATTTCATCCTTGTTCACTTAGAACTTTCCCCTTTACTGTAGCTAATAGCCATTTAGTCCTTAATGTAGTGATTGTAGCTGATGCTGGATCACCCCAACGCACCATCCCGGGGGCTGCCTTGCTGCCTGTGTCATTCCAAGCTCAAAACCAGTAGCTATCAACAACCTTTTGTAGAGGATCCCTCTGTTTTTCTGGGATTTTTTGGTCCCCAGGAAAACTGCTTTCATGTGCTGGTCATATATTCTAGTTCCTGCCTTGCCTCTATTTTTTATTTAATACTGGTGATAAAATTTCTTTTATAGAACAAGGCACAATCAGGCATGAGATCTACAAGCAGGAAGAGCAGCTCATGAACAGAGGGGTTTTTCTGCAAACTAATTCTGCACTTATTGTGGCAGTAAACATTAGTGGAATAATAGTCTTGGAAGACTTCAGTCACCACGACCATTCTCTGCATTAACACCTCAGATCTTTACCCTGTTCTCATATAATGGATTTTATTCCATTATACGCACTTGGTACAGCACAAAATCTACAAAGTACTTAAAATCAGACCATCCTAACCCAATATGGCCAGTCAGGAGATACAAAGAGACAGGACAAGCCACTACGTAGTCTTCAGAAGTTAACTCCAAGTTCCCTTTCCAGACTCACTTTTCTCAGAAATTTAGATCTGCCAGAATCAGTCAGATTCTCAACATCTTTAAAAATAAATAAAAATCCACATTACACACTAACAACATATATTTGTCTTTTTAAAGATACTATCACCTTTAGATTTGCTCCTGCTCATGACTGTGAGGACAACCTACTGGAATGAGCACAAGGCTTGGAATTATAATCCAGACTCTGCTGCTTGTTGTGTGTGACCTCTGGCAAAGCCTTGTGCCTGCACCTCCACAGCCCTTCTGAGTCTCTCCATTGTCTAAGGGATGCTGGTAACACTCAAAAACACATGAGAATACCTTAAATGTTTCAATTAAAAGATCAAGAAACACACATTATTTCCATCATCATTATATATATATAAAAAAATAAAATTTCTATGCCAGTATTTTATCCCAAGGAAGAGCAAAATTATTGATAATTACTTTAACTTTCATCCAGGTAACTTTAATTCCAGGTTGCTTTTGGCACAATTCAAGTCCCATCTCTTATTGAGTATACTTAGAGATATAAATTCAATTTTCTTCCTTTTAACTCCATGAAGCCTAAAGACAGATGTTAACTTTTTTTCCAAACCTCAGATGTTCTTTTCCTTGTTAAATTTATACCCTTGTACTGCAGCGCCAAAGCTCTTCCAATCCCCTGTATTCTAAATTAATCCATCAATCCCCTTTCCTCTGTGTTTTGCCCTTGGCAAATCATTAGCCCAAGGGAGAACTCAACAGAAAAAAAAATCAAGATTTCACTCAGACCACAGCTGAAAATATCTTTCTTTTGCCTCTGCAAGAGCTCCACTATCCAAGGTGCCATCTCTTGCAGATTTTTCTCTCCTTACTACTTTGCCAGCTTCACTGCACAGCCACTAATTTTCACAGCTGCCCCTTCCCACTCCACTATCTCCTCCAGCAGCCTTCCTCTGGGCTATATTTGTACTGCACCTCTATTCACTGTGATCAATTTCAAATAAAAATGTTCCCACACTAAGTCCTTGGACCAGTCCTTGATTTTCTAGCTATTATGCTCTTGCCCCTTCTCAAGGCCTACACTAATAGTTTGAGGCTACACAGGAGATTTAGCCGAACTCACTCAACACTTTGAAACCTTTGATTCTAGACTTGAAAGCAGTAATTGAGATTCCTCAGATTTGTTTCTCCTTTCAGTCCTTAACATCATGAAACAAAAGTTTTCAAGAAAGTAGAGCTATGTCTGACTGTTCAGAACTAGGGTGACACTTTAGCCACAGGCTTACAGAGAAGCATAGAAAAACAAGTTTAATATGAACAAGCTGGACCTCTCACTACAGGTGCAGTCATTAAAGCACTTGTGTTTTCCACTGCCCCTCTAATGCTGCAAATCACTCTTTTGAATGGAAGTTACTGTTTCACTTCAGCATTGCAAATCTCCTGATCCTACTGCCTTTTGCCAAAGTTCCCCCATAGGCCCTTCAGCACAGCCTGTTGTGTACTGATTATTTTGTCACAGAGCTCCCCAGGCCACTCTCTTTCATCTCTACAGACTACATAAGATTAGTTTCTAAAAGTGTAAGAAGTTATATTAAATACAATTGCCATGGACTTATATGCTGAAAGCTGAGTCTGGAAAGGCACATAACCTAGAAAACCTGGCAGAAATTTTGAAGCAGCCATGTGAAGGTATCAGCCATTTGAATGTTGAAGCAAAACCATAAAGGTTCTATGGAAAGCACAACCAAAGAATTTCAAAAAACCCCACCAGACCAACCCTCCCTCTGCCTACCTAAAGGCCTTGGCTTGCTAGCACTTCTCTGGAGCCTGGTGAACAGCAGAACTTGGAGCTCTCTCTTCAACCTCACAGTCGCACCCATCTGCTCTAGAACAGTCAGGTGTCTGGGATTAGGAGGAATTACCGCAGGCAGCTGAGAGCTAACGTGAACCCTTTTGTCTTGATTTCTAGAAAAGAAAGATGGAGACCCCTGAGCACTGCATTCTTTGTGCAGCCCAACCTGCCTACCACACCACAAAGCTGCCTTGGCTTGAACGGCCTCAGACGACCGCTGAGGAGCCCAGACAGAGAACAACTACTCACCTGGAAACACTACTTCTCAGCTCAATCTAGGGAACTGCTCTCTTTCTGTAGCGGGCCACAAAATCCACCAAGGCCGTGCACCACCGGGCTACGGGGTGCCGGGGCCCTGCCTTACCCCCGCTCCCCTCGGCCTCGCCCCTCCCTCAGGCCCGGGAGCCAGGCCGGGCCAGCGCCCGCCATCCCAGCGCCTCCCTGCCCCTTCACCCGGCGGGGACGGGTCTGCCTGTGGTGACTGTTCACACTCGGTGCCGGTAGCGGTGCCGGGCAGGCGGGATCCCCGCCTCCGCACACACCTGCCTCCCGCCGGGCCCGACCGCCCCTCAACCGCCGCCTGTGGGGAGGACCCTACTGCGCGCGCTTACGCACTCTGCGCCCGGCACGCTGGCGCCTACGGCGTTTGCGCAGCGGGAGCCCTCTCAGGTGCAGCGCCCGCGTTGACGACATTACGGAGACTCCGTAAGGAACACTAACCTCTTTGAGGGGCTCTACGTAAGTGGCGCTCCTGGGTGCGGGCTCGGCCGCTCCTAACCCGCAGAGCCCCCTCTCCCCGGGCTGGATTACGCAGTTTACGCAACGAGTAACGGCCCCAGGTAGGAAACCGGACGGGCCGAGCCCAGAAGCTTTACGTCAATTCCGTAAGGCTGCGCTGGCCTACGGCGGGGAGGGAGGAAAGGGCTGGCTCCGCGCCGCTACGGAACTGGCGCGGCGGCCCGGCATCCCCCTACGCCGTTGGCGTAAGGCTCTCTCAGGTGCAGGGAGGGGGCGGGCTCACGTTGCCCGGCAGCCCCGGCCTATGGGGGCGCCGGGCGCTGTCACGTGCCGAGCCCCGCTCGCCGCTGCGGAGCCGGAGGAGCCGGACGGGGCCGCGGAGCCGGGACGGGGCC
>VYZX01005032.1:718752-793423 GCA_013401335.1 Brachypteracias leptosomus | reverse complement strand
AGGTGCCTGAGGGCGGGAGAGGTGGAGCCGGGGTGGGGGGGACACGGACGTGCCCGGTGTGCGCCGAGGTCCCCCCGCCGGGCAGGGCGAGCGGTCCCGGCGCTGCCAGCCCGGCATCGCCAGCCCGAGCCGCGGCCAGGTGCCGGAGAGGGGCGGGGGTGCCCGGCTCCCCCCGGGCTGCCCGCACGGCTGCGGTGGCTCGCTCGCCATCCAAAGTTTCCGTGGTCCGGCCGGTGCCGCGCCTCGCAGCGCCCGGTGTGCTCCCCGAGCCCCGCCGGGGATGGTCTGGGTGCCCCGGCAGGTTCTGCGCGGTGCCGGGAGACCCGCGTCCCTCGGGTGCCTGCTCAGGCTTCCTGCTTGTCAGGGAAATGCCCTCAGTGTTTGGGTCACGGCAGCAGTGGTTTGGTTTCTTTTTTCTTTGCACTGGATTCTGTTAATAATTAACCCACTATTTTTTCCTGTGAGAACGTAAAAGGGATGACTGGGGGGTCAGGCTACCGAGTAGAACAAAACTTGAGTTTTAAATCAAAGTAGAAATATGCATTATCAAGCTAAATGTCTTATTATTTATTTACATGGCTCTGAAAATGGTGCCGTGTGATTTACAGAAAGTAAGAAGAAAATGTCCTGCTTCAGAGCGTGTTCCAAATAGCCAGTGCGTAGAATAGAGCAGTGCAAGAAACTCATAAAATGCGGGGTCCCGGATATGTCAGAATTACTTTTTTTCTTTAGTTGCATACTATAGTTTGTTGGCATTTTTTAAAAGTTTTATCCTACTTTGTCCTGGAAACTTAGAAGTTCTAAGCGTGGTTAAAGTAAAGAAAGACTTAAGTGGGCATTGTTGTCAGGAACATAAGGTATTTCAAATCTCCAGTTCCAAAAAATGTTGGCGCAACTTTAAGTTAAATTAAAATAGCTGGGCTATTTAACTTAAATTAAAATAGCTGAGTGTCCCAGTGAGCATTTGAAACTTGGCCTTCTAGGGTAAAGAGAGAAAATTAAAATTTCCTTCATTCACGCAGAAGAATTTAACATCCTTGGAAAGAAAGGCGAAGGAAGGACTGTTTGCAAAACTTGCTCTTGTTTAATTTTAAAAGATGTGGCAGCCATTTTTGAGGGGCCCAAAGAAGCAACTGTGGTTGCAGGAAGGAGGGAGGATGGAGCAGTGCTGCCTGAACTGGAGGGACCTCGGAAACAGAACTTTTGGAATGGGAAGAGAGGAAGGCCTGATGGTGTCTCTGCAGGGCCTCTACTGCTCTGTTCCTCTAGTTATACAAGGTCATTGCTTGTAGTCTCTGAAAAGCAAAAGTGCTTTCTAAGAATTTAAATAGTCCACCCCTTAGATGGGCCATCAGAATTTTGTAAAAGCTGGGTTGTAGTTATTTCCTGCCAAGGGAGAGAGGAAGAAGAAATCCCTGTCAGCAGACTGCAGCTGGCTGCAGCTCCTACCAAATTCCTGGTCATTTTTAGGAAGTTGGACTTGCCTCCTGAAGTTCTTGGCATGTGTCATTTTCTTCTCTCTGGAACTTTCCAGTCATTTTCCCCTGCTTCATGTTGGTGTAGAATGAAGGGAGGTGGGGAAAAGCGTGGGTAAGGACTGCTGATAGTAAGGGTTTAGGATTTTCAGGGTTTTATTTCTCAGATTCTTGTTGCTGACTGCACAAATCCAAGGCTGCTTTGGCATTTCTAGCAGAATCTTTAGTCCTTGCTAACTTTCTTATTCCTGATTTTATAAAGGGTTTTATTTGCATAGGCTGTTCATCCAAACTGATCGTTATTATCGACCTATTGACAATATTGTCATCTCTCCACAAGGAAGATGCTGATGAAGTGCCAGCTCTTGCTCCAAGTGGTTGACAGGCTCAATGCAGGGTAGAAATCTAGGGCTTAATTTCTTGGGGAACTGGAGAAAGATTCTATGTAGAAATACTTGTTTGTTGGGGGCTGGGGGAGCCCCAGGTGAGAACCCATACGAATGTTGCTGAAAAAGTGACCAAACCCAGCCTTGTGCTTTGTCCTAAAAGAAGTTGTTTCAGACATGACTGATTTTGTACCAAAGGTTGGGAAGCAAATGAGAAGAGGGAATAAGCAAATAAGGGAGTAAGATAGAACAGAAGATGGCAAAGGCACGGCACACCTGAACGTTGGAGAGGCAGTCTAAACTCTGGTGGAGAGGCAGATGTTGGTGACCCTTGTTTCTGACTTCTAAGCAGTTTTTCCCACGGATGTTCATTCAGTAACATGATGCTTAAGGTTCAGGGCTCTCTTCTTTTGAAACCCCTCAGTTAATATTCTGCAAAGGCCTGTGGGTGGACAGAATGGTTGGGGTTGGGTTTTTAACTGTTAAATTCTTTTTGGAAATAAAGTAATCTAAGAAGCTGCTTCAAGTTGTGAAAAACCTCACTGTAGAATCATAAAAGCTGCACTTTTTCCACGTTGCTTTGGAAGCAGCTGAACTTTATAACTTGGCATGTAAATAGAGGTCTTTGAAGAGCACGTCCATGGCTGGAAAGGGGAGAGGGAAATGCCCTGGCTGGATAACAAGCCTTTGAGTGTGTAAAAAGGCAGTGTGAGCGCACTTGGTGAGTGTCTGTTAGAACAGAAGAGATGTTTACAGAGTCCTGCCCTTGGCTGTGGTGATGTACACACACCTAGAAGTGGCCAGCACGTCTAAATATGAATATGAAACAGCAAAAGAAGTGGCAGTTTGTGTATTTCTGTAACTGGGGCTGGGTGGGGGAGAGGATTCGGGGCAGTCAAGAGGAAGGTACATGTTAGGTATCTGAGGGAGATGCTGGGTGGGGGAGAATGCAGAGGTTCCATCCACACCTTGTAGGATAACTTGGGATTTATGGTAGGTCTGGCCATGGCAACAGAGGACTTCAGCAGAGCAGCTCCACCTCTGGAACTTGTGTTGTGTGGTGGCTGGGGGAGGGAGGAAGGACTTTTCTAACAACATACACATGAGCAACACTTGGCTGCTGTGGTGTCCTGGATTTGCCATAAGCTGAGCAGCGCTGGCAAGTGAAGAGTGCTTTACTGCTGTCTGTGCTGTGAGGATCAAATCAAAAGGAAAATTCCTGCTTAAAGCAACATGAAAAGCACTTACAGATTTAAACAGCAGAAAAACGCAGGTCTCAAACACCTCTGTAGAAATCATAGTTTGAGTACTTTTGTTGTACTTGAGTTTTATTCAACAAATTGAAACTTTGTACTTCATGTTTGAGGAAACAGAAGCTGAAGCTGCTCTACCTGAAAATACTTGCTTGTTTTTTTTTATTAGAAGTGATAATTGATACAAGCTGCAAGAGCAGAGACAATATTTTTCCAGTTGTACTTCTGCATTTCTTGGCTCTTGTGTAGTTTTTCTTGTGTGCAAGCCTTTCACTGAGCAGTGGTGACAGCAAACCTAGGTAGTGACACACTGTGTCCCCTCACAGACTGAGTTTCTATTTAACTGTTTTGAAAGCTTCAATTCATGTCCCTTTAAGACAAAGCATGGATAGAAATTATTAAGAATGATAATAGTTAACATGCACTTCTTGCACTTTGGGTTTCTGGCCTTTGTTTTGTAGCTGAATTACCTTGTGTTTCTGGTCCTCTCAAGTGTGAGCATGGTGGACTGGCAGAGGACTGGCAGTTCTGGGTCCCTCTCCCTGTGTTGTGGTGCCTGGTGTTCCTGCCTGGCCCGGCAGTGCATGTGCTGACCTTTCCAATGCAGGCAAGGTGCTGCTTATAGAAGAGCAAGAAAAAATGCAGGGTATGTCATTTGTTGGGCTGTTACTGAAAGGTATGTAAGGCATGGGCTGGGCTGCTCGGTCCCTCTTTCTCCACTGGCTAAACCCAGGAGCTCTGAGACTAATCCAATGGGTGGATTTTCCGTGCGGCTGAGCGGGCGCTGAGTTACTGGGGCCACCTGCACATTGCCTCCATGGGTTATTAAAACCCATGCCCTTGTTTCACTTTGTTAGGGTTTTCTTCCTTCTATAACTATGCAAAACTCTGCAGCTCTTTTGTAGTAAAATATTTTCATAACATGCTGGTAAATTAAAGGTGTAAGTGAATGTTGGAGAGGAATAATCTTATGAAATCCAATTGCTAACTCATTTTAGGGGCTCTCTTGAACTGTAGAAACTGAAGTGATCCTGCTGCACGGGTTGATTTAAATTAGTTCTCTCATGTTGTGGTTCAGTGTTCTGTTTGAGAGCCTCAAGATGCTACTTGTGATTGACATAACAAAATGTAAATTATATGCTCTTTCACTAGGCTCTAATTTATCTGTCGTAAGGTTTGTGTACCAATAGTACTAAGCTCTTCTTACAGTAATGTTTTCTCTTTCATGTAATGTCTACATAGGGGAATTATATTACTCTTAATTGTATGCTTAAAAATAAGGTAAAATTGGGGTGTGTCTGGCTATCACAGTGAATCACATTTTGCTGCTTCGCGTTCTTTTTGTGCATTCACTTTGAACTGACCTTACTGAAAACTGAAATGTTTGAATATCTGGTTGGGAAGAAGAGTATTACTAGCAGGTAATCATGAGATGTCACAGAACCTGGAGAAATCTCAGAAAACAGAATCAATTAATGTTTTAGACTTTCAACTTTGATGTAGTCAGCACTGAAGAAGTGAAACAATGATTGAAGCAGAACTTGGTGTTTGGCTTGCCAGCAAATGAACTCAGTGGTGAGAAACTGATGTTGTCTTTTAGAAATTGCCCTGCAGTAGGAGCAGAAAAGGGCAAATTGATTTTAGAGGCCTTCACTTCTCTATTTCCTCCCATTCTTGGGAGAGGAGACACTTTCACTGAACACAATTCTTGCTTAGCTTGTAATACAGCAAATTTAGGTGTTAACATCATGTTCTGAGTATTGGGCCCTAATATCTTTAGTATTCTGAGAGACAGGACTGATGTCACATGTAGAGATGTTTCTCTCAACCTATTGGATCGAGTTGATTATGACCCTCAACAAAATGTTCCTCAAACGTTGTTCCCAGCTGGCTGTCCCTGCCCTGCTGTCAGAGCAGGGGCAGAGCACAGGGGTGGGTGAAGCCCAGACACAGCAGCTCTGTGAAGCTGGCTGGAAACAAGCGTTGGGTGTTTCTGGAAATGAGCTTTGATTAAAACAGTCCCTGTGGAGGCTGAGGAGATCTGAAGCTTGGGAGCAGGGTTTCCTCAAGCACACAGCACTGCTGGTTTCCTCCAGTGAGATTCTGCCACAAAATGGTTATCCTGGAGCCAACGATACTGTGAAACTGATACACTTTTTAAATTCTGTATTTGAAAGGGGATGAGGTGGGTTCTGTACCAGTAGTTTGTGGTAAGTTGTGGTTATTCTTGGAGGAGACATAAAAAAATTCATTCCTTGTTGCAGGGTGTTGGGTGGCTTTGTTTTTTGTTATGGTGTAGCAGCCAAAGCATTGTTACCAAGAGCCTATTTAATCCTTTCCATAAACATGGTATCTCTTGAAAGTCTTTGTATTTGCTCTTTGAAAAGAGTGTACAAAATACAGCAAGGGAACAAGCCAGCATGCTGCACCCCACTGAATTTAGTTGCCAGTGTTGAAATAGGTGACAGTCTTAAAATTACTAGCTGGTATCTACCTGAATAAAGAAGATATTTAACTTAAATGGTCTTTTTACAGCCTGCTTAGCAAGACATTGAATGGTTGTACTAAACATATCACCTGGAGACTGGGTGAAAGCCTACAGTTAAAACTTTGCAAATCAGGCCATTTAGAAAACAAACTACAGCTTGTATTAAGAAGAAAAATAAGGCTTTTGAGTTCTGTCCTGTGGGAGTTAGAGAGAGCAGTTCTGTCCACTGGAGAGCAGAGCTGGAGCTGTGGTTCTGTTATGGGGTGTCCTAAAGGGTCCAACGGTGCAACCTCCTGGAGATAAGGTGATGGGATTGGGTTGCGGATGTTTTGTTAGCCATAGGAACAGATAACATGTTATCAGTGGCCCTGAAAGTGCTGACTTATTAACATTTAATCTATTTTGCCGTTGAATGTAAGTAACAGCTATTTCTGTGGTGTTAATTATCCCGTCCTGAGCGTGGCTGTAGTGCTGCCTGAGCTGGTGGGGAGTGGTGGCTGTGGGAGCACAACCTGCGTGGCTGGTTTTTCCAGCTGTGATGTTCTGAGTGCTGTGTAACTGATGCTGCAGCTGGGTGAAGACTTCAGTTCTCCAGGATGAAGGCAAGAAGAAAACTTAGTCATTTGTTCCTCTGCTTTGATACTTCAGTGCTGAAGGGGCAGCTCTTGCACATGGAAACGTGCTCTTTTTCTCTGCTCATGGGGTGCTGTCCTTTGCCCTCTGGCCCTCTGTGTCCTTAGTACTTTTCTGCTTTCCTTACCTACTTTGCTTGATTTCTGTATGTATAATATGACAAGTTTTGAATATTTGCTTTAATGGAAAAGACTCTGGAATAGAAGGGGGAGCTGTAGGTGTACAGTGTGTGTCTTCAGGGAGCAAAGTGCTGGAGAATACACACAGCCACTGGAAAGCCTGGGGCTGTGGTATGATGGGACAAGTAGGGAACATGGAGCTCCAGGTAAGATAGTTTAAAGGGTTGCAAGGAATCCAGAAAGAATGATGTGGAAGGCTAAAAAGTGCTTGTAGAGAAAACAGAGGATTGGAAGGTACCTTTAAAAACCTGGGAAGTGTTTAGCCCTGTAATATCATACTTTGTGGTGGTTGTGCACCCTGGAGCCAAGCCTGGACTGACCTTAGAGTAGATGAGTAAGAGAATTTTCAGGTTGGATTGTACTTTACTGCTGAGGTGGATTCTAGAAACCTGACTGGCAAAGTTGTTGTTGTTGTTTTTCTTCCTTTTTATATAGAGACATGACAGGTGTGCCTAGGTGGGGTCTTCTGTTAATTAGCAATACTTCAGGTGAATGTTCAGTTATGTAACTCCTCTCCCTGAAGCAAAGAGAAGGAAACAACTGTATGGCCTCAGCTCTTGGCTTCTGCAGTCCCCTTCTGAACAGTAACTGCAGTGAAAACTGGAGATATCTTCTTTTTTTCCCCATAAGAAAACTAGACTGAAATCCTACCTGAGAATCTATTGAGCTGGCAGCTGGACTCTAACTGAAGTGAAGGAGCTTGGGCTCATCTTAGATGCCTCATGAAAACTTTTGACATTGCTAGGCTGAGAAGTGAGATCTCAGATGTAATCTCAGATGTCTGTGGGAATTACTTAGAACGTTTGGATTTCTACTCCTCTTCCACTCCTAATCTCTTTCCTTTAGTCTGATAGCTGGTTTAGCTCAACAGAAGATGAGAGGAAAGCATAAATGCCCAAGAACTGATTTCTCCCCAGCTCTGCTTTGAAGAACACCTTTCCCATGTCATAGATTCTTAGTGATTGTCATCTTTTCAGAGAGCTAAAAGTGTTTGGTAAGCAGCTCTTCAATGTCCTAATGCTTCATGATCTCTTGATTTGATGTCTAGATAATTGGACTTAACAAATAGATTAGGGCTTCTCTGGTTACCCAGTCATGCTGCCCAAGTCTTTAATCATATAGAGACTTAATTTGTTGCTTTAAAGTAATCAGCTGTGCCATTTGGATGACCTTAAAGAGTGTACCACTGGGCTTGAAGTGTAGTGCTGCTTATGGATGGTAACTGGGGCTGTTATGTTGTGGGTATCACAGTCAAGCCCAGAGTAATTGTGAGCATTCCTTCTAAAACTGGGAGCTATTAAAGAGCCCAGTGAGTAAACTCTTCAGTACCAGACACAGAACAACACTGTGATCAAGTGAAGATGATTAAACTGAAAGTATTGATTAGGGAGCACTTGGCCCTTTCTCAGGTTCTGCCACTGATTTACTGCACAATTGCATTTCTTTGTGTCTGAAGTTCCCCTGTAAAGGCTTGAAGTGTATCCCTCTTACAAAAACTTATTTTAAAACCAGTAATAAATGTACTCTGGTAAATATGGTGACAAGTGTTCTAGAAAAGCCAGGCAGAAAGGCAAACACTGGGAAGGTGGGGGGAGACAAAGCTGATAACTTCTTTGCTTCTGGTGGGTGAGGGTGAAATTGGTGACTGCCAAAAATATGAGCTCACAGAAGAAGCTTGTTCTGCTCTGAGCCCACATCTGTACACACCTCCTCATCTCTACAGATGGCCAGGAGGCTGGGGAGAGAACACAGTTGTCTAAATTTGTGTAAGAGAAAAGAATCATGACTCCCACCTTGGAGGCAAGCAAGAACCTCCTGTAACTGGGGTATTTTCAACAGTTTAAAAAATTTGGTTGATTTTTCAGTTGCTAAATATTTTTTTCTATTACTTTACATTAAAAGATAGTAGGATGGAACTGTACTCTTTATTCCTTCAAAACCAGCATGCTAAGGAATAAATTTGATCCAGAAGTCTTCTTTGCATGCTTATGCTTTAACAACTTAGAAGATACTTTTCTACTTTAGTACTTAGATTTCTTAGTACTTCACATTTTAGAAAAAATGACTGTCACCATCTAAATAGTGCTGATACTATTTGAATCTATCATGACAAAAGGCGCAAAAATAAAACCAAAATATTTTCATCTTGTTTCTTTTCTACTAACATTAGCGTGGGAATAAGATTGTATTCTGCAGGTTGATTATTTCCACAGTCTGCTTTATCTTTGGGGGGAATTCAGTCATTTTCCTTTCGTTAGCCCATGAGATAAAAGATATTGTTTAAAGTAGGTAGCTGGGAGTCAGCATTATATAAATAGTGAACTCTTGACCAAAAATCTGCTTTTGTGGATGTGGCTTCATGTAATAAACCAATAATAAGAGCAGTTTACCCAGGACATCTTTGACAGTGCCCTGATTAACCCCTGTTCTCTGCAGCCAGGGGTTGAATACTGAATGTTCCTGAACTGTGTCTGTGCATATTGCTCCCTCCACCCCGAGCACTGAAGAACCTGGAACTGGAGACTTCCCAGTCCTTTTAAAAACAAACGAGCAATGTTGTTTAACTTCTCGCTGTGGGTCAGGAGCCTGAGCTTCATGCCAAGTTTCAGTCTGTGAAACAAAGTAAAACTGCAGAGTGAAGGAAAAGCTCTTGCAAAGAGCATTTATATGGAATTCCTGATAAAGCTGCAACTGTTGAGGCACTGCTGGGACCTATTACAGCAGGTTCTTCAAAGGGAAATGAGACACTGCCCACCCTAAACATTCTTCAATAAATGACAGTTCTTAGTTGGAAAATGCACCAAGTGCAGAGGTGCAATAGTCTGTGTTCCTTCACATGGACTCTGCATTAGTGTTCAAGTAACGGCATGTTACAAATGGACCTGCTCCTCTGTTCAGTTGGGTAGTAACATACCCTTGTTTTGGTTCCCGCTGAGGTGCTTCCAAGCATGCCCTAAGTAATGCAACATCAGCACAGTGTCATTGTCATAACAGCATTCCACCCTCCCTGACAAGTTGCAGCAGCACCACACAAAGATGCATCCTGGGTCATCCTTCCAGCACCACGTCTGCAAAACTTGCTCTGATGGCTCTGTCAGATTCCATGAAACACTGGAGGGGAACAAGTGTGCTGAAAAAATATTAAGGGTCAGGAGGATTCAGAAGAGTTTGCAGAGAAACAGGCAAATACAGAGTTGAGCTGAGGTGACTGGGATCAATGAATTGCCCAGTGAGGTAGAGGGAGTCTAGATCAAACTGTCAAATGTTCCTTCAGTATTTGGAGTATCCATTTACTGATGCTTCTGCAGTTACTGCAGGGTTTGAATATCATTGTACTGGTGCTTCTGCAGTTGCTGTAGAAACTGTTGGCTCAAGCTGTCTCCTTGCAGTTCTCCTTCAGAGGACAAACTGCTCGAGGAGAGCTTGTCTGGGCATGGGACTCAGTGGTATGTTTATTGTTTTCTTTCACACTGTGATCTGTAATCTTTATTTTAATAGAAATCCCTTGGCTAGCTTCTCTTCTTTTGCTTGTAACTGTTTTATCTATATGTGGTACTCACAGTAAAGGAGTTCTCTCCTGCCAGGAGAACAAAGACTTGCTTTCTGTCCTCACTGGGCACTGCTGATTTGCAGTTGTTGACTGGTTTTACTGCCAGTTTTAGCAGGTGCACCTTGTCTCAATGAGTTCTCTCTGCCCCTCTCACACAGCACAGTAGCAAGGCTCATGCACAGTACATGGAAGACTGAGAGCTGAGTAGTAGAGGGATTTGTTGTACTTCCCCTCTCTTTCCTTTTCCTTGCTCTGTTTCCATTATTTGTGTTCTCTCATGTTGCAGTTGGACTGCGAGATCGTTGTAGGTCCTTTCCAACTGAAAACATTCTAACAAAGTTTGGAATATCTCCTGAGAAGACTTTTGTGTGCATATGTAGATTGGATAGTAGTTCAATAATACACATGTGCAAATACAGTCTTAAATTCTCTTCATATTTCAGAATGTTGGAACAGAACAGGAGAACCTGACAGCCTGTATGCTGTAGAAGGACTCTGGAGTGTTCACTCATCCAAGTGTGTAGAGAGAAGGTTGCTAGTGTGGAAAAGATTGACAAATGTTTTTTGACTGCTCTAGGTGAGAAAGAAAAATGGTTTCTAAGTTTGTCATGAGGTTGCAAAAACTTGCTGTTCTCTTCCCAATATGTAAAGAGTGGGGAGGCTGGAGGGAAGGGGGAGCTGGCAGCACTCCTGCAGGGTTGGTTGGTGGGGCCTCCCGTGCTGTTTGCCCATGTTGCAGAGCTGCCTGTCTGCAGTAGAGCAAAACTGGGTCTCCTCTTGCCAGTCTCTGTAGCACTTGAGCGCTGCAGCAAAAGAGCAGCTTGCAGACACTCCAGCACAGAAAAGATTAAGCAGGAGCTCCCAAGACTAGTATGGGGAGAAGAAGAGCTGGCAGAATTTGATGTCCAGTGAGATGCTCAATGCTGAGGAGTGGGGCTGCAAAGCAGAACAGCTTGAGACCCTTGTAGTGTCCCGAAATGTTCTTTTTCTGGCTCCTGTTCTTCCTGAGAACAGACTGTGGCCGTCCTGCTGCCTAACAAAAGAGGGACTCCATTGTCCTCTTTTGAAAAGACACATAAGGTTCCTGCATCTACGTCAGTTTGATTTTCAAAAGAGTGGAGTGCTCAAAAAATTTGATGCCTGAAAATAGGGCACATTCTGAATTAGATTCCTGAGTTTAATCACACCATATTCAGCTATTGAATTGCTGATTTGACCCTCATGAATCCACAGGTAATTTTTGTCAAGCATTTGCTAGGACAGTCTCCCAGCTGACCTGTGAAGCCTTAATCTCGAGTGGCTGCAGAGACAATGCTAGTGAGCTCACAGGGATTGCCAGTTGCTTCCACAGAAGAGCCTGGTGACACTTGCATGCTTTGGGGAGGACCTAGTTGCAGGATTTCAGGAGATCAGAGAGTTGAGAAATGCAACATATTCTCCCCCTGGTAAATGGGAAAAAATGATCCCAACCACTTAGAATTAATACAGTTATGTAAGTAGTGTTATTCAGCAAACCATGTTTATTCTCCAATGGA
This sequence comes from Brachypteracias leptosomus, assembly GCA_013401335.1. Lineage (NCBI taxonomy): Eukaryota > Metazoa > Chordata > Aves > Coraciiformes > Brachypteraciidae > Brachypteracias > Brachypteracias leptosomus. The sequence continues at coordinate 781,924 of VYZX01005032.1, read as the reverse complement.
GTTAACTTTGATTCCTCTATTAGCTTTTAATTTTCATGGCCATATTCCAAGAGGAAAAAATGCTACTTAAGTTTTGTTCTCGGCACAGAGATAAATGGAATGTCTCTGTCACTTGTCTGAAACCATGTGTTGAAAGGCATGATTTTTTTTTCCTAGCTGTTTTGCAGAGTAATAGGGCAAGATGATTTGGATTACAGAAGACACATGCTGGGTCAGTTTGAAGTCTGCCAAGTTCTAATTTGCAATTTCTAGAAAATTTAGAACAGAAACATCTGAGTGCCTGCAGAAATCATCATTCTAAATTTAACTTGTGGATTGCATCTCGGTAAAGCATGAAACTGTCTGGTAATATTTGTCCACTGAATTTCAGGGACAATCTTTTCTGGTGCTGAGGGTTCTGTGCTGGTGGCTCTGGTGTTCTTTTCCCCATCCTGCAGTACAGCAGCTCTCAAGTGAGAAGTGTTAGGTGGGTTTAATTATTTCCCTTTGGTTTCTCTCAAAACAAGCAAAAAGCCTTTGGCAGAATGTTCTTTCACCTTTTTGTTGTTTTCTTTAATGTATTTCTGCAGTTAATTAATGATGAACTTTTAAAAATGGTTTTGACTGGCCTCTGAAGGCTCTGGTGCAGGAAGTATAGGAGTTCCCAGATATCACTGATAAGGCCCAATACAGAGACTTCTGTTTCCACAACAGGGGAGCCACGCAAAGGGAATAAAGAAACAAAGGGAAAAGCAGAAACAAATGATCTTTCCATGCACAAAGCAACACATCTAAGTACTTTTTTTAAAAAGGATTCTTCTCATTAACACAAGTTTCAGGTTTTAGGGTTGAATTTTGTTTGAACTGTGGAATAAGGTAGATTGACAGTGGTATAACCTGACAGTCTTGTACCTGTAATAGTGTAATTTTGGACTGTGGAAACCAAGTGGGGTTTTTGTGCTGACAAGAGCAGAGTTCAGTGCTCACATCCCTTGGGTTCCTGTTCTTGCTGTGGTATCCTGTGATAATGATGGTGTTGTGACATGGACACAGATTTACGTGGCTGGCTAAGCAGGCAGTAAAAACCTTAAGACTCTAATCCATCTTCCTCCGAACTTCTCAGTGAGGGATGAAAGGTTTTATATCCTATTGCCCACCTTAGGAGAATACCATTGATTTGTAGAGTAACTGCCTTTTAATTCTGCTTTTGATCTTGCCCTTTGCATCTTGAACTGTGCCCTTGCCTACCCAGACAGGTCGTGGCTTTCCAAGTGCACCTTCTTTTGAAAAAGGAAATAAAATAAATCCCATCAGTGTTGCTGTTAGGAAGAGCAGGTTTCCTGTTGCTGGGAGAGCCAAAGTGGCTACACACAAAATGCAGTTAGTGGCCCCAAATAAACTAACTTAGATTGTTTTGCTCTGGTCTTTCCCCTGATAGTAATTGTGTTAGTAAAAGTGTTACTTTTAGCAGCTGTAGTGTGGAGAGGGAGCTCTGGGGAGAAAGCCAGGGTTTGGTGGTGTAAATCAGTCTCCCCGCAAAGCTGAGAGCATCCCGGATGCTGCTGGTGGGGGCAGGGGCTGTTTGCTGCCCCCAGAGACAACCAGAGCACGCCCTCCATTGGCTCCCTGTCACCACTGCTGTCCCTAACCTGTCCCTCCATAAACCCACTGAAAACTGGGCTCCTGGGGTGTGCTGCCCCCGAGTCACTGCTGGGGATCCCAGCCTTGTACTTGGCTTAACGCTGACAGGCAGAGCGAGGTGTGGTGCTGGTTACTCCATCTGAGCAGTGGGGAATGGCAGAGCCTGAGGAAGCTGCCTATTAACAAATGAAAAACTGCAAGTGCCTTTCATGCTGTTGTGAGCAAAGAGATGTCATCGTTATCTGTGGAGAGAGATTAAACTAATTCATAGCCTATGGGAAATTAAAAAAAAAACCCACCAAACTAGTGAAGTTCTGTCCATGTTCTTAAAACTGACATCCAGGTGGAATTGACAGATTTATACTGATAGCTTCTTTTTCCCCCCGGGTTTTATTTAGAACTGAAAAGATTAAAAAAAAAAGATTGAACGTAACTTCTCAAGTTCAAGATCAATTACTGACAGGGTTGTGTTCTCCAAACACATTGGAGAGTAAAGTGCTACAGATGTCTAAACACAATTTTGCTAACCTTTTTAATTTCAATATCATATTAAAAATAAACAAAAGAGGCTGTGGAATTCATTGCTCGTTTCGGGAAGTCCCTAAGGATGAGACTGACAGATATAACTTACACTGGGAAATTAATTTTGCTACCCTAGCTTGTGACGGTCTTCTGAGCACTGCCACCTCCATGGTCCATGCTAAAGTTACTGCTTGGTTTTTTTTCTTTTTGCATGGCTGTGCTGTGCTGACTGGAGAGAAGAATAAGAGATGAGTTCTGCAACTGGGCAGAACTGACAGCACCCGTGTGTGGTGTAGAGCTGCTAAGGCAAGAGGATGCTGGATGAAGCCAATTTAAAATATTTTTAGACTCATGGTTTTCCAGGGAAATAGGAATTTTTAATATATAAATTAGTTTTGTATTTCTCTAAACGTCTGTGGCTGGTTTTCTTCCTCTTAGCCAAGCCAGAACCTCCTACTCCAAAATCTTGTTCAAGCCATAACTAGTGGCCTTCAGTCACTACTGTCAGACCAGCAGCTCTTTCTGTGCCACCTAAACGTTGTATGGGGTTGGTTTGTACATTCTCTGTGGGTGCTGTTGGTAGAGTTCATGCCTAAATAAACTAATTCACATCTTTTGGTGGGGTTGTCATGCATTTGAAGTAAATAATTGTGTTCTGAGGCTGCGAATCGATAGCAGCCAGGGTATTCTTCCCTAGAGAGACATCCCCACTGCTCTCATTACATTCCCAATCCAATCTGGGAGCTGCTGCTGGGCAGGCAGGTTTCCTACCATTCTTCCCACCCAAATGTGTCTATCACTAACTCTGATTCACTGGCATCAAATGCTGCTTTTTTGGAACATGTGCTTTTAGAGACAATTCTACTAAAGATCCCCCTCTCCCCTCTTTGTGTGAATGACTTACAAAATCAATTTCAAGTCAGTCATGTGAAAGGAATTCATTAATGAAAGTGCAGCTCCTGTTTTGCTCTGCAGCTGAGGGTGCTGTGCCTGCCCAGGGCTGCAGGGAGCCCTGGCGGGTGGCACTGGCAGGATCTGGCCCCTCTGGGCCATGTCTGTGGTGCTCTGAAGGATGAGTGCTTCAGCCTAAGATCGTAGTTGTGAGTTTTGGTTCAGATGCATTACACGTTGTGACACCGAGCTTCAGACTTGCCTGGAAATAATAATCTAGGACACAGGAGAATAAGAGAGAAACAAACTGAAAATAACAGGGTTGGATGGATGAGAGATGGCAAGAAAAAGAACCCTTAAAGAAGCTTTTACTTACTCAGAACCTTTGACAAGATGTTCTTTGACAAAATAGCCAATTAGGAAGTAAAATTAACCTGAACTTGTTCAGTTGTCACAGTGGAACTAAAACATGGTAAATTGTGATGGAGGGAGCGTATTGGCTGAGAGCATCAAGGCTCTTTGCGCAATACTTGCAGTCTAGTGGTCTTCTCTTCCAAATCCTTTTAAATATTCTAATTAAAAAAAAAAAAGTTACTGAAGCAGCAAGACTGACACACTAGAAAATGCATTTAAGTGGAGAGTCATGAATGTTTAAAGTGGCTGAAAGGCAGATGTGTGCAGTAGCCAGTGCGGGTCTGCAGTGTTGAAAATGCCAGCTTCTTTACATGCTGACATCAGGGAGGATGGTCTAGGGGAGAAACTGTTGCTTAGATTTTGCTAGTAAGGGTTGCTGAAGTCCGAAGGACAGCATTTATTCTTAAAAATTCTTAATACTTTGAATAGAAACATTGGAAAAATGTAGATCTTGAATATAGTATTTATATTGTATCACTTGTAAGAAAGAATTACTCAATCTGTTTTATTTACAACACAGATGTTTAGGATCCATGTTGCTTTTTTCTTTCATCTTACTAACTACCAGGATATGCATTAGCTTGAGATGCAGACCAGGGAACAGCTGGTAGAGCAAATGTGGTTTGCTGTTGCCTCAGAGAATTGATGAAAAGTGCAAACTGCCAATACAAGCAGATCTAGTTTTACTGGGGGGTGGTTTCATGATTTCAGCCCTCTCCACGTGCATGCCTTTGGCCTCAGTTCTGTGGAAGGCACTTTCTTGCTGGTGGAAGAGTGACACCTTGCTGGCCTTGTCCCCATCCCAGTTGTGTCAAGTGCAGTTAGCTGGTAGCTGCAGCTCAGGTCAACCTGCAGTCTATGGGATATGAATCATAGCAGGGAAGAAACTGGGGCACTGCAGCTATTTCAGTGGAGCTGAAGGGTGCTAGGGAAGGAATGTCCCTGTTCTTAGTCTCCTAAACGTTGTGGCTGCTTCCCACTATGGCTCTGGAGCAAGGAAAGCCTTGCAGGGAGGAAGGGGACACAATATGGACATGGAAAGCCTCTAAGAGTTTGGAGATCTAAAAAGCTTTAGTGTTGGGGTGCAGGACAGGGCTGGGGTGGTGAGAAGCCCAGCCCAGCACTGAAGTGCACTGGGTGGCTGAGGAGGTAGAACTGTGATTCTCTTTTGGAGAACGTTACGTAACTCCAGGCAGGGATCCAGAATTCTGCTTAAACCAACTCTGTCTCTGGAAAAATGACACTGCAGATGGTGAGTGTCATCTCAGTGTAATGTAATTCTTTTATTAATTTAGTTAATTCTTCAACTGTAAATGAATGTAGTCTGTTATGAATTTCAGATGATTATGAGTGTGGATGTCAAATTATGGCTGCTTCACAAAGGGGCAAGGACTGCAGAGGAGCATCAGGGCTCCATGGTCCAGTTTAGCCAGAAGGGCAGACTGGTCATGTTGGGATGGCAGAAATCAGTTTAATATTTCACAGATATTGAGAAGCCAGTGCTGGCTGCTGCCTTGTCTCAAATACTTTGCTATTAGTTATTACGTGTCAATCTGTTATTTAAGTGTCAAAAGCCAGGTTTTAATTCTTTTTTTGCACCTGATCTGTCTTTACTCTCTCTTGCATCTTGACACCCATGCCAAAAGATGAAGGCATTTTCAAAATTGTTTCATTAGAGACCCTTTGTAGCACCAGCTGTGGCTGCTGTGCTGGGTACTGTGCAGGTGCCAGGGAACACGTGGCCATGCAAAAATCTGGAGAGAAAGATCAGTAAAAAATCTCTTTAGGACTGCAACTGGTGTGCTGCTCTGGAGACCACTCTGGGTTTGGTGTATATTGTCCTGTCCTCAGTAGTGAACAGCAGCTTAAATCCTAAAGGAGAAGCATTTATATTCCTTTCCAAACTATTTTTCTTACATTATAATTTAATATCTGCAGTTATTTCTACTAATGTACATTTCCTTCTGTGATCGGATGGTGTGTTTCTATATAAAATACAGCATTTTCTTCTTCAAATGATTGCATGTGTGCTCACACTGTGCCTCTGTGTTCCTTTTTTAACCTTCCTGCTAGGCTAGTGATGATTTCCCCCTAGACCATCTTTTCTTCACCTTCTTTCCAGGAGCTAAAAATATGATCTATGCTCTGCACATCCCTGTTTCCTTTCACCTTAATACATTAATCTAGATTAACTGATTGTTTGGCTTTAATTCTTCAACTTCTTTAACTGCTCTATCGATGTGATTTAATTTGGCTGGATTTTTCATTCCTTGCTCTACAGCATGGAGGGGAATCCACATGTTCACCCATTTCCAGTTGCATCTTTGACCAGGGGTCCCCAGGTTCTCTGTCCATGCCTGTCCTCCTTGGCTTGCAGGATTTCTCTCCAGGAGCTCTTTCAGGAGCTTCTTCCACACCAGTGAACGGGCAGCTGCTTTTCTTGCACTCTGAGAATTGCTGGAGCTCTAGACCCTGTAGATGACCTTGATTCCTCTGTTCTGGTGATCACAGGTGCCATGATTCCAGATCTGTTTATCATGTACATGCCAACCCTGTCTTGGGTGCTTGTTAAAGGTGGGTGTTGGGGCTGCCTGACAGAGGCTGCTCCAAAGAGCCTTTTCTGGACATGTTGTGAGAACTGGACAGGCAGTAATACTACACTGGGATATCTCTCGTATGAAGTGTATGAACGTGCCAGAGGAAGCACCTTTCCAGCTTCTAACTCTAGTGTTGCTCTGTAATTATTCATTTGGCTGGAAAATTCCAGTCTTCTAAAGGCTAACCCAGATGCAACTTTGCCAGGACTTGCATTACTTGGAAAATAATAAAACTCCCATGAATGTAGAGTCTCCAGGTGAAACTGAGCCCTGAGCACACTGTTGGAAGCAGTTGGAGTCTTATTAAATATGTATCCCAGTGTTGCACTTGCAGTTCCTTACAGAACTCATAGGGTTGCATGGATTTCATTCGTATGGTGGTGAAGAGGGAAGAAACCAGTTCTGTGCAGCATACAGGGAATTGGATTTAAAACATAAATATCTGCACAAGTAGAAGGTCAGTCATACTTAGCAGATTTCTCTGCCCCCTGCTCCTCACTGAATCCTCATGAATTGTATTTCTTATCTGTTCCCCTCAGTTTGTTGATACTTTTAACATGAGGGAGAACTATTTTGATATTTCTCTGTCAGTTATTTTGACATTAATCAACACTGCAGATCTTGTTTTGTTTGGTGTCTGAGTACATCATAAAAAGAGTTGCTGAAAGAGTTCAATTACAATATCAGCATTTCTGCCAAATGTATTGAGCTGCTCTGAAAAGCGGCTTGTCTTTTCTGACCCAGATACACAGTTTCCAACTGTGGGAGATGCTGCCAGAAAGACTCTTGGCAGAAGGCCAGCAATAAAATTATACTGCAGAAAAACACAACATATTTTCAGCAGCACTTTGTGTGGTGTGACGAAAAATTACCTGTTTCCTGCATGCCAAGCAGAAGTTAAAATAAACTTCCAGTTGAAAGTTGCAAGCTTCCAGTTCTGACTTTTAGAGGTAACAAAAAAGGATACAAATTCCAGTCCCTCTCTGCTACTGTCTGATACACCTCAGGCTGTGTTAGATACTGGCTGGTTTGTTATTAGCAACCTTACTTGTCCTTGCTGCTCTGTTAACATAAACTTGGAGTGATCCTAGGGTGGTGTGCACTGTAAACTGCAGTTCTCATGGGCAGATGCTGGTGTAGGGGCAGATTAGGAGGGTGGAGGGTGGTTTTGATGCTTCAGCTGAATGCTGTTGGCATGTGCATTCCTGATGAAGCATTTTAAACCAATTTTCATGGTATTCTACTTGGCTTGGCCAGGTGCCTAAACAGCAGCTCACTGAAGTGAGGTGACCCTGGGTTCCTGTTCTCTACTGCACCGAGGTACCACTGTGCTGTGAGAGGATGTGGTGATGCCATCACAGCCCATGGCTCCTTTCTGGAAGCTTACAGCCCCCTGAATATGATGTTACTTTCCAGTCCCCATGGAGTACCCGTTTCTCCTGCTTTTTCACTTCTCTGTTCACAAGCACTCAAAGGTAGCTGAGCATATTCATCAGTTCTGGCTGTTTAAATGTCTCTCTCTTGGGAACACCACTGCCAGATGCAGCAGCATGTCCTGCTCCAAAGGCCTCATCTGCAATTCTTTTCCTTGTCTTGTGCCAAAGCACAAACTTGCTCTGTGCAGGATGGGATGTTTAATGGAAGCACTGTTAGACTATCGTTGTGTTTTAATAACGTTTCTGATGTGTCAAATCCCCAGTGGTGCTGAACCACGCTGCAGACTCCACTCAGCTCCTCCATGACCTGCTTTGCAGACAGCAAGGGTTTACTCTTGGTTTACTCTTTAAGGCCACATGATGCAGAGGTAAAGTGACTTTCTCAAGGTCACTAAGGTCCTGGTGGTGCTAGTAGCTTTATCTAGAAATTCTCTCTCAAGTGTGGGTGGCAGCCCCTGAGTGAGACAGACATGCATTTTAATATTGGGCTTTTTAATCTGGGCATCAGCTGTTACTTCCCTGAGGATGCAGGGACAAATACCCTGCTACAGCCTGTAGTAAAATGAGACTGCTGGATTTATGGAATTGCTGCTCACTTCACATAATGCTTTCTGATGTGTTTGGTGCTGAGCTATGTTCTGCTGCCTTAGTCCATATGGTTGAAGCAGATTTGATTTTAGTTTTCCTTAATTTAATTCTGCATGCTGTCAAATGTACTTTGTTCTTTATATTGTGTCTGCACTTTTATAGTAAACTCCCTCCTGTTTAGTGCTTTTGTTGAAGATTTCCTCTCAAAGTCTGCACTATATTAGGTTTTAACTTTGCATGCATTTCTGTGAAATAATCCTAGGATGTTAATGACTTGAAAGACATTGATATCAGCTTCTACTCAACTTCTTCCCAGTTCTCTGAATTTTATCATAAAGATCCCTTCATAACTCAACCATATATGCCCTGACCTCAGCCATTCACTGCTGAGAAAAAGGGCAGGTAGAATCAAACTGGTAAATACCTTCATCCAACAACTCTTCCTTGTCACTGAGACTTGAACCTGTCTTGAAAACAAGATGGTTACTGCCTGCTTAAGGCAGAGTATTGAGAGATGTTGGTGGTTCTGCTTCATCTGTACAGTAGAAAATTAACCCCCAACACTGATATTCAGTTGTCTTCAGAGAACAGTGAACAGCACTCAGCACATCCAGAATTGCACCCGGAGGTTTCTCTGCTTCCAGAGCTCGTGAGGTAGTTTGCAGACTTGCCCTCTAGACAGCAGTCTGCTCAGCAGTTCACTGAAGCACCAGAATTTGCTCAGCCAGCTCTCTCTGTCCATCTGCTCTCAGTGCACTGTACGAGCTGATAAGCAACAGCTTGCAGTAGTCTTGGAAGGCAGGCCAGGCTGGAGTGTTGCTTGGAGTCTAGAGACGCTGTACTGGGCATATGTTGAAGTCAGCAACACATTCCAGTGCCCTTCTCTCTGCCTGGAATTGCCAAGTGACAGTTACCAGAGAAGATAGCAAACTGAGGATGTGAAATGTAGGAGTCACAAGGGAAGAAGAGTATGTGAAGATAGCTGGAATTTCATTTGAAGGGGGAACTAATTTGAAATAGATAGATGATCTAGAAACTTGTCTCATAAAAGTCTCTCTAGCTTGCCATCTGCTGACTCAAAAGAATATTATTATTATTATTAAGGGAAAGCAAAACACAAAAACCTCATAGTGTGGTTGCTTCTGGAGATGGTGAAAGACTATTAAGTGTGGTAGAGATTATAACTAGCTCACAGAATAGACAGTGCCAAAGCAGTAATCTTTGCTTACTTCTCCTCCCAGCAGCCCCTGCTTGGCTTTCAGGACCTCTTAGGAGAAGAACCTGGTCCTAAGAAAGAGCATCTCCTTCCCTGAGAGCTTCTGGAAAGCAATTTGCTAGTGTTACACCTTGGAGGGCATATGGCCTTTGATACAAAGTGAGGTCCTTCAGGGTCTTCATTAGCTTCCTTTTCCCAAGTATTTTTAGTATGACTGTGTTTAACTCTCCTGGGGTTTCTCCCTTGGCAATCATTAGCTGCTGGAGCAGACAGGGCCCTGTTCTGGTCTGCCTGGGTATTTTAACCCAATTCTACATCCTAAACCCAGTGGTGTGAGATACAAACAACTATTAGGCACTGGCTGCCAAAGCTATTGGTCCTGTAAACCTGCTTAATTTCTTTTTAAATAGGAAAATAGTGAAGCAGGATTTGTTGTTGCCTTTCCCCTGGCATGTTCAAATCTCTATGGGACGCAACATTTTAATTATTCCCTGTCACACCCCTGAGGTTTAAGCATCCACTCTGCTTTCAAGTCATCTCCCCTATCCCTCTGCTGTTGCCAGAAATGCTTTTTATCTCTAACAATGTCAGGATTCTCTGACAGACAATATGCAACATATTGCTAGAGAAGGAGGACTGACAAACAGGAGGAAAGGAAAACATCTGAGTGTGTGTCAGTCGGCAGAAATTTACTGACTGGGTTTCCAATTGCTTCAAAACCTTGCTGAAAAGCTGATGCAACAATATGTGCAGTGAAAGGAAAACAATTCTCTGCAAGGGCTGGAGTGTCCTGCTATGCAGTGAGCTTGTGCTTCCCTCTCTGGCGTTACCTGCTCTGTTATCCTGCTCTTCTCCAGTTTTACAGAGCATTTATTAGCAGTTCTTTGTGCTGCCAGGGCTGTGCTTGTTTCCTAGTTCAGTACCAGAGCTCTGCTCTTGCAGGATCTTTGCAATGCTGTGTGCTGTGACGAGCAGTGGAAGGGCAGCAAAGGCAGTGTGGGTGATGGCAGCTGAACCTTCCCACAAGTCTTACATCTTCAGTTTGTTATAAGGGGCTTGTGTCTCTTGGAACAACAACCTGCAGTTCCTGCCACCCGAACTCTTGGTTCTTGTTGTGCAGCATCTGACACGTTCAGGATCGAGGGCTGCACTGGGGATTTCAACAGATAATTACATTTTGATAATTAAATAGAGTGTGTTTGATTCCTAATGTGCATGCGACATAAAAATAGAGACTTCTTGAGCTGGTTTCATACAGAGCATGATTGAGATGATGTATTTCCCATCTTCCTCGTGTCAGAAACCGGGGTTGCCAGGTGGCTGCCAAACCACACTGAGATAAGCTCTAACTGGCACGGGAAAGTCGTTACATACGTGTGGGCACATGACAAAAAGTTGCTTTCCACAGTGACATCTGCTTGTTGAGGAATAAGTGGTTCAGTGACTGCCTCCCCATCTTGCAGCCTGCTTGCTTCCATCAGTGGTGTGACTGAGTGGCTGCACTGAGCACTCACTGGAATTAACATGCTGTTTGTTCTGGTTTTGAGTTGTTTCTCTCCTTTTGCAGGTGAATTACAGAAAGTGACTCCCAGAGCATCCTGGCTGTATGAACTCCTGAGCTGTCAAGGGACTCAGAGGCTTATGAAGAGGTTCTGTCAGGCAAAACAGTGCTTAGCAAAGACACCGAGGAGGAGGGAAAAGGAGAAAGGGAGGGAGAGAGAGCTGCAACACTAACAAACCATGGTAGGTGTTTGTCATCCCTCCTAGGGTGGCATTAAAAATGTTCTCCTCTGACAGTCTTGTGTGGGGCCTGATAAAACCAGAGTAAGGGGATTTGCTGGCCCTGGCTAAACTAGCAGTGGTCCTGCGTGCTCTGAGCAGAGCTAACGAGCCTTGATATATTGTCAGCCTCTTCAAACCAGAGAGTTGTCTGGTGAGCCTGCAGTACATGAATTATTAAATATGGACGAAGGGGATGCTCAGAAGGTTTTCTCATAAAACTGGCATTAGCAAGCTGTAGCAAACAGCAGGAGTGACCTTGAACTTGCAGATTGCATCACCAAAAGCTGATACTCCCCTTCCAACCTTTTCCTCTCAAGAGCAAGTGCTGTTCATATTTGTGTGTGTGATTGGATGAAGTGTTGTGAAGATTCTGAAGATGTGTTCACAAAAAGACAATAAACTACCCAGTTCCTGAAAAATCCCTGCTGAGAACAGTGTAAGCATATTTATATATTTTTAAGTCCTCTAAGGTTATTACTGAGAGAAGGAAAATAAGAATAAACACAATACATTTTGACCACAGTTCTCTAACATTTGTGTAGCTGATTGCTGCTGATAGGCTGGGTTTATATTAAAAAAAAAAGAAGACCTAAGACAAGACTTTTACTTGTTACAGAGCACAAAGGGAGGAAGAACTCTTGACAAGGCAGAGTTGTAAATATATTGTATTTCAAATAGTGTCCCATTTTGCTGTTACTTTTGGCCTAAACTATAATGGAGAATTGATCTTGCCAGTCCCTCTTCATTAGAAAAGAAACCAAATGTCTTCTAACTTCAGGGTTACTAATCTGTTCCTGTTTCACTGTTTTCCTAATTGCTATTTCATGAGATAAAAGATGGTGTGGGGAGTTAATAAATCCAGCCTGTCAGTTTTCCCTGCTGAACTGCGGCTTCTTTCTGTCTCTGTGTTGTGGATAAGCCACAAGAGGGACCTCCTGGAAGCATTTTGCAACCTGTGAAAGTCCCAAGGATAATACCAGCCCCTGCCTGATGAGCTGCTTTCAGTGCTGGAATTGTCCATGTGGGTAGGAGCACATTTCCTTAGGAAAGGGATGATGTGACATCGACCTCCAGGGGAAGGGGCCCAGTGAATGCAATACATCAGGAGATCACAACCAATTCCTTAATGAGGATTCAACCCAGAGGCCTTTGAGGTCTTCAAAGGCCCTTTTTGTCCTTAAGAGTGTGTACTGCTGCAAACCCACGAGGGAGGGGTGAAAAGGAAACCTAATTAAGGTATTTAAGGTGTAAGAGGAACAGAGGGTTTTGGATGATGCTTCCAAGTTCTGGAGGCTTTCAGCAGTGATTGATGTACCTATAGAGAACAAGATTTAGAGCTGCTCTTGCCAGAGGTCTGTGCTGTGATCACAGCTGGTCTGGGTCACTGTTTGGATCAAAATGTCTCATCTGGATAGTGTGACAAGCCAAAAGCTTCCTAGCACAAGCCACCCAACTGCTTAAGTGTACCTTCCTCAACAGCATCAGCCAGGACATTGGGGTTTGCTGCAGACTCTTTTAATTAGCACTCTAATCTCTGCCTGTTCTTTCGAGATTTTTGTGGGGTTTTTAAAAGAAATTATTTCAGTCTTTTCGTACCAGTTTATTTATCTCTATCCTCATCTTCATTCATGCCTTTGCAAATCCCTGTGCAGTTTGCTAAGCCTCTCACAGCAACACGTATTGCCTATGACTTCATCTGCAGCAGTAACAGAACCATAAGGGAATGGCCATTTAATTGCCTTGTGCTAAGGTGTGTTGCCATTCTCTAGCAAAGCCAGAGGAGAGGTGGCTGCACTCAGCACTTGCAGAATATGCGGGGTTGTATTTGGAGAGCATCAGTGCCTTTTATCCACCAGGAATCTTCTCCATGTTCTTGCCCACCCTCCTTTCCACCCAGTCTGCTCTCACGCTGGGATACCTACGTTCTAAATTTCCCTACCTTGACGTGAGGTTCCCCTGGGGGTAAGGACCTTGGCTTTCCTCTCAGCTCTGAGCTATCCAGCTGCTGAAGGTTGACACAAGCCAACAAAGATTGATGAAAATTCAGGAACTCCTTAATTCCTGCAGGTATTCCAGGGTAGGGAAGCTTCTCTTTCTTGCATGATTATAAGCAATGGTCATCATAAAACACTTCCCTACATCTGTTGGGGAGGATTCCCATCCAGGCAATGTCCTTCTATTGATAAGTCAATAACTTTGTTCTTTCTTTTCCCCCCCGTTTCCCCCTTTGTCACAGAGATCGATCCGATCTTTTGCTAACGATGACCGCCACGTAATGGTGAAACATTCAACCATCTATCCATCTCCAGAGGAACTTGAAGCTGTCCAGAACATGGTATCAACAGTAGAATGTGCCCTTAAACATGTCTCTGACTGGATGGATGAAAAGAACAAGTCTACAAAATGCGAGGGTGACGTGGAGGCCAAGGAGGAAGCTGCAGAAAGCACTGCCAAGTGAGTGAGCTGAGCCTCATAATGCCTCTCTGTGCCCCTAACACAGGCACAGTGTTACTGGAGTCTGCTGCATGTGGATGTTCATAGGAGGAAGGGGATATATGTGACCTTTTTGAGGTGGGAGCATGCAGAGTGAGTGCAGGGAATAGTAATAAGCCCCATGTGGGCAGCAGTTGCTCTTTATTTCGTTATTTTACTGTGAAGTTGTCAAGTTGCATTTAGCAAACTTTTCAGCCATTATAAGTAAGTATCTATATACCAAATATAGCTAATTATCTACCCAGGTTACAGATTAGGAACTGAAGCAGCAGGAGGCCAACAGCCAATTTGTCATGATGGGAAAAACCCAACCTGCAGTTCTCTGCTCTTCCTGTGATATAAAACTGTCCTTGGGGCTTAATCTGGTTCCATCTGCAGCATAACTCACACTGGAGGTGCAGTCAAAGGACTCTTTCCTGTTGCCTTCCCAGGGCTGCTGCTTCCCAAAAGTCTGCTGCAGGCTCTGCAGAAAGCTCTGATCTTAAAACTGAAATTGTGTTCTTTTTCATACGTATTTGTTGTGTTTTCTGACACCTTTTATGGCAGTGAAAGGTTTATTGTGAGGCCTTTTTCAAATTTTTGATGTCCTGGTAAAGAATATATATGTGAACTTACGTACATTTTGGGATGGGGGAAATAAAACAGCAGTAACAGATGGAAATAGCCTGTGTCTGGAGTAAGAGACAGTCCAGTGCAGGGACTGGAGGGAGATCTGACTCTCAATCAGGAAGACTATCAGTTTTTAAACTGGAAATAGAGTTACTGTTCAATATGAAAGAGACAGTGAATTACCACTGCATTGATGAGTTACTCCTCAATGCATAATTATCTATGTACATAAATTCAAAAGGAAAATACTGCTTCCTATTTTATCATAATGTGGTTCTTAGTTATTTCCAAGTCTCTCATGAATTTTGAGAGCAGCATTCAGGAGGAAAGGTGTGAGGCCCTGCTGTACCTCGCTGTCTGGATGTGCTTCCAGTAAACAGAGGACGTTTGTGTGGCTGGAGGAGCAGAAAGCATTCAGGACTTGGTCGTGGATTCCACAGAGACCTCCTCACGTGTTAGCAGTGTTTTTCCACAGGTTTTTTCCTTAACATTGGAACTTATCTTTGATTCTCTCTGGGATAAGGTTGTGGGCTTGGGAGCTATTGAAGACCTGCTTGCTCTGCATGAAGTTTAAATGCAGCACCACCTACTCGGGATACACTGATCCACACAGGAATCATTCTGCAGCATGGAGACCACTGTAGGATAGCCCTGGAAAAGTAAACACACCAATGGTGCCTCCCTTCAATGCCTGTGGCTTTCCATGGTTCCTAATAAATATGTAACAGACAAGTCTGATCACTGGTGTTTTTGTGTAAGGCCGAGCTGTGATATGGCACTTTTTTCTGGTGTGAAATATATTCAAATAGAAATAGCAAAACACTTGAAATAATGAATATTTTTACATAAATTAATGTATAAATTGGTTTCAGACAGCTGATTGTATTGAGGCCACTACAGAGTAGATTGATAGGCTGCTTCTCCACAGACAGACTATTAAGTTTTGTCATCTTTGGAAGGTGTTTTGCTGAAGATCAGTCTTTCTGGATAAGCAGTGTGCTGTATGTTTTGTTGGTGACTTCCCAGCATTACTGGCAACATTTTTAGGTGTCTTCTGATGTAAGTAAAATAGATACAGAACGGATTCTTCAAAAAAAATCAATTAAAAAAGTATTCTAAGGCTGCAGTAAATGCTTCTGAGGCAGCTGGCCAGCCCTGCTGTCACCCGGTGTGTGCAGATGGTACCGATGTAGAGCAGTTACTGTAAACATCAGCATTGCTGAGACATACAAACCAGTTGGGTATTTATGAATTTGTTTGGAATGTTATTTTACCAATCATTTTAGAGGCTAAAAGGGGTTTATATTGTAGAGAAATATATAACTTTAAATAATTTTGTGCTGGTTCCAAATCCTATTTAAAGGAGCTGTGTGTTTTCTCAGGGTTTTGCACCTGGATACCATTACAGCAGCAGAGTTTCAGGGTGGAGCTGAAATGTTCTTTACTTTTACAACAGTTCTTGTAGTTTGCTTCTGGCTACTCCAAGGATGTGATTACTTTGGGATCACCACTTTGTTTTCGGTGTCATTCCTTATTCTAAGCATCTGTTCCCACCTTTCCATTTCCAATACAGAAAGACAGTACAATTAAGATACTTCTGAGTGAAGCTCAGGGTCTGTGTGATAATCCTCGATCACCATGTGACTGCTCTGGGGTTTGTTAGGGGTTTGGTTTGGTTTTTTTATCCAGTGCACCCCTCTGGATGGTAAGGGTGCTGTGAGCAGGGACACTGCCTTTCCAGCTGAGGTGGTATCACCTTTCCTGATGACGTGTTTTCTGTGGCTTTTATAAGGGTGATGTGCCAATAATTGGTGCTACAGGGTGTGAGATGCTTCATGTGGCAATAGCTGGTGTAAGAAGCTGGAAGCAGCACTGAAAAGGTGTGTGGCTGTACCTAAAGCTGGAGTGTCATTTTAAAAGACAACTCTGATTGCTTCTGAAAACAGGATTTCTGTCAGAGAGCTCCTCTAGATTATTCTGCTCTTTTTGGTAGATCTGCAGAGAATGAATCTGGGCTTTTCTGTGCTTTGTGACTTGAGCTAGGCAACTTCTGTGTCCACGTGGATTGCATATTAGTGCTTCAGTTAATTTTTTTAATAGGAGCTACTTGCATAAAAGGAGTCTGTGCTTTTCATCCCCTGATCAGTGATAAGCCACTTTGGCACAGCCATCGGGCCCATCCGTTTCTCTCCTCACTGTGACAGAGGAATACAATTATTCTGAATGTATGAAAATAGCATTTTAATTACTCCAAATTGTTTCATTTCCAGGGATCAAGGTGGTCGGACGTTGTGTGGTGTTATGAGAATTGGCTTGGTTGCAAAAGGCTTGCTGATAAAAGATGATATGGATCTGGAGCTGGTTCTCATGTGCAAAGAAAAGCCCACAAAGACCTTGCTATGTATAGTTAAAGACAATCTCCCTGCTCAGATTCAGGTGAGTCCATTTTGGTAGAGCACTGCAAGGTGTGTTTGGGTAAGGGCTGGGATTTGCTGCAGCTCGGGCTGTGCCAGGAGAGACGCCTCTCTGCTTCTGCAGTGAGAACAAGTCACTTTAAGTGGTCACTCATTTTAGCTCATGTTAGTCATGAGCTTGTAATTCTTTTTATTTATGGCTATTTAATTCTGATGTTGGCATCCAGCAGGCAGCACTTACAGCTAATGTCAGTCTCTTTACAGCAGCGAGGGATAATTCCTTTTTGACAAGAGTTCTGAGTCTGCATAATCAGTGCAGCTTCCAGACTGACAGACACTGGTGCCCAGAAACTGTGCCCTGAGGTTTTCCACTGCAAGTGCCTCTCAACCATGGCCAAACCTGATCTGCTCTTCTCCTGATCCTCTTTTCTGCCTTGTGCTCCTTTCCAGACAGTGTGTGTGTTACCATTCCTGACAGCTCGTTGTTCTCACTGCTTGTTTGTTCACATTAAGGGCTTGTTTTCTTGAGAGCAGGTTGTGCCTGCAGATGTGGCCCTATCCATAGCTGAAAATGCTGAGGATTTATGGAGTAGTTAAAAGTAAATTTTACTTGTTTGTGGTGAGGTGGGAGATGAGGAGGGATGAAAGTGATAAGAAAAGTTGGCATCTGCTTCCAAAAAAGTGAGAATGGCAGAACAGATGTAATTAAAAGATGTGAAGACAAGATCCTATGGGGAAGCATTGTGAGGGAAGGGATTACAGAAGAGATGAGGTAAGAGGAGTCTGCTGCATGAAACAAGCTACACAACTACCATGGGCATAAAGGACAACGAGAGGTCCTACAGACACCTCAGCTCCGGGAGGCAGAAGGAAGGGGTAGCCCATTAGTGGACAAAAAGAGCAGATGAGGAACAGAGATGTTGACAGCTTCTGCTTTGCTTCTTTGAAGGCCACTAGAGAGCAGATGCTTAAACATTTTGATCCCAACAACAAAGGAGCAGGAGAAGTGCAGATTTTAACAGGGGAAGAAGTTAAAATTATGCTGGATATGTTCTAACCGTATGGTCTTGCTGAAACAAACTTGCCAACACAAGGAACAGCTTCGGGACTCTGAGCCATCTGTGGTTCTCTCTGCACTTTGGGAGCTTGAGAGAGGTCCCAGGGGACCAGCCAAAGACCTGCAGATACAGATTACCTAAGAGAACGCTGACATGACGCGTGCTAATGGAACAAATTATAAGGCAACTGTAGTATTATCTACAAAAGAAATCTAAGCAAGAAATAAACTTTGCTGAAAACAATTTCTTGGCGTGCTGCTAAGAGGCAGGTTGCATCTTCCAGGCAGTGTCAGGGATCTCTCCTGGGGCTGCTATTAATGAATGAAGTGGATGATGGTGTTGTCCTGCATCCAGTTTCAAGTGTTGTGTGGAAAGGGAGTGAGAGAAATGGATGAATAAATCAAAGAAAATCAGCCAAGTGAGAATGAGAAAACCACATAATTAAAATAATCTGGTTGGGAAAAAGTCAAGAGCGAAGGCAGCTGTAAGCTTTGGACCTGGTGGTTATTTATAAAGGGACAGTGATGCAGTATCTCACGTGACTACCAACGGTAGGAGAAGAAGTTGTTGGAACGGTAACAGGAGCATTTCTGTTGCAAAATAGGTCATCTAAATTATATGTGCAGCTGAGAACCAGAATAGACTATTTGGAGAAGTGGAGAAATCTCTGTTGCAGACCTTTTTTCTTAAGCATGTTACAGGGTTTTCCTGGCTTATTTTTAAAGAGGGAGGTAAGGCCTTAATTGTTACTGCAATATCTTTTAAGGCTCTTATTTGTTAAAAGCCATGAGCGCATACAGGGATATTCTGCAGTTTTTCAGTTGATGGGGAGAGTCTTGAAATCTTTCTTGGTGACTTTCAGAAACTTACAGAAGAGAAGTATCTGGTGGAAGAGCATGTAAATGAGGCAGCTATTATTATTCGTAACACAAAGGAGCCCAAGCTAACTCTGAAGGTGATACTCACATCCCCTCTCATTCGAGATGAAGCAGAGAAGAAGGAAGGAGGTACACAGAGCTTTTAACTTGGTTTTAAGACTGTTCTATCTAAATGCCCTGACTGTGCAGCACGGGGTTAACTGGGAAGTAGGTTTTTAATTGTGCATCACGTATTAACTAGATTGGCTATTGCCACTCTAAGTTACATTATTTGTGCCTTAAAAAGACAACAGTCGCTCAATTTTCATGTAAATATGCATAGTTTTTGTTTGCAAGCAATATTCCTACAGTGTTAACTTGGACAGACAATTAGATCTTAGTTCTTTCTTTCAGACTCGTTAGTTGACTCTGGAGCACCCCAGCGCTGCACAGTCTTGTTTTCAATTTAAGTCAGTCAAGTGGGATTGGTTCGTGGTATCTTGAAAAACTGATTAAATTGTTTCTTTTTTTACATAAAAAAACCTCTCCTGCAAAGCTCTCAAGTGTGTCGTCCTGGCCCTCAATTTTTATTAACTGATGATACCTATATGTGTATGTTTCTAGCTGTAAGAATTTCCTAACTGGGATGCAATTGAAGTTACAGTGCTATAATGCAGCACTTTTGCTTCTGAATTGAACATTGTACCTCATGTCCTTAGAGCAAACTAGATCTAGAGAACTGTAACGTAGTTTCTTTCTGTTCCTCCTCCCTAACTGCGTGACTCCAACATAGTTCTGTGCCCCCAGTTCAAGGAGTGTTGACTGGTAGTGTCAACGAGGCTGGAAACAAACCAAGGGAACTAGAGAAGAGCAACGTAGCCATACTTTGTTTTGATTTTAAAAATCTTTGTCAGTAATTTCTGCTTCCGCTTCCCAAACCTATCCCTAGAGACTTTGCCACTGGATGATGTCAGACCTTTGACCAACTGGCCACTCTCTGTCATGACAACTGAGGCAGCTGGGCCCATGTGGGCTAGGGAACTCCCTGGCGCTCTCTTCCCATTCCTAGACTTGCCACGAGTCCTTCGCTTCCTCCCTCCTCCCACATGAAGTGCCGATACATGGGAAATGTTGGTCAGTTCAGGGAGGATCCCTGGTCGGATGAAATGGGACACTGTGGCAGCAGTTGGATGCAGCAAAATCTTACAAACCAGATGAATGGCAAAGATTCCCGAATTGCACTGTCTGCTGGTTCTCAAATTAGTAACCATGCTGCTTTTGCAAGACCATTAAAAATAAATTGCATATTACTGCAGTTGTTCTTCAACTTCCCGTAAGATGCTGAGATCAGCCCTGTAGTTGTTGCAGCTGATCCATGTTGGTGAGAAGGAGCACAAAGTGCAGGGCAGATCTGGCTGGTAAAGGCTGTGTAAGATCCTCACAAGGGGATACAGTTTTGCACAAAGGCTTCAGTCCAAATATTTTCTTGCAGAAAGCGATCTCGTTGTGGCAGTAAGCTCCAGGGACTGCTGAATTCACCTCAAACTGGATCAGGATTCGAATTTTTATGCGTATTTAAAATGCAGGTGTTCTGTTTTGTTTTCAGTATCATAAAATAAAATATCTTTCACAATTCTGTACTAGTATTATTTTTAAAGAAACTTAAAAGGGTTTTACTACCTCTCCTAGAGCGGTGTTACGCTGTCAGTCTACAGCTGATGAGGATAGTTAGCAGGGTAATGGATCTTGTTTGAAAGCCCAGGTTTTCTGACACTGATTCATCACAAGTGAACAGAGACATTTATCATATTCCTTTTCAAAGGTATGTGACATGTTCAGCAGGTGTCACTAAGTGAACTGAAAGCGGGGGTGGGAATACTTTTTTTGGTAATATTTCCAACCATACTTAGGTTACTTTCACTTAGATTCAGACCAAAAACGTTATCTATTATCAAGGGAAAATACTCAAGGGAATGTCTGGTGAGAATACCTTCTCCAAAGAAAGCACTGCCATATTTTTTCAGTACCCCTCAATAACTCCAACCAACTGTTAAATACACTCTCTGTGCAGTCTGAAAAACTGCTCTGACTTTATTCCATGCATCCTTTCGAATGCAGGAGCTCCAAATGCTTGTCAACTTGCCTTTCATCTCACATGTAAGATAGGCCCTCGGGCTCCGGGCGCTGCCCCTGGAGCTGCTGGCAGGGAGCAGAGCCTGAGCAGAGCCTGAGCAGAACTGACCAAGGTTTCCGGGTTCGGTGTGATTAGCACTAATCTGTCCTCTAACCCAACCGGCAAGGTCAGGCGCAAGGCCCCCGTTACCGGTGCTCCCATCTGTCCTGTAGGAATGCTGTGTGTGCCTTCATGCCCTGATGTCAGAATGGACTGAAAAACATTCCTGGATTTCTCTTCAGTCCCCTCCTCTTTGGAAAAGTGTTCATGTTTAAGATGTGCCCTTTGGCCTATTTGTTTTTGCTGCTCGTTAGCAAAAAGAAATAGTGGACCAGTGTGTGTGTGCATTTCAGTGTTTCTCACAAGTGGCTATCCATAAAGCTCTGCTTTCTCATGTCGACTTGAGAAGTCAAGCACCTAAAATTCCTGCATTTTGCATCAGTTTAAATTTTAAAACTTCTTAAGAAACGGAATTTTTAGTCATAGCATCAAATATAAATTGGGCTTTCCAGACCAGAACCTCATAGCTGCAGATCAGCTGTTGTTACTGAGTGTGCAGTAACAACAAGCTTATGTAACAATGAACAAGTTCATTTACCAAAGTGGAGCTGAAATCAACCTTGCTCCTTGAGTGAGTGCTGCCCAACCAGTCTCTCTGCCCCTGCCACTGCCAGTGCTGGGCAGACGCAGCCAGTGATGTGCCAAAGGTGCCCAGTGCCTTTGATGGGGCAACGAGCCACAGACTGACCTTGCCTCTGTGGAGAAGACAACCTCCTCCTATGGCTGGCTGCGAATGAGTGAAGTTGGCAGCTACTGAGTGAAGAGAATAGATACAGCAAGTGGGGAGAGGATTACTGAAGGACTGGTTCTGTGTTCCATAGCGCGAGCTAACGTCAGGGCTTTACCATTAACTGTTTATTAAACTCCTTCTACCATTGCCCTCGTTAAAACCACAAGCAAACCAGTAAAGCTTTGCAATGGCATTTGACAATTCTGATTGGGTCTCACTTTCCTGACTGGCAGAGCATGAAGAAACATGCCATTCTCCTGAGGGTGTCAAAGGGAGCCTGCTGCAAGCCGCTCGCCCTCCTCACTGCCTCTTCTCTTCATCTTTCTGTTACTAGAATCTTGCACCCTAAAGTTGGCTGACTGCAACATCTGTGAAAGGTGCTCAGGACACTGCAATTGGCAATTCTCCCAAGATATTTGTAATTTAGACCTTTGGAAATAACCTTAATCCTGTAGGAGAAAGTGTGATTCTAACTTGTCGAAACAAATTGTATCTTACAAGGTTTTTCACTCACCTGAATGACAGATGACACGCGTTCTGTTCCTTTTGTAGTTTCAAGGAAAAATGAATTACTTTGTGGCATGCTTAAGCAAAGCCTTGTACAATACCCAGTCAGTCTCTAGGCTTTTAAAGATCCAGTTCATTGCAAAAAATTAATGATTTTGCAATCAGTCACCTTTGCCATTTCTAACGTTTTAAAATAAGATTCTGATCATTCATTGACAGTAGTTGTTTTATGCAATACATGAGCTTTGAGCAGATGTTTATATTGTCCACAGTGCAGTTTTCTTACAGAACTACATCCATGTTTCGTGGCACACAATTACTAAATGTACATTTAGTAATAAATGTAACCAAAATGCCAAAACTGCAAAGGAAATTTAGAAGCAAATCTTGTGTTCCAAAGTGACCTTTGGTGCTCACAGAAATCCAACGCTTTGAGACTTTGCAGCTTTTATTTGGAAAAGAGGCAAGAGGAGTGATTAATCCCCTGACTGCAATACTGCTGATGAGGGCAGTAAGAAACAATGCAAATATCTGCTGCGAAGTTCATTGGGGTTAGAAAATAAGCTTATAGCACTTCAGTCTTCTGCTGACAGCAGAGCCAGCAGGTGTGAACTGCAACTGTGAACTGTCAGACAAGATACCTGGGTCTGTTCAGTTTTACACTGAAGTTTTGGGGGTTTTTTTAGCTTTGAGCTCTTTTATCCATCACAACATAATGTGCTTTTACCAGAGTAACCTTCCCATTGAATGGCATAGAGGGTGAGGCAACTTTAAAGATGCAATTGCATGTGCAACCAATACTATCCAAAGTAACCAATGAAAACGTACTTTAAAATGAAAGAAAGAAAAGTAAGAAAAGGACTGATGCATAATGTCCCTCAACACAGAATTGGATGTAACTGCTAAAGGCAGTTTTTGTTGCATGCTAGATTTAAAAAAAAAGAGAGAAAAAGGGGAAAGAAAAATAGTGTAAACCTGTACAGATGATCTCAGTGTCTTGTCTCTCAAATTCTCCTTTGAATTTCCTCTGATTTCAGTTGCTGTTGGGAAGAGAAGATTTTTACAAGAGGTTACTACCTCTCTAACATGTTAATCATCTGGACATTACCAAACTTTCTCACTTCTTTCATATGTTCTGGTTATATGAAAGATTAATCAAACTGCAAAATCTCCTACTAGCATTTCTTGTACATTTCCTCCATTGAATGATACTGGCTAGTACTGTTCATGCAATAATATTTCAAATACAGTCAATGTTTTTCTTTGGAATTCTCTACAATGGCATGGACATAACTTCACTTTCTTCCTAGTACAAATTTTTTTATACTCCCCCGAGAATATCTTCCTCTTGTCAAAAGAAGCTTGTCTCTTTGAAATTGTGCCACCTTTGTGGAATAAAAGTCACAAAGAAGGGAAAGAAGAGGAAAAAAAAAATACAACTCAACAAAACAAAAAAGGAAAAGTGCTATATAGCTATTTTCTGCCCTGAAATGTGTTCTACATTTTTAATAAGATCCCAGATTGTCTGTAGCAGTGGCCATCTTTATTATTACTATTATTTTACAAGGAGTGAATGCCTTTGCTTCTGTTGCACACGTGCACATTTACTACCTTTAATGGCTTGTTGAAATTAAATAACACAGTGCACTTAAATTCTGGGAGTCTTATTATCTCATTGAGATGCTGCCGCTCTTTTTGTATTGTGACAGAAACCCCTTGGTCAAATTGTATCTGTCTCTTTTTATCCCATTTTTACCAGTAGACAATGTTGCGATGAAAGATCCTCCGGACTTATTGGACAGGCAGAAATGCCTGGAGGCCTTGGCGTCTCTGCGGCACGCCAAATGGTTTCAGGTTGGCTCTTTGTTCTTACCTTGTTGTTAATTGTAGCCTTACGAGGTTTAATTTGAGACAGTTTTTAATTGTAATGCCTCTTTAATTTCTGACTAGTCCCTCCTAGAGCAGAGGTGTAGAACTCAGCGCTGTGCTGTGCGAGGGCAGCCGTGGCAGGTAGACAGCCAAGGTCTAGAGTTGTCATGAGGCTACAAAAGCAATCTTGACCTTTTGCTTCCTTTTTTATATGTCTCTCTAAACTCAAGTATTTTACTTTTATGTAACTGGTTTTTATTTTGCATGAAGCTGATTAAGTATTAAGTAATAATAATTTAAAAAATCTATCCCAGGACTCTGTGCATTTTAAAAAGAAAAGCAAAATTGAAGGCCAGGTTTTTGCAGGTGTATTGGAATCATTTTGTTTGTTTTAGGCCAGGGCAAATGGACTAAAATCATGTGTAATTGTCCTTCGTATTCTGCGGGATTTGTGCAACAGAGTCCCCACATGGGCACCACTGAAAGGATGGGTAAGTACAGAAAGGGTTGAAGGCCACAGGCTCAGGTCTCCTGAGAATTGTAGCAGTGTCTGGACTGGAGTAAACAGTGCCTTGTATGAAACTCCTCCTTACACACCCCCTCCTCTTACTCCTCACTGTTACCTGTGTAGAAAAGCGCTTGTAGGAAGGAGAGGGAATGCAAGTGTTTGTTCATTTGTAAGATGTACAGGTACCATGGAAAGAGATGTAACATTGTGGGTGTTGCACATCCTGAAGGATTTGCAAGAATCCCACCTGCTGCCTCCAAGTTTAACTTTTCAAAAATATCCTGCTGCTCCTACCAGAGGATATCGTGTCACCTTAGCAGGTTTGGGGCATATCCAGAACACTTTGTAGGTCATGGAAGCAGTGATTGCTCTCACCTAGAACTGATAACCTTTTTGAGAGGAGAATACTCACACGGCTTGGCTGTAGAAGGCTCCTCCTTTTAGGCTTCCTGGGCAGTTAATGGAGAGCAGCTGGTTTCCTCAGAGGTGACTCAGAGCAGGGAACAAATACAGCTGTCCCCTGGGATGGATGTCTCTGCCAGTTAGACCTGTAGTAGATTAAAAATGAAGCTGCTGTGAACATTCATTCCCTCTACCCCTCTTGTTTAACTGCATTACAGTTACCCTTGTGTCCATACTAATGCTAATTTAATGTTTTCTAGCCACTCGAGCTTATATGTGAAAAATCTATAGGTACTTGTAATAGACCTTTGGGTGCTGGGGAAGCCCTGCGACGAGTGATGGAGTGTTTGGCGTCTGGAATTCTGCTTCCTGGTAAGGGGCCAGAGTAACTTCAGAACACAAAAGGTCGATCAGATAGTGTTAACATTTTATTGTTGCTGTATGAAAAATGCCTCCTTCAACTCCTAACCTGGACTGGAGCTAAGTGGATGGTTTCTTGTTTAAAATTAAAAGAAAGAACAGCAAAGCAGGAAGTTGTGTGGCTGTAGCTGTTCAAATGAGTACTTCCACTGCAGTAAAGTTAATGGGGAATGTTAAGTTTGTTTATAAATTAATCCTTATCTCATTCAGAGGTTGCAAACAAATAAACAGACTTAATGACCATCTATTTCCTATAGATTCACTGAAATCTACATATCTATCCAAATTATTTGTTGGGGTATTTTTTAACCTACTGCTTTTAGTTCATGCTGCTGCACATGTGCAGTGCTAACTCGAGTAAGTTCTGTGGCCATTGCTGCAAGGGAGTAAAACCTCGGGGTTCTCTTGCTTTGTGTGATTCCCTTCCTGGCCAAGGTGCTGCTGAGAGTAGCTGCTGCAATGCCCATCAGTCCCCAGTGTCACACTGCATCGTGTTTGCTCTCAATAATCTGCTTTGCCTCTTTCCCTCCTAGGAGGCCCTGGTCTGCATGACCCCTGTGAGCGGGAGCCAACAGATGCTTTGTCTTACATGACAGTTCAGCAAAAAGAAGCCATTACGCACAGTGCTCAGGTAGGAAACTCCTGCATCTGAGGAGCTAGATACTCTAACAGGGAAGATTGCAGCTCATTAATACAATTTATCCTCTGCCAGGACAGCTTATTTTAATGGAAGTCCTGGCAGTTCTTCCAGTGTGCTACCCTGGAAAGATTAAATGATAGTTCATGAGTGCAAGAGTTCAACGTGCACCCAGTCTAATCCTTCCCAAAGGCTGATGTTTGATGTCTGTGCACTGCTCGTGTCCCACCTCAAGTCCTTACGGCACAGAGCCCTGGGCAGGCTCCCTGATCATGTGCCCTGCACCTTGTATTACAGAAATTAATGAGTTTTCAACATCCAGACATTAGGATTTTCTATAGGTATCACAGAACATAGCTGAAGAAGCTGTCTTCTGATAGAAATGGTTTTCTGTCTACAAACTTATTTAGAATGTTAACTGAGGTACAGTAGTGCTGTGATGTAACTGATGTATCTGCTGTCACCTTGCAGCATGCCCTCAGATTATCAGCCTTTGGTCAGATCTATAAGGTTTTGGAAATGGATCCCCTCCCGTCAAATAAGTCATTTCAGAAATACTCCTGGTCAGTAACTGACAAAGAAGGTAAGTATTGTTTGCTCCAAAAATCACTGATCGGGCAGTAAACTAGGGGGTAATTTAGAATGGGTCAATTCCTGAGTTATATGCTCTTACTGCAGGGTAGAGGCTTTTCTTTGTGTTAAATGTGGTTTGTTGGGTTTTTTTAAATATTTCACTGTTGAGAGAAATCTATGATTTTTATGCTGGGTAAGGAGAGGCTGTAGACGGGCCAAAAAGCACACAATGAGTGTCCATAGTAAGACCTGCTCATGAATTCTTCCTAGGAAACAACATACGTCTAATAAAAATATATTTCCATGTATATTTTTTGTAAAAAGAACATTATTAACTGTACCAAACCAGACTGCAGAACTACACTACTTGTACCACACAGTCCTGGAAGCAGACATCTTGCAGGGCACGCTACACTGAGCAATAAGCTAGTGCTGGCTGACGTGTAGCAGTAAGGAAGCTTTGAGTGATGGTTGAGTTCTTTACATTATAACCATGCAAAGAACAGGAGGGGACTAATCAGAACCCTGCTGTGCAATTTTGTTTTTCTAAGAGCATATCCCTATTACAAGGAAATTTATACCCTAGGTACAGGCTCATCTGCTCTTAAGAGACCATTTGAAGATAGTGTCGGGGATGACAAAGACCCAAATAAAAAGATGAAGCGTAATCTGAGGAAAAGTAAGTGCAGCACTTCTCTGTTCTCTTCTCAAAGGTCTGTTGTACAGGGGGAGCTGGTTTAAAAGCTTCTCCATGTTAGTGTGGAATAGGCTGTGAAGTAGTGTTTGGAACAAAACCTGTCTCTGTCACCCCACACACTCAGTGTCAGACACACTGTCTTACTGTGTATCTGAATTCCACCCAACATGTTTTACTTAATGAAGGATTTGCCCTTTTAAAAGGGGTTACCCATCAAGTTACAGTTAAATGTAACTTGTCCAAGCAGCTGAGGTATTTTATTGATGATGTCCCCGTACTGGGGTTTTTTGGGGTTTTGTTTTCAAAATACTTTGTGTGAAGATTTGCCTTTTTTCATTTTTCCCCTTCCCAAGCTAGTTGTTGGTCTCTCAAGACCTTCCACAAGAAAAATAAAATGCTTAATCTACAAATCATTGACGTTGCATATAAGTACAGACTAGAAGTCTCAGCATTGCTGGGATCCAGTCAGTTCTGGGTCTATTTGCATGGTGCTACTTTGGTGCCAGTTCTGGATCTGGTTCTTCATTACCTACAGAACTTGTTACCCCTTTTATAGCAGCCAGGAAGAATATAGCTAGCTGCAAAGGAATTGTGATAACAGTGTATAAAAAAATGGATAATTATAGTTGTTACCCAGAAGTAGAATGGCTTATTAAAGATTTAACAGCATTATGATTATCCTCAACCTGTGAGAGGCTGAGGGTTTGTTGTGCTCCTTTAAACAGACAGAAGGCACTGAAATGCAAACTGTTTCTTTTTTCTGTTCAATTTGTTTTGTTCATTTTCCCCTTTCTACTATCTGGTACTAGTACTAGATAGTAAAGCAATAGATCTCATGAATGCTCTGATGAGACTGAACCAAATCAGGCCAGGGCTTCAGTACAAGCTGCTGTCACAGTCCGGTCCGGTCCATGCCCCAGTCTTCACAATGTCTGTAGATGTTGATGGTACGACGTATGAAGCATCAGGACCTTCTAAGAAAACAGCCAAGCTCCATGTGGCAGTGAAGGTAAGGCAGCTGCAAGTAATCTGCTCACCCCACACCTTGGAACACAGAGTGTGAGAGATGGTTACAACTAGGAATATGCAACCTCAAAATGACAAAAATGTGGATGCTACTGCCTGTGTGCTCGGAGCAGAGCTGGGCATGGTTCAGAGGGCACCACTGCCTTTGTACTAGCAGAGGGGAGGGGGAGCTTCCTGGGGCTCTGCAGATCAGCTCGTGCAATGGATTGAATGTGGTGGTTAAGTTCTGGACTGGAGGGGTTCAGTTTTGTTCTGTCCTACTCCTTCCTCCTGTTGGTTTGCAAACAGCATGTTGGTGGCTCCCTCTTTCTCCCCTTCCTTCTCTGTGTCCATTCCTGGCTTGTGAGCTCCTGGAACCATGGAGTTGTTTCCTGTCTTCAGTGCCTGGAGAGTACTTCTGCACACTGGGGTGAACAGAAATGACTGGTCTCCAGTCAATTTTTCAATAAGAGACTAGTAGCAATCAGGTACCTGCCAACCTACTGTTGCTTCTTGCAGGTGCTCCACGTGACAGAACTTAGGGATGAGAGGGACAGACTGAACACCCACCACCAACATCCCTGTATTGGGTGAGGACAGCTCAGGCTGCTACGGCAGACCAGGCCCACTGGGTCTCTGGGAAGAAATAAAAGTTTCCTCTGGGCAATTGATGCCAAAGAGAACCTCTTTTAATAGAAGGGCACTTAGGATAGGAACCAGCCCATCTGCCACTCTGTGCTTCCTTTTTATTTTGAACAAGAATTTCCTTTTTAGAAGCTTCATCTGGCAACTTTCTGCTTTCCTTTGATTTTGGTTTTGAAAATCCCATTGTCCTGTGTGCTTTCAAGTTCAAAGTGTCCAGAAGCATCCGAGGGAGTGTGTTGTTCCTCCAGGAAAAGCAGCTCTCTGCATGTGTGTCCTTCCAGACCTTCTGCCTTGAGTCTCTTATTTTGCCTCCTTGCAGTTGTTTTAAAAAAAAAAAACAGCAAAACTTGCCCTGAAAAACTGTGACTCCTCTGCCCTTGAACCTCTCTGCATCAGCCAGATCTGTGCTGGCTGGTGCCTACCCAGCTCTGTTTTCTCTAAATTTACACATACACAAATCCTGGGCTACGCTTCAAAACATCCATAATTCAAGCCAAGAGGAAATGGGTGGTGTGGTAGAGATGAGCTTTCTTCTTTATTTCTTTTTTTTCTAGCAGATCCGGGCCTTGCTTTGCCAGACTTGTAAGAGGAAATAATTTGACCATTTCAGTTTCTAGCTCTGACTTTTTAAAATTTAGAAGCCCTGAAAATGCAGCCAAATATACCATGATTGTGTGGGAGCTGAGCCTGGAGCTGCCCATGCAGCTCTCAGTTCAGTGCTGGAACACAGTGATTGTTACAGACCTTGTTCTTGGGACTAAATTTTCATCAGAGCTTCAGGTTCTTTTCGATTCCTTTGGGCCTGTGTCTGGTACCTGCATACAACTGGGCTGGCTCCAGGAGAGGCTGGCCTTGCCACTGGAGGATGTTTCTGAAGGAACTGATGACTAGTACCTTCATCAGTCAAATTTCACCTGCTGTACAGCTGCTGGCTGTAAGCAGCACAGAGCAAGCCCAGAGGCTGTGGTGTGCTTCACCAAGAGGCAGGGTTACTGCACATGGACAGTCTGTCGCTGGGCATCCTTCACCTCTCATCTTGGTTCTGGAGTTTGCTCCCTGTACATCTGCTTTGGAAGCATCTGCCCTCTCACGTTGCTGAGAGATGCAAAGAAGGGAGGTGCAATCAGTCCTCTGGCTTCAGGGACACGGTCTGTATACTGCTGGGGTAGCCACTGCTGTCACCCACGTCTCCTAGGGAACTCCAGAAGTATCACCTCACACAATGCTTTAATTATCATTAGACTGTTTGTCTTGTTTGCCCTACAGTCAATCTCTTGATCTGTCCATGTACACAGAGAGAGGGGGGAAGCGTGTGCAAACCATCTCCTTATCACATTGCTCAGCAGTGCCAGCAGTGGATGCACTCCTGAATTTTAATTGGTTATTTTACAAGGAATTCTCTAGATGATAAATAATGCTCATGAGCAATTGCTCTTTGAGACTAAAATTCTCTCTGTGTGTCCACTTTTGGAAACCTGGAGCTATTTTCCCCATTGCTGTTGTGTTTTTCTCTATTTCAAAACAGGAGAAAACATATTTCTAAGCAGTCTGCCTTTATTATCACATTCTTTTGTGCTGTGATCACCTTTGTATTTATTTCTGCACTGCTCCCTATTTTACAGTTCCCTTCACATGGCTCTGTTGTAGGTTTTACAAGCGATGGGGTATCCTACAGGTTTTGATGCAGATGTGGAGTGTATGAGTTCTGATGAAAAATCAGATACTGAAGGTAAAAATGAAACAATTTCTTCAATCTCAAGCAATAATACTGGAAATTCCACAGCTGACACCTCCGCTACCCTAGAGGTGAGTACTGCATTCAAAAGTAGAGGTGATGCAGAGCTGTGGGGCTTTTGTTTGGGGGGTTTTTTGGAGGCTTCTTTCTTTCTCTTGTCCCAGAAGAGGATGGTGGTTTAGTCAGAGTGGTGGATGAGGAATTAAGAGGTAGTTTCCAGTCTCAGATCTGCTATAGATTTTGTGTCACTGTGAACAAATAACTGATTTTTGTGCCTCCTTTCTTAAAAGTTTAAGGTTCCATCTTGTACTCATAAGACCATAAACTCTTTGAGACAGGCTTTGTCTCTTCTGTAGACTCACAACTGGGACAGCTCTGTCTTGTTTGGTGCCTTTGGGCTCTAGTAATGCAAATTTCACCATTTCTGTCTTGTAATAATGGGTTTGTCAGGTATACTTACAGTCTTGTAAACTGACACACATGAACGCCAATGAAAATACAAAAATTCATTAGGAGATGTTAAGAAATGTAAAACCTAATACCTCTGTGCATATTAAATGGACTAGAAAATGCTGCACTGCAAATACTCCAGTTCCAGTATAATATACTTTAACTTTGGCACTTGGAGCTGAAGCCAGGTGTGGTGAAGAGGGTGCTGTGCTTGTTTTCTCACTGAAGTTGTGGGAAATAGAGTATTCCTCGAAGGACAAAATCCCACTAACTTTAGTAACTTGGGCTGAATGTCCCCAAGAATCCATCACGTTAATTGGATATTTTCTTAAAGTATTTCTGGTACTTGTTGCTTTTCACCATTGAGAAACCAGATTTTAAACTCCTGCTCAGATATTATCCCTTTGACCCTTCTCTTCTGGATTTCCTCAACCAGTGTTTGCCACCAGGGGTTTAGGAGAGGTGTCCTGTGTAAAGATGAGTAACAGCTTTAAGTTGTGTATTTCTTTGCCTGCCTGATAACTCTGTGACAAGCTCTCTGGGGGCTGCACTGATAAACCACTGTCAATCCCTGCTTGCTTTTTCACTGTAATGCTTTTTTCCAGGACTACAGGGGGTTTGTTCTGTAAATATAAGTGATTGTTGTGTTCTTTGCACACTCATCGAGATGTTAAAAGATGACTTTGGGTTTCCTCGTTTATACTTTTGAGACACTTCACTTTGAAAGGGCAGGTCCTGATAGGAGGACTCCTGATCTTTATCCAAAATAAGCATTTGCTTTGGGAAGCATTGTTTTGATCCCTTAATCATCTCTTTCTTCATGGAGTAGTCATTTGTATCTGTAGCCAAGTGCACACTAACGCAGGCTGATAATGGTGTGCTGAGATCTCACCTTTACCTTCCTTGCTTTCCAAACAGTTACAGATATTTCTGCTGAAACATGTGACCCAGGATATGAGACTCCTTCAGTCAGAGCCCAGTGGTGCCAGGCTGTAATTAGATCGAGCAGCAGAGATGTGTGCAGGGTTGAGAAGGCCAGGCTCTCAGTGATAAAGCCTTCCAGTCCAGGGAACTTGACTCCATGGCCTCAGCTCCAGCTCTGGATACACTCAGGGCTGAAATTCCAAGTACAGCTGGGGTAATGTTCATTTTGTGTAGACACCAGGCCAGGCCATAAGGACAGTAGCTCTCACCAACAGAAAAAAAGAGGGTGTGAGGTCATCTACAGTATTATTTGTTGGAGAAGAGGCTTTCCATCTGCTGCTGGAGTGCAGCAGGCTGTGCTGAAGCCAAGGCAGAGTTACAGGAACTGGCACAGGTCTGCTCCGGGGGAGAACGAGCCAGTGCAGAGGCCTGACCCAGTGACAGTGGTGGCTCTAAATGCCACAAAGGCTCTAAAGCACACCTAAATGTCTCTCCAGGTAAGAACTCAGGGTCCTATACTCACAGCAAGTGGCAAAAACCCGGTGATGGAGCTCAACGAAAAAAGAAGAGGTCTGAAGTATGAGCTCATCTCTGAGACAGGGGGAAGCCACGACAAGCGCTTCGTGATGGAGGTGAGTGAAAACTGGATCCTGACAGCCCCAAACTACATCATGTACATGAGGAGGAGAAGGAGGAGGAGGGGCGAAGTGGAAGACCCGCAGCTTGGCAAAAATACCTGATTTGCAAATTTTGCAGACATATTTGGTAACCAGTATCGAATAGACGTACTGGTCCCCTCTGAGTTGCACTTGTAGTTTCCAGATTGCCAGTATCTGTGATATGATGGTTCACAGGATCAGGTATTTTTTATCAGCTTCATAATCTACAAGCAATAGAAATTTGTCACATAAAACACTGAGGATTTTTTCTTTATGGCTGGCACCTCACGATGAGTGTGTACAGCACGGTATTGCCCAGGATCAGTAACAGGCATAAACTCATGTCTCAATTTTCAGGTAGAAGTAGATGGGCAGAAGTTCAGAGGTGCAGGCCCAAACAAGAAAGTAGCAAAAGCAAGTGCTGCATTAGCAGCACTTGAAAAACTGTTTTCTGGGCCTAATGCAGCAAACAACAAGAAAAAGAAGATTCTTCCTCAGGTAAGAATTGTTAATTGCTTTTTGGACCCACAGTGTTATGAGAGTTCTGGGTTGGTTTATGATAGAGGAACTTCTACAGAAAGCAGGTTATTTCAGTCTTGTTTTATGCACAGTTGTAAGGTTTCTGTTTTCATAGTTGTATAGTAATTCCTGGGACAGATAAATAATGCCCAGTCTGACCCCACCAACTCTCGGGGCTGGGTGTGTGCTGCAGCCAGTGCCCTGGCAAGGGGCTCGCTGGGTTGCTGTCAGTCACACTCCTGCACTCTGTAACCCCCCTTTAACAAGACTGGCACATCAGGCATGTTTAAAGAGATTTGTAAAAGGTGGTGACTTAATGCAGATGGCCTTGTATTCCAGCAACACTTCCACTTTCTGACCTGCTGTTTTCTTTCTCTGGGCAGACTAAAGGGGTTGTCAATACAGCTGTTTCTGCAGCAGTCCAGGCTGTTCGGGGCAGAGGCCGAGGTGCTTTAACACGAGGGGCATTTGTTGGGGCAGCTGCTGCTACTGGATACATAACACCAGGTAAGGCACGATGCTAACAGTTTAACTGTTGTCTGCTGGGGTGTTCTTTTCTCTGTGTCAGTCACCTATGCAAGTCATTTCTTCACCTTTAATCACCAGAGATGAAGCAGAGTTCACTGTTCTTTGTGACTCTTTACGCGGCTGAGACTTGCAAGTGACACGTGAAGGGAATCGAGACATTGTTTTTACTTGGAATAAGAACCACACATTTGTAAGAATGAGATGCTGAAGATTCCTTAGTCAAAGCAAATCCAATAGCTTCCAAAAAAAAAAAATTTATATTCCTCATGCTCGGGTTTTGAGATTACAGCATGAGCTCTAATTACAGCCTGCAGCAGTTCACACGTGCTAACAGCAGAGCCCTGGTGCTTGGTAGACTTGCTTCCTGGCAGAGTCGACACCATGTCATCCTCATTGTTCCTGTATATTCATGTAATTATAAGTATTAAAAAACAGTAATTCATTTTTAATGGCTGTTAACATTGTTTTTGGAACTGTCTTTCTGCCTCAGGAGTCATTTATGAGACACTGTAACCTGCCAGGGGTGTGCTTCTTGCCAGCATGGAATTACTCCAGAAATAGGTTTAATTTCCCAGTTGCTGTAGTTGTTAAGCTTTTACTGGCCTTGGCCTTCACAGATTATTTCTCTTCATCCTCTATTTGTCTCTTTTTGTGATGGACACAAGCAAGCCCAACAGAAAATACTGTAAAGCCTTCGTGAACTACTGAGATGTAGTAACCAAGACTGGTGTTCCCACTGCTGCTCTCTGTCTCCCTCCAGAGCCATGCTTAGCTCTTGGGGAAGAAGAGACACTGTTTTCACTTTATTCTTCAAGCCACCATGTAAAGGGTTTTGGAGTTTTCAACAATATTTCTACGTATTAGTGCAAGCTTGTTTTTTCTGTGGTCCTGCTTCGTGTACCAGAAAGGGCCCCTCTCTGTGTTGGTGAGCAAATGCTGACTGTCCTCAGCCCCCAGTAAATGAAACCCCTCCCTGTCTGTTCACCTTGCAGGCTATGGAGCTCCGTATGGGTACAGCACAGCGGCGCCAGCTTACGGTATGTACAGCCCAGTAATTAACACATTAGAGATGGTACAGAAACTGTTGTGGCAGTCAAAATGTGGCAGTCCAAGGAGAAATTCAAAGAGATTAAAGCTCTTAAACCATGACAACAACAACACTTTTATGCCATAACCTTGTGGTTCTTTTTTGGTTGGAGTAGCTTTTTTGCCTATGCTTTGCCTGATTTGTGGAAGGACTGCTTGTTCTAATTGCCTGTTCCCTTTCATACTGAAACTGAATTCCAGTAGTTTTCTTACTTTTTACAGCCAATCTGTGCTCCATTCAAAGACTACCGAAGGGCCTCTTTCAGCAGCTCTGACCCATATTTATCTAAATGGCATTACAGTAACACAGGTGAAACTTTTGTCCCCAAGCATAAGTGGCTTGTGGACAAAGCTCCCTTAATGCCATCTCCTCTGTGGAGTCCATGTGCATATACACCCCCTCTGGCACCCCCCTGCAGGCCAAAACACTGCTGCCTGGGACAAGCACCATGGTTCTGGTGTAGCTTACACCGTTAGCAGTCAGACTGCAAGGAAACGAGGCCGTGGTGATTTGACACACTGCTTTTTCCTGAGCAACAGTGACATTAGGCTGGTGAAGCACTGGTTTCAGGCAGACTGGAAATAACAATCAGAGAGCTCTGATGAAAGGGTTTTCCTTAACTCAGCTTCTCCCTCCCCCACTGGCTTTTCTACGCTGGACTAACACTGCCTACCTCTAACCGGCCCTTTTGGTTACTTTGAATGAGGTTTATGTGGCAATGGGAGCAGAGCAGTTTGGAGTCAGTGATATGTCCTGGCACACACAACGGGAGCCCAGCACAACCAGTCCCACTGGCCTCTCCCATCACAGGGACTGGTGGAGAGCCTGCCACTCAGATGACAGGTTGAGGATGTTTCAAGGCCTGCAGGTTGCTATTTATTTTCTAGCTTTTGTAGCATTTGTAATACTTGTTCCTCTCAAATTCATATAGCTTGGGCAATGCCCATTCCCCTGATTATAAAAGCTAAGAATAGTTTGAAACGTTGATTGCATTACTTTGTTTTAGAGGTGACTTTCACTACTTCTGTTTGGAGATGCTACAGAGTGAAAGAATGCTGCTGCTTTACTGAAAATGTTCACTTTGCCTGACTGAGACCTGCTGGTCCCACTCCCTGCTCCTGCAGTGGAAAGGGGAAGGAGAAGGGGCCCATGGGTCGAATTCTCCCTTCCAAACTGCAGCAAGGCACTCAGGGTTAGAACTCCTGCCCCACTGCCTGCTGAGTCCCATGACACGAGGAACACCTACATCCTTTCTCAGGGGAAAACGAGAGGAAACTTAGTTTAGGGCTTACTTCAAGGTAGGGGTTTTTTTAAAACAAGTTGCTTTGGTTCTTTTCCAAGCAACAGTCCCAGACTAGAACTAGGCTGAGTGGCATCTGCATGTATGTATTCTTACAGGCAGTGCCATAAGAGGAACCCTTTCCCTGCTGATGAAAATGCAGTTGTTACCAACCTTCCTTGCAGCTTTTTTTTGCTTTTTTCATTCATTCTTTCTGGTTTGTGTTTTCTCTCATGATGCCTATTTTGGGAGCTGGATTTTAATCACTCAGCTGTGGATATGTGACATATCACTGACTTCAAAGCATTGTGGAATTGAATGCCCCCATTTTTCACATAAAGAGTTTCTGTTTTTAATGTCTTATGATTGTGATGCGAAGTACTGGGATAATGCTTTTTGGCTGTAAGGTAAACATGTCTCTTTGCCTTTGTAAGCTGTTGCATGTTGGGAATCTTCACTTTGATCATCTGGTGCTCTGGAATACCTGCTGTTGCTGCTTTGTGATTTCTAAATGGATACACAGGTTAAATACTAGAATTTAAATAGGCAAGATTAAAAAAACCAAACAAACATTTAATTGTGCAGAAGTTTGCGAGGCCACAAGAACTCTATAATAACCATGAAATCAGGCAGATATTAATCTTTCCAGATTTGCCACTTCAATACAGGAGAGGAAATGCAGAATAATGATGCAGAATTGACTGCAGGTGCTTGATTTTTGGCTGACCCTATCTGGATGCTTATCAAAAGTGCTGTGTGTTCTTTTATGCACAGCAGTGCCTGGTTGGAATATCTGCAATTGCAACTGGCCTGTGAAATGAGCTGAGAACCTAGAACAAGATAGTGGAGATTAATTATCATAAAGATTATGAAGCAAAGCTTCAAGTCCAAATACACACTCTGCTTACTTCAATTTTACCAACCACCAGGACAAAAATAAAAGCTTTAAGCTAACCATCTGTTTGAAGTAGTGCAAAGTGTTGGAGTGTTACTGTTTATATGGGACTCTGCACCCTAAAATCCCATTGACTGACTGATCTGGAAACGGTTAATGAGAACACTACTGTAAGCTCTTATCTGACTTTCTTGGATCACTGAACTTATTTGGAGTCCTCTCCCTTTCTTCTCTCTGTAGGTTTACCCAAGAGAATGGTTCTGTTACCAGTTATGAAATTCCCAACTTATCCTGTTCCCCACTACTCATTCTTTTAGCAAATGGCAGAAGCTAATTCCTATTGATTGAACAACACAGTACAGTACAGAATGTTAGAAGAAAAAAAGCCTTTTTATCCTGTTTTCTTTGAACACATACTTGAGCAAAGTCATTTGTAAAGAAACATCTTTTTCCTACTTTTTGATTTTAACAAAATGCAAATTTAGTTCTCTAAAACTTGAAAAAAATGTTCTGTGAAATGTTACCTCATTTTCAAATAACTTATACCAGCCTTCTGTTATAGGGAAGAACTAGAAGCTTAAATCTTACGTTTTAAATGAAGTATCCGATTATGTAAAATTAAATTTGTGAAGGATGTATAGAATATAAAACACTGATCACAAATAAACTGTTTTGTTGTAACACAAGAGTACTGCCTGTTTCCTAATGCAGTCACACAGATCCAGTTAATGACCTGTACTTGTTGTAGGGTTATTAAATGCAGGGCATAGTTCTTTAAAAAGTAAACACTAAAAATTTTAAAAAAACCAAACAACCAACAAACCCACACAGTAGAAACTTTACAGTTAACATTTAACTATGTAAATATTATGGTGTGTAATAAACTTAGTAAAATATGGGTTAAAATACTGTTTTATCTTATTTTTTATAGTTAAGCATCAGTACCTGAGTTTCCTTATAATCTTTAAGATCAGCATACTGTAACTGTGATTTTAGACACAGTCTTAATTATCCAAGAAGGCTTTTCACTTGCACACAGGATACTGAAAAACAAACAAAACCAAGGGAATTAATGTTAGACTGTCTCTCTGCATTAGGTCGCACTCTGTGAAATCAGTATTAAAGAAGGGAAGTTCCCACAGAAGGACTCTTGCTCTGTAATTACAGGGATGCACAGTCAAGTCCGTATTGCCCAGAGAAAGGACAACAATAATGTTACAATCAGGTTCTTCAGAGCACAAAAGCTGCTTGTTTTCCTTTCTTTTCTGTTTTTACAAAAAAAAAAAAAAAAAAAAGAAAAGAAAAAAGACAAAAAAATAAATTGCACTTGTTCTTGTGGCCTTCTTCACTTTTAAGATTGTCTGCCCACCCTTGATTTTTCCATCCACCATTTCTACAGAAAGCCTTTTAGTTGTCAATCTTCTGTCAAAACTAAGGGTTCTCCTTTTCCCCCTTACATTTATAAGAATCTAAAGCAGCAACAAGGTCCCCATGAAAACTTGCTATTTAATTGTCCCAGTTCTTGTTGAGTGCTGCTGTGGAAAGTGACACACTTCAGCCATAGGCCAGTACTTTTCTAAGGGTTGGTGCTCAAACCACAAGGATCCTCTTTCTGCTGAGGAGTGGGGGCACCTGTCTGGAGGTCCAGGGCAGGCCCCAGCTCCACGCTGGCTCCATGGTGTGTGGACCTCTGCATTAAAACAGCCGGGGGCTCTACCAGGGGTTCGGGTAGTCTTTATTAAGGTATCACCCCACAAAATAAGCAGCGTTGTTGGGTGCACTTCTCAGACCTCACCCCTTGCTTTTCAGTAGGTTGGCTTTAGTTGGTGCTCTCTCAAGATTGCCCTGGCTCTGCTCTCTGAGAGCCTCTGCTGCTGAGGCAGGGGGAGCTTTATTTATGAAGAGGGTGTAAGAACGGTGCTTAAAGCAATTAAAAGTTCCTCCTCCCCTACGCCCCCCATTATAGGGAGAGAAATATTAGAAAAGCTTAATAAGGGGTGGCTTATGTAACAAGCTGCTTTTCTTGGAATTAACTGCAGCTGGTATTCTTAAGCCAAGTATTTGTGCTTAGGAATGTGCTTCCATCTTCAATGGTTTTTGCTGTGGCGTAGCTCCCGCTTTGGTCTGGTGTTGGGGGTACTTTAATAAAAATCACAGCTCCACTGACAAGGGGTAGTGAGCCTGCTGTTGTCACCCACGGGTTAGTGCTGAGTGGGGTCTCAGGGATGCAGTCAAATTGAGTGGTGCTCATAAATCACTGATCTCTTTTGCTGGCCTATGGATGAAAGGAAGCCATCACGGAGCAGAAAAAGCATGGCTGATAAGAGCCCATTTTTGTTAATCAAATATTCATTAAAGGAATCTTTCCTCCGCACACTTTTTTTTTTTCTCCCCCCTCCTCCCCTCTTTTGGAGTTCCCCTGATTGGCAACTGTTTGTAGTCTCTTTTTGGTTTTGAATCCCCAGCTCTGTAAATTTTCAAACAAAATCTTCTCTGAACCAATTCTATACGATGAACTTGTTCTTATTTCAAAACAAGGAGGGCGCTATGCTCTTTTCCAACATGATGGCAGTCATTTCAGATGATTTATAGAAGTCATTCTTTATTTTTTGTCATTTGTTGGGAGTTACTAACCACATTGTAAACTTGCCCCCTTGCTGCATATTTTACATTTCTCTGCTTTACTGAAAATATGAATGAGCTGTCAGTTCTTTGTTTAGAAAGTGGTAACCTTGGAAGTGTTAGATGTTTCAATACCTTCAAAGAATTAAAAGTGCCCGTTTCACAATGAAAATTCCACTTGCAGCTGAAAGAGCAGAGAAATTTAAATGGAGCTTTAGCTTCAGCCAGTCTCTCTGAAATTAACATGAAGTCTTTGCTTCTCTGCTCTTTTCCCACTGTAGGTGGTTTTTTCATTGACAGTCCCTATTGCCAGCCTCTCAGCATCGCACCTTTTATTATTCACTTGGGCCCTCAAGATTTCTTCTCTGACTTCTAGAACCATCAGGTTGTGTGGCTCCAAATGGCATTTTGTACATGTCTTAAAAGCAAGAACAAACGTGGCTCGTTTTGAGGTTTCTCAACTTCAGACATGGAATCTGAGCTTTTTTCCTTTTTTTCAAAGTGTCTTTCTCACTTCTTGAACTCTGTTCCATTGATGAAGAGCAATACTTACTCCAAGCCACAGTCCTTTCTTTGGGTACCTAGCAATAGATGTGTATATATACTCCTGGTTATTTCTTTGCACTAGAAGGGACAGACTGGTGTGTTGGGGGGGGGAACCAAACGCCAAACAAGTATCAAAACCCAGCAGAGTGCCTGCTTCAAGCAGTGAATCCTGTGGAAGTACTTTGGAATTTTAATACCATGACTATTTTGCATGTTTCCTCCAAAAGTTGCTACAAAGACCTGCAATGGTTGCTCCTGAAGCAGCTGTGCTTCCTACCATTGTGCATGTCAGCAGACATGAAATGTAGCAAAAAGGCAGAAGAAAAAAATAGAATATATATATTTTTGTCCAAAATCTAACTAAATTATATATTCTCTCTCTCTCTTTCTCTGTCTCTTCCCCACATCATTAATATGAGGCACAAAAAGGGTAGGCCTGAAGTTGACTTCCAAATGGATTGCTTTTGTGTCTCTTAAACCCATCACCAAATGATAGGAAAACATAGTATTTGGTAAACAGCCAATTCAAAAACTTTGCTGCCCTAAATTTACTGAGTTTTTTTCCTCTGAAATATTTGTATGTTGATATTTTGGGATTGTGAACCAGCAATAACTGAAAGGTGAATGTTTTTTTTTAAATGGTATTGGAACATCTATATGTTGCAGCTTAAGACTTTTCAGCAGTTTTCAGCAGGTTAATACCACTTTATTCTCATTCTCTCCGGACCTTCATAGCCATATGCACTTGTATAAAATAAGCAGAAATGTAGTGACTGTAAGCTGAGATCGTGATATAAAAGGTAAGAGATTTTATTTTCAGCTTAAAGACTATTTTTATTGCTTTTTTCTAAAAATCTCATATACCTGTGACAATCTTGTATATGGCACGTTTTTATTATGTCTTGTTTTAAATGTTTAAACAGGTAATACACAGGTCTAATTCCAACTTTGTATTTCTCAAGGTCACTTCAAATACTCCAGGTTCAGTTAAAAGAGAGTATTACTTAGCACTTTTAAGAAACTGTTTGGTTTTCTCAACAGACTGTTCTCCTTCAAATACCTTTTTCTTGTGTAGCATAAAAAGCTGACTTGACCCTGCATTCCTTGAGTACCTGTGGAAAATGTTTGGGTAGGTCCCAAAGCCACAGCCACGTGGTTATAGGTACGTGGAATAAAAATGGGGAGTGCAATCTGAAATTATCTAACTAATACAGAGAGAAATTATCTCCCTGAACTATTAAAGCTAAACTCCAAATGAAGAATGCAAGACTTTGATGATATTACAGTTAAAATCTGCAGAGATCAAATTACATTAGGCCAAATTAACTCATCAAGCAGCCAGGTTTGCTTTCCTCTGGCGGGTGCAGTGGGAGGGGAGGAAGGCAGGCAGGCAGTGATTTAACTCTGCATGAGTAATTTGCTTAGCTGTGGTTTTCTAAAGCTAGAAATTAGGATACAGCCATCCATAAATAATTACTTTCGGTTCTGTAGTAGATGTTTTAACAAATATTTTACTCAGATTAAAATGGTTTTGGATTATGACCTACATGGTGCACATGATATGTGTAGTTTTAAAATACTAGAGGTTTTTTTTAATTTGCCTTTATATAACCTTGCATTATGCAAAGTTGCACAGTATAGTACTGCACGAGTGCAGTACTTGCAGTACTTGAAGTTGCTGGAAACAACTCTTTTTATATAAAAATAGTTTGGAAAAAAAAAAGCAAAAGGGAGGGAATTGTTCATGTTGCATTAGCATTTTAGGGTCTCAATTCAGAGATGAAAGTATATAAAAACCCTGACCGATCACAGTTTATACTGCTGTAAAACAGGAAAACACTTGGTTCAGCATATGTAGTAGTGTGTCAGGCCCAAAGCTTGTTGTTTTGCATCAAAATATAACAGCAAAAAATAAACTGTATTTCATTTCAATATTGAAACATCAAATTCACTAAATAACTGCATGCGTAGGCTATCCATAACTCAGGATATGTCTGGATAGAATTCATATGCTAATATAGAAAACAGCTGTTAAATATTGTCAGCTTTGCTACAGTGGGCAGAACCCTGACCTTGCAAGTGGCCTCTAGACTTGCACCTGGGGAAGTGAACTGAAGGCACTGACCCAGTGACCTGCCCGTGGAAGCACAGAACCATTTGACTACATTTGCAGGGGCAGCTGATGAGCCATCAGAATGTCCTTCCATTCCGTGGGGCAGATTCTCACCTGCTGTTATCTTCAAGGTGCAAAGCTGGGGCTTGGTCTGAAGCTCACTTAGAATTCAATTGCTCCTCTCAGCCTGTCAGGGCAGCAGGCTGCTCTGGTTCCTTCACAGACAGTATTTTATACGTGTCAAAGCAATGTTAAGGTGCATTATAATGAACTTCTCTGGAGTATTCCTTTCCTAGGCTTAACTGATGTCAGTCTGACAAGCACTGTCCAGTTCAAGGACTGATTAATAAAATGTCTTGCTGACTCTTCTTTGATCTGTTTCTTTGTGGCCTGTACTTGGCAGCTTAATCCATTTGTATTGGTTTCCATCAGAACAGCTTTAACTGTGAATTTCCATAACTCTTCTGTCATTCCCCTTTAACCACTGCACTCCTAAGCACTCCACTCTTCTGCTTTTTACATTCTCGCTTTGGTGGATCTTCTCTTCTTCACTGAAAAGACACTAAATTTCTCTGGTACATTTGTTTGCAAGTACTTATGTCCCAAATGTGTCCCCTTGCCTTTGCTGCACCCCCCTCAGGAGGAGAGACACCATTTCCTGATGTGAAACACACAGTGTACTAAAGACTCCTAAATCCTGGTGTTTGCACCCTGTGGAATCAGTGGTAAGATCCTCAGGTGCAAGATTGCCCAGGAACCTGTCTCAGTGACAGGGGAACTTCCACAAAACATTCCTGTGCATTGCAGTGTCAGGGATGGAGGCTCCTCAAGTGCCTAATATATTGGCATTTGAGAGAGCAGTCAGATCCCAACAGTAGGTTTTAACCCAACAGGCTGTTATCTGATGAGTCATTTGGGTAATATCTGCTTGATCCGTGTTTCAACAAGCACTGTTCTGCTAAGGCAGAACTAGAAACTCTCTGCTTTTGTGTACACTTGCAGGTTTCCTTTTAAAAGTCTCCTCACAGGAGCATGGTCTGCAGTGCCTTTTCTGTGAGATTAGAGGTCTGCTTTACAGCTACTAAGCTTTGTATTTCTAGATCTACTCAACAGCCAAATACTGTAAACCTGGTTCTGTGTTCTTGGTGCAGCTGCTGGTACTGTTGCCTATTCTACAGAACCTTTTCAGTGAAGTAGAAATGTTACTTCATAGTTTTAATTCCTGGTTTATGGAAGAGAATTCTGAAGAAGTTCCTTTCCATTAGTACATATATAAATAGGACACCGGGGAAGTCTGTACACTACCCACCTTCACTCTAGTTTTAGCTAACCAGATGATAGTGTGTATTTTGGGAGATGGTGTCTGGCACTTAGAGGATTACAAGAAGCCAGAGCTTTATATTAAAGAACTGACCTGTTTAAATGTGTTACCTGTACTGGAGGTGAATGGCATTATCACTGAGTTTGGAAGAACAACTGTAAGCTTCAGTGGTCTGCTTGCTTAACACTGAGGGAAAGTAAAGCTATTTACAGAATGGGGAGATTAAATACAGACCGTTCTGCTGTTTGTTGTGAGCCACACTGGCTTACAGACCATGATCAGGCAGGCACGTGCTTTCTACCAGTTTGGGTTTCATGAAACCACGAGGGAGAGATGCATGTACAACCTGCCTGATGCACCTGTGCAGGACAGCAGCTCTCTGGCCCATCTGCCCTGCAGAGAATTAATTCTAGTTGACTTCTTGCACAGTTGTAGCACTGGTCTAAGAGCAGCATTAATATGACCTCACACTGGTCATATATTCCAGAAGGGGTGTTCTCTGTTTTGGAACAGGTGAGAGCTAGACAGAAGTACTGTTTAGAAGCTCGTCAGCACCTGACTTCAGGACACACCTGGTGTTATCATACATGTGATACAAATCAGCTGGTAGCTCCCCAAGCAGTTGGCACCTCCATTTCACCAGCTGCAGTTTTGAAGAGCAGTCTTTACAGATGGAAACCCCTCAGTACTGTGTGCTCTAACTGTACCTCAGCGTTCTTCCTCCTGAG
Organism: Brachypteracias leptosomus; assembly: GCA_013401335.1. Lineage (NCBI taxonomy): Eukaryota > Metazoa > Chordata > Aves > Coraciiformes > Brachypteraciidae > Brachypteracias > Brachypteracias leptosomus. The sequence goes on along the minus strand of VYZX01005032.1, from coordinate 737,795 downwards.
GGGCAAGTGGCAGCTGGAATGCTTGTCACTTTCCCAGATACACAATTGTGAATTTTGAAGAAATAAGGTATTTAATACAGTAGGACTTCAATCCTACTTTGCCAGCCACATGAGATTTCTCCAGGCATGTTCCATCTAGAGAAGGTTTTTGGTGTGGAGGGTTTGGCTAGCTGAAAGCATGGTACAGGGTGCTTCCTGCCATCGTGTCCTCTCTGCCAGTGCTTGCTGTCTTCCTTAAGCACACGTTCAGGAGTTGGAACACAGTCACCTTATCCTGGGCCTGGTGCCAGCTGGATGGAGGGAGGCCAGCCCATGCTCAGGGAGGGAATGTGCGACACGCGGCCTCTGTTGCCCAAGCAATTTCTGTTGGACACAGAGCACCATCCAACCCTCACAAAGGCAATTTAGTGCCTGGGTAGGTGGTTCCTAATCTGTCTAATTTGCTGTCATGTAGCCAATGTGAGCTAATTGGGTGATTCAGCAATTGTCATGGCTCCCACCTGATGTGCTGTAAACCCTGCTGCTGGGACTTTCACTGCAGTTAAATACCTTTAGCCCTGTGGATTCTGTCCTCCTTCCCTGCCTTTTCTGATCACCTTCTAGCATCCCAGTAAATAACTGACTCTCTCAAACTATGGAATTCTTATATAGAAGTTTCTAGATTCTTAAAAACTTCTAATCAGCCTATGAAGAGCTCCAGAGAAACAAGTTTTCCTACAAATATTTCAACTTACTCATGTGCCAAGGGACTATTTCTACTCATTTACAAAGATCTGTGAAAACTACTCTGGTATCTCTGGAGACTAGGATTCTTTCTTTGAGAACACTTGCCTTCCAGTTGGAAAAAAAGGATGTAAAGTGTGTCTTACTCAATAGCAGACTATGCCCTCTAGCCCCTGAAAGAGCTTAATTGGGGAAAAGTACACAAATCTAAAATTATTGGAGGCTTTTTGCTTTCATTGAACTATTGAGAAAATTTTTTCTGACAAGTTCCTCATGTTATTAGGAAGTAGAAAATGAAGGAAGAGCAGTGTGAAGATTTTTCAAGCAGTCTGGAAAAAAATTTTCTCCTGTTTGTTGGCTGTTCACCTATGGGACATCAATCTCTTGGCAGTTCTTCTGAAACTCCAACACAGCAATAAATGTGAGCAGGTTTAATGAACCACTCCTGAGCCAGCCCCAGCAATGTCCTTGGAGAGGGAGCCTGGCAGTCCCTGTCTTTTCAGTCACCGATCCTCTGAAAGGAAGTGTCCTTTCCTTCATTTGTCATTCTGCATCTGTATTTCTGAGAGCCTGTACCTCATCCCAGGCTAGAGATGAGATTCCTGAACCTCTCTCCAGAACTGTATAAATGAGGAGCAAGCAGACAATACAGTATTTCAGTCTATACTCGGACAAGATTGCACGTTTCCCTCTGCCTCTTTTGCTTGGTAGGCTAAGACACAGTCATTCAGTATTAGAACTTCTTGCTGGTAGCTAAATCCTCTGTAGACAGTGGCCTGTTACTTAATTAAGGGAGAAGTATGTCCCAGCTTCAGATGAGTTCCAAGTCACAGAAGCAGCTTACAGAAACAGCCACTATTTCCGGTGGCTCTGGAGACAGCACAAGAACTCTGCTGCAGTAGATTCTCTTGGCTACATGATGAGAGATGTCAATATGAAGTTCAGATTGTTGTGCTCAATCCTGAAGCTGACTAAGACCTCTCTGGCATCAAAAGAATGAAAATGAGCTCTTTGCTGGACTCACTGAGGAGTTCTGTTACCAACAGTTGTACTGTCATAAAAAGCTGTAACTCAGCTTGAATGGTCAGGACACAGGCCCTCTTGGGCTTCCTGCTGAATAATCTATTGAAAAATGAGATACTTTATTGACTTGTTTAAAGCAAAGCAAAGGGATATTGCAATTGCATCCACTACCTATAGTGTCTGAGACAGCTTGTCTAACAGCTCACTGGTTTCATTCTTCTGTTTTAGCACATCTAGTTTGCTGTGAATCTGATCTTTACTGTAAAGTGGAAACTCTGTTACAGTCATTTTAGAGCAATTCACTGGAGAAACGTGGCACTGAAGTCCCATGCCTCTGGACTGCAGCAGCAGCTGCCACCTCCATCAACCACTAAAGCTAGTCTAACTGAATTGTCATCACAAAGCTGTTTTATTACTTAACCCAGAAATTGTGTCTCCTAAATCCATGACTATTTATGTCCCGGTTTTCTAGTGCTCCTGAAACACCTTCCTTCTTCCCATTCTGCTCACAGAAATGGGACTGGCTCAGCTGTTCATTTCTAACTGATGTCTGAGATAATACAAATCATGAGTAAGACGACTATGCCTGTTCTAGTCTGGGGTCTTCTAGGAGAAAGGGGGCTTTTTCTGCTAGGCCTTTCTGACACTGTGTGAGTTTTGCAAGAGAAAAGTTCAGCATAGTAGATTTAAATTCAGTAAAGTTTCTCCAATTCCTGTGGCTGCATGGAACATTCAGGCCACATGTTTACCTTGATGTTTAAGAGGAGTTCAATGTCCAAAAGTGGTATGTGGAGATTGTGCAGTTCTAAAGCAAATTTCTTATTTTGGATGTTGTTTTATCTTATATTTGGTGCCTTAACTCTGTACAATCTAAGGTCATATCTACTGTACCACAGGTAGTTCAATAGTTAAGTGTACTTTAAAAGAACTCATCAAGCCTAGACTACAGGAACTGTTGCAAAGACTGAAGCCTTCTCAGCAGGAGAGTTCTCTTCCATGTTTAATTAATAATTCCTTGATAAACAAGAGTTGCTAGAATTTAAAGAGCATATAAAAATTTTAACCACAGATTGAGACTGAATTTATCTGATTTCCAACTTCAAAGGTTTGTGGCAATAAGATAATTAAAGGTACAGTCTCTTCCATGCTGTGTAAGTAAACATCAGAATGTTTTATAGCTAGCCAGAAGTACATGTTTGTAAAAACCTCAGGGCTGTTATCTCTACTAGAACAAATTACAGTAACTCTAAAAGGCATTGATTGAATGTAATTGGCTGTCCTTCATTCATTGGTACAGGGGTGCTGGAATTAGTAAGAGTTGTAATTAATTTTTAATTCCAAAATAGCACATGGACTTAAGCCTCACTCCTGCCTCTTACCTGGATCTAGAAGCTCCAGGTGCCTTATGCTGCTTTGCAGTTTGCAAGGTGTAGCACAGCTTCTGTTTGAAGACACGCTTGCTGAATGTATCTGGTCCTGGCAGAATGGACTGAGGAGAGAGAGAGAGAAAAGAAAAAAAAAAAAGACGTTAGAATGCCCTTCTGCAGTCTTAAAGGTTGAGCATCACAGATAGGAAGCTGGAGGGGAAGTTGCACTGCCTTTTCCAAGTGCATTAATAGTCTGTGGTAAAGCTGGGAGGTTTATGTCTACTGGGGTAAACCAGCAGCCTTAGTATACTAAGAGCAGGGGAGATGGTATTGTTTTTTCAGTAGTTCATAAGAAATGAAGTAAGAACTACCCATACAGCAGGCTAAAAGCTGCTCGTGATGTTGATACAGGAGATTAGGTTTTTCTCCTGTTCAGTAAACAAACCCAGGATGGAAGGTCTTCCAGAGGAGGAACAGCAGAAATCCAGTGAACAAATTTTGCTTCCTGACGCAGCTCTATCCCAAACAGGGAGACTGCTCCAGGCAATGTACATAGCATACAACTGAATTTGGAGAGGAAAAGGAATAACAGTCACTTCCTCTAAAGGAATACTAGTAACTTATTTCTACAATGCCCACAGTATTCTAGACAACTTGCTTTACACAGAGCAGCCCGGTGCCAAGGGAAGGTCAGACACTGCTTTCACAACTCCATGTAATGTATGTATTTCAGGTCACCAATACTGGTGTAACTAGTTATGACAAAGTAGGTTCATCCTACCAGAGAAGCATATTTTGACATTCTATCCACTTCTGGTTTTTTAAGCTAGAGGGGAGTTAATTATAGCACTCATCTGTTTCAAAGGGAGTAGAGCAGAAGGTAAGTTTTAACTTTATACTTTGAAGCTGATATGAATAAGCTGATTAATGGTGGTCCATGGAAACAACCTGGTGTACTTATTTATTTTCTTTGTGCTCATTTCTATGTTCTTAGAAAAGCACAAGCTTATGTAAGCATAATCAATACAAAGTTACTCAGGGTACTGTGTCATCTCAGCAGTGGACACTAACTGCATCTTAAGTCAATAGGCACATATAAATCAAGCTTAATTAAGAGGAACAGAACATCTTGGCAGGTTTTGCTTTACTACTGGCACTGTTACAATTTAATGATCTATGCATATGGAAATGTGTGTATTGCTGCACTCCCAATAGAGCTTGTAGTTCTGTAAGGGCATCCTGTAAACTAACGAAGTAAAATGTAGTCAGGGTAGGAGAGACAGAGCATTCTTCTTTCATTATTTCCACAAAGAACTGTTTCTAAGCAGATGGAAAGTGATACTGCTCAAAGCAGAATAATGGTAGGCTGAAGAACAGTGTTCAGAGCATTTGCTGTACAGCTTATTTCCTGTGATTTCAAACTAGTATCACTGCTTCCCTGCTCAAACTAACAGGATAAAGACAAGTGTAGTTTTCTAATACCATCTACTGCATGGAAATAAACATACACTGGAAGAAAACAGAGGCTGTACTGCAGAGAGCATATTCAACTACAGAGCCATTCTCTGGGCAATGCTGCATAATTTAAGAGTGGGTAAATACGCCTTCAGGGACAACACGACACTGAACAGATGTTTAAAAAACACAACAAAAACACCACAGAAAGAGCCTCAAAGCTTTGTCCAGTCATACATTTACTCTTCCCTGAAAAAGGGACAGGTACATTCATATGCACTTAGTGAGTTACACATCAAAGGTCCTTAAGGACAAATGTTTTCAAGCGAGTCTCATTCTGGACAGAAAAGGGAGGAAGTTGACTCTGTCTTCCAGTTCCAAAGTGCAGTGTCTTATTTCTGATCCTAACCCTAAATCAATATTTATTGATCAAACTGACTAAGCTTTTTAGGTTGACAACCTGTCTACGAAGCAATTCTGTTCTCTCAAGCCTCTGCAGGGGCCAGCAACTGGTGCTTAACTACTGCTTCCACTCCAGAATGTCACCCATCCTCCAGCTGTCTCAGAGCCATTCTGGGGCACCTGCACTTCTAAGAGAGCAACTCTGCTGTGGGGGGACTGTCAAAAGCACTGAAATACTGCAGCACAGCAAGTCCCGGTGGGCTGTACACTTCTGAAAGTCCTGTCCAGTTCTTAGTGACAACGTTGAGCATGAAACCTGTCCTGCCAAACGTACCAGCCCCTCAGTGAGGAGGACATCTATGGGAAGCAGGCTCAGCAGTGGAGATTTTTGAGGAAAGGCCAGTGTTTTCCAAGTCCAACTCAGGAGCTTTTTTTTTCCCCATTAAATGGTTGAGTTTCCACCCACCAAAAAACACCATCAGTCGAATCAACTAAAACAACTGCTGCTAATCTGGGCTAAAACATTTACCTTGTATAACCCAAACTACCACCACCCATCCATCTAAAGAATTAAGCAAAAACTCCTCAGGAAGCAGAGCCCTGCTAAGAGTCTGCGCACTAGAAGGCAGACAGGAAATCTGGCAGTGCAGTAAAATGTGATTTTTCTGATGACAATTACTTCTACAAGACAAGAAAAAGACAGAGGCAGTGTTTTGGGGCAGTGTTTCATGCTCAGCAAGTTTGTAGAGGGAAGGAATGCAATTCTATAAATCACTTGTACTGTATTTCTGTTTCTAGACTTGAATGAATTTCACTTTTCCTTTGTGGGTCAGCATAGTAAACATTAAAGAAAAGGTCTATTTTTCTAAATCTCTCTCACCAACAGAGGTCTGACCTGCAGCCAGATGGATTTATTTATCCACAGAGGACAGAGTGTTTATTTTTACACTAAGATTGGATATGGCTTTGAATAAAAAGAAGTATGACCTTTGAACTACCTAAACCTTTAATACTATGAACAAATTCCACAAATGAGTAATATGGTGGACAATTCCATCTTTCTTCCCAGCAAATCTTTCTCTCAAAAAAAGATACCCAGAATAAAACTTCCAAATGAAGAGATCCTTGTGGTCTAATTACAGACCACTTTCAAAATATTTAAGATTTCTCCCAATTTGTAATCTGTAGAGAACAATGATTAAACTATTCCTGACTACACTCTAAATAAAGCAACTTCAAATAAATAATTCGGCATCAACCTTAGCTATTTATAGCATTAAAAATGTAATCTGAACATTCAAACCATCTTAATTTGGTAGCAGTTGAGTGGGAAGAAAAATAACTGCACAGTGAAATTTTAAACTGAGCTGTATCTACTCACTAGCCCAAAAAGCCTGCAAATGTAAAGAAGATGGAATGCTCTCTGTACGTTAAGCTGCTTCCTGACGTGATGCTGTACCCTGGGCTTCATCTGTGTTGTGGTGTGTAGGGCAGCCACTGGTACTGACTGTACACAACACCTAGATCTGCACCTCGGTTCATTTGCCACTGATTGTAACCCAATGCTCCAGCCTTCTCTGTATATAAAACCATACCCATGTCCCATTTGCTTCCAACAGCACACAATAAAGGCTTATCTCTGTAAACAGGAATTACGGCCTTATGATTGGTTTGGGGTTTGTTTATAGTGAGGAAACTGGCCTTAAAGTTTTCTGAAGCCTGGGAAGCCAAACCACAGAAGGCAGGTAACAGGCTCAGCAGCAAGGGGAGATAGGCTTACTAAGGCTGCAGTCCTACCAGAGATTGTTAGCAAAGTTGTGACTTTGAGATGGAAACATAAAGCACATTTTGCTGTAACAAGCAGACTGCATTCCTTCACAAAGGCACAGGGAGCAGAGTATAAAGGCCTGAAATTGTGCAAGGGCTGCTGCACACAAATACCACTGGGGGTTAGCCAATGGAAGCAGTAACAGGAAAGCCCAGAGGAGGCTGTGATGACACTAGCCAGGAAGGCAGGCTTTACTTCAGCATGAAAACTGGGCATTTCCTACTGTTTAGATAATTAGGAAAACTGGGTGTCTGTTCTCTTAAAAAAGAAATTACATATATAAAGAATGAGTAAGGTTCTTTCTTAAACTTTTTTCCTCTCCTGCCCCTCTTATTTCACTGTATTTCCTAAACATTAAATCCCTGTGGTCCTAGTTTGTCCTCTGAGGGCTGAAGCAAATCCAAGCAATTTCCTTGTCCAGAGCCACTGAGGGCAGGAGTTGAGGCCACCATGAGAATTTTGTGGCTGCTGTTGTTTGCTTGAGGCTGCAACTCATGGTAAGATTTACTGGACAGAACGCAGTTTTTGTTTGGGTCTTTTTTTTTTTTTTTTACTCTAGAAGGGAAGATAGAGAAGTCATTTTATCATAAGCTCTTACCTTTTCTTGTAAGTGTTTTGTCTGGTCTTTAATTCAGCATTTCAAGACTAAGCACAGAGGTCATTAATCAAATTCAGAGGAGATCAACCTTAAGAAAGGATTAAAAACTGCTGCGAGCTGACTAAAGTTGAGATTGCTCTTAATAAAATGAGATGTATGGAACCCCACAGCTTAGCATATATAAGTGGAGTAAGCCTTGGCGTGAGACTTTCGCAGTGAACAAAACCATGTGCAGCCAGCTGAGTCTGCTCTTCTGCAGCAAACAAGTCAGTTCCGTGCATAAGAGCTATTGAGGGACCACTGTACCAAAACCAACTAAGCCATGCATCACTTAAAATTCAGAGCTGCATCAAATATTTAGCAAGTAAGATCCATAAAGAACTGAACACAGTCAGTTAAGAAAACATCATGAACACCTGGCTGAACTCGAGGTCAGTTTTACCCTATGTCTCAGCATAATACCATACCTATGTACATGCTTAATGTTAGCTGGCCTATTAAGAGGTCATTCAGAACACTACCTCAGGATTATCATCTCGGAGGTGCCAAGAAGGCCGACAGCTCTTCAGCAGTAGCCTGGCAACTTGCTGGTCAGTGACAGCTAATGAAATGAGCTGGGCCCACTCCAGGAGCTGGCTGACATTCTGTGGCCTCACAGGAATGAAACAGAGGGTGGATAAGGGAGCAGTGCATGGGAGGAGTAACACAGTCCTGAGCCTAGCTTGGGAGCACAGTGAAGCTGCAATGTGTGGCCCCTTGTACTCATTGCTATTACCACCTCTCCCCCCACCCCTCCAAGCCAACACACAATACCCATGTCTGTCTACTTTTCCCCAGTGAGAGATGCTGCAGTGTGCTATCAACCTGCAGATGAATGCATGCAGTGAAATCTGCAACAGAAAGCTCCTTCATCCTTTTCAAGCCATCCCCAATGGTGATTGACTGCTCTGGCCCCATCCCTTGCTGGCACAACACTGAAGGGATCCATGCAGAAGGAATCATCTGCTTAACAAGCAGGACACCCAGTTTATCTTGCTGCAATCAGGATCACCTTGAAAAAATGCATTTGATTACAGAGGAAGCAGGAAAAAAAATTATTTATTGACTGATGTCCTTAGAAATAACAAGTCAGCCTGTCACTTTCATGTGCAAAGAACTGCTGCATCTATAAAATTGCCCAAAAAATCAGAGAACTAGCTCTAGTCTCACTTTACAGTACACACACACAATACCAAACAATGGAAATGCCATGTTCTACTGTCTCTTAATTTCAGCAGCCTGATTTATCTAGATGTCAGTTCCCTTTTCTCATGAATAAACAACAGATGCCAAATGCAAGGTTTTGTAACAGAGCTAACAAAAGCTTCTATTTACTCAAAAGCACACTTACGGCCACAGTACAGCAAACGCTGAACCATCCCTCATGCTGGTCTACTTTGATGCTGCTCTGTTTTAAGAGACTTGCAAAATGGAAAGGAAAAGCAGTTAATTCAGAGTGGAAGTAGAGGTCTACTTTCAAAATAAAAGTTGGATACTTAATTGTGTCTCAGATAAGGACATCTGTTCCCCAGGCTCACAGACACCTTCCACTGCTAGACAGTTGATGATTCCAGGTTTCCTTGCATTTAGGTTTTTGAAAACTCACACGCATGACCATCTGACCGACATCCTACTTGGGACAGGACCGATAACTTGGGTGACAACTCTAAGAGAAGAGTCATTTCTTCACCACAGCTGTCCCCTCTGCTAAGCTAGCAGAAACTCATCATGAGGAGCACCCTTCTTTCTGCAAGAATAGAAGTGTCACCTCACTTAACTGCTCGTGACATAACGCTGACTTTGGTTGTTTGCTGCAGGATTGAGTTCCAGCATGTCGCCTAGAAAGGATTCTTCTCTTTCCCATTTGCTAAGATGCAAATTATCCTTTGCTTTTGTAACCCCAATCCTTGGTACACTCCACTGAAAGAAAGTGGAGCTAATGCTTTCAGGGCCTTGAATTCATCCTCACTGTGGGCTATACATTCCAGCACATTTATTTGTAAAGCTACAAAAATCATGTGTGTACTCCTGTTACAGTAATACAGAAAGGCCCTTTCTTGCTCCAGGCAAGAACATGGGGCAAAAACCTGAAAAAAAAAAAGGCCTCTGGATCTCAAAGAAGGGTCCCATGCCCTAGCAGATACAGCTCTTCCCTCTTACCCTCTGCTTACGTGCTGATACCCCAGATGGGATTTCTTGCTTGCAGTGAAGGCAGACTCAGGCCTCTGCTAGTTATGATTTATTCAAAGGGATTTTTATCTTTTAAATCAGGGTAACTTCTGCTAACAGTACAAGAGGGAAGACTAAAACAGAGCAAAATGACAAACTATAGCTCAGTAAATCCAAGTATGTTGCCCTGCAAAGCAGTCCCACACAAACTCCTGTATTACTGACACTGCAAGGCTTGAGGTAGCAACAGGATTTTTGCATCCAGCACAGAGGAAGCATGTGGAGAGGAACCTGAGCTGCACACCTCGGTTATCCCGGGTTTAATGAACAATGTGGTTTTGAGAAAGATGCTGTTACATATTGAAGACATGTAACTTCTGTCTGCAGCTTGGGAACTGCAGAAATCTGTGAGTGCCTCAGTTTAGGCTGTGAATAATCAAACCTGAAAGATGGGAGACCAAATGCCAGTGACAGGAGGAAGGGTGAGGAGAGCCTTCTCCATCTTCTATTAACACAGATATCCAAAAATCTTCCTTACACTGGTGAAGATTAAAGGCTTAAATCCCCAGAAAATTAAGACAAACTGCAAGAAATTGCTCCAAATTGACTTTGAGGGCTCCGTTTCTACACAGTCTAAGAAGAAAGGTACTCTTGCAGGGAAAGCCAAGAGCCAGTTCCCAAGCCTCAACCCCAACAGGCAGACATCGTTCCAAGCAATTTCATTTCATCTTGGCAAGAATGAAGTCAGGGCCCTGCCTGCACCCTGCCTGGCTGAGGGGTAGGATTGTTCCTACACAACAGCTTTGTACCTGGAGATGGAAGGCACAGAAATCAATAAACCATCCCAGTGATGCCGCAGTTACAAAAAAGCATCTGTCCCTCACAGCTCTGGTCAACCTCTACAGAAAGGGCACTAACATAGATTCTTTGTCATTATTCCAATCCTTTGTTCTGCATATAGCTGAGGGTAAAAACACAGAGCTCCTTAAAGGAGGCATCTGTTTGCAGCATCTGATAGAAGCCCAACAGAACTGGTCTGCCAAGCCCAGGCTGCATGTCTGAGCAGCTATCTCAAGATACTTTGTACTGTTTAATCTCTCACCTTGCTTGCTATGTACAGAGGGCACATGGGCTATTCAGGGTTGTCTGGGACAATGAAGTAGCTTATTTTAATACTGGAACAAATTAAAAATTACACAGCTGAAGCAAAAGACAACACCCTCCCTTGCAATAATAAAGAAAAATTTAAAAATACCAAAGAAACCACTAAGGCCAGACTAGCACATACCCAGATTAGAAAAACACAGCAGCATTCAGGTGAAAGATGCCAAATAAACTAAATTCAAGTACATTAACTTATTCTCACTGAGAACAAATGAACGAAGACTTGGACAAAATTTAGAACTTCCCAGTTACACTACTTATTACTGGCCTCCCCACTCTGTCCCAAACACAGAAATGAGCAGCACCTGTAACTTCTAAAGACGTTCAGAGATCAGAGCAGGCTGTTGAGCTGCTAGTGGATTCTAAAAACAGCCCATTACTGTAATGCTGAGATTGAAGGCACCCAGGAGCTCCACAGTTTGCTGTTCGTGTCTCTGCTAGCAGCAGACATCTCATCCATAATTCATGGAAGTCTGGCACAGGCTTCCATAGCCCCTCTGGCACGCTGGGTTTTTCACTGTACCATGCAAAAAACACCTTAGGGAGATGCACAGTCGTCATCTTGTAGAAACACTATCCTCTCCCCTCCAAGCTAGAGGGGATTTTGTTCAATTCTCTGTGGGATTATGCAGCAGTCCTACCATGCCCCGGGTAGGTGAGAGCTCACATATAAACTATTCTGTAAGCAACAAGCCTTCATCCTCCTCCTCTTTCCCATCCATTCACTCTGCTGCACTAGTATTAAATTACCATAAACCCACTTCTTTAAACTAGCATAAGCCTTGAGGGCTCAGAAGACATTAAGTCACTTCTCTCTTTTCTTGTCAGCCAAGAACTGTCTCAAAACCACAGTGGTTTTCTGTGGTATTCTGATAACACCCCTTTGCTCACATCATGAAAGCTGATAGTGGCACAGCATTTGGTGTCATCTCAGCATGTCCTTTGCTACCTTTTCGCAGGCACAGAAACTGAATAAAATCTGCACAGCAGTTTTCTTTTCCCTACACGGGATAAACTGGCCAGATAGATGAGAAAACCCCATCAGGAGTCATTCTAATGTGTCACCTCCCAAAATTCATTTATGAATGTGGGCTACCCTTCACCCTAGATCACACAGACAACTCTCTGCATTAACAGATGCTCACAGCAGGGAGTAGAAGCACACGGCTTGATGTATTCATGGTACACACTGACTGTACCCTCTGCATGATGAGGGCTTTGCTCCTATCTAGCAGCCTGCAGACCTCATCACTTCTGCACCTCCTGGAGCCTCAGAGTCCAGAGTGGCTGATTCCATCTGAAGTGCTGTGAGACCTTCCTAAAAATTGTGACCTTTGTCATACAAGCTGTTAATTAAGGTGAACCTCTGCAACATCAGAACTAAACCAGGATGCTCACATCTATAAAACCACCTGTACTCTGAATAGTTATCACCTCCAGAGATGGTCATGTACAGAGTTGAGCTGCACACCAAAGGCCCATGAGGCAAGACCATGATATAGTAAGGAAGCAACTAAGGTCACATCACCTCCAACTGTAACTCAAGTCACTAAAGCTGATTAAAAAACACTTTTGCCCCAACCTTTTAATTAATGTAAATGTAAAGTTTTTCGCATTCTGAAAATCTTCAGTATTACATGATAAACTTTTGCTCTGAAGTTTACTACACCTCGTATTTCAACCAACATTAGTACAGCAAGAGAGCAACAGAAAGACTTAACAGTACTTTAAGCCAAATTCAAAATGTATTAGGAATACATCCCATAGATTTACTTCCAACACACTTCAATTTTACTACACTTCCTCCCAGCAGATTCTTTTTGTACAAGGACATAACACAACTTTCAGAACAGACTCGTAAGAGAATAACATGGAATGTTCTAGTCATTCTAGTCATAGGGCAAACACCCCTGATGTTGGCACTGGAAGACAGCATCTCTCCAGAATGTCAGAAGATGTTCCTCTTTCTTCCATCCCCAAGCGAGGGAAAATCATAAACAAAAATTAAACTGTGAGGTCTATCCAGAACTCACATGCCGTTGAGTGGTGCATTATCTGTCATCTACATCTAGTTCAGAGGACCTTTTAGGACAGAGCCTGTAGCACACCCTTCCCCTAGAAACAGCTCCATCAGCAATAGTGTATCTCAAAAAATACAGTTGGCATCTCTCCTACATCACCTACCTACAGAACATCAAGCTCCTGGCACAGTTATCACAAAAATTTTCCACTACAAAAAGTGAAAAGCAGCCTTATACCACCAGACTTATCTAGAGCAAAAAAAGGAGTCATAAGAATAGCACTACAGGATGTCTTCACTGCAAAACTATTTTCAGATACTTGAGTTAATCCTACTAGATTGAGGAGAGCCTAAGCGTACATTAAAACTTTGCTGCTGACCCTGCTGCTGCACACGAAGGATTTGATGGCACAGCAGATGACCACTGGGCTGGCTGGAGACCTGCCCATCTCTCACGCTGGCACTGGGACGCCTGGGGGAGCACGGTCACCAGGAAGCCACCAGGAATGCTCAGCTGGGACAGGACTGACCTTTAAGCACAGTCTGGTCATCCTGTCAGTCCTACCCCACAGTGAAGCTCCCCCTAGTCACATGGAACACACTCACCACAGAGTGTGCTTTTTAGCAAAACCAAAGGTTTGGGTCTTGTAGAGTTATCATCAGACAAACAGAAACTCAGCACAGACTTAAGTGACCGAAGGTAATCAAATAAATGGAAAGCACAGCGTGAGAAATGCACCTGCAAGAAAGCACCTGCAAGTGTTTTCATTCTTTACCCCTTCCCTTGATATACACAGAATTAATATGACATGCCAAGCAGACTCAACAGTACATATAGTAAAGATAAGACAGTACAAAGAGAAACGCTATCTTGAAATCTGCATTTCTGGCTGGATGCTACTTGGCATCCTGACAGATTCTCTCTTTATTAGTTCACTGCTTGAATTATCTAATTGCTGAATTTTAATAAAATAGATTTCAGCTCAGTAGAAGTATAGAGAACATTTAATTTAACATTAAAAGATCATTCAACAAAGATGATTTCTGTTAAGAACCTCGCTATTTAACACTGCTCTTTAGAAGTCTTGCAGGGTCTAGGACTTTTACGGTGCCATCTGTGGCAATTTCATCTATGCCAATTTGAGCCAAGCCCTGTAATATAATTACTCAATTAAAAACACAAGATATTTCACAAAATTGTTTAGCAAACTGCTTCTGCAGTCCCCAGGGGGAGATCAGATAAACCACATTCTCCTCCCATTACTTCAGTAAAGGGAAATCAGAAAAGTTCTACTGACAATAGTTTTTACCCCATATAAATACATTTGTATGCATTATGTGTAAACACGTAAGCTACAGTGATTTTTATTTTTCTACACACTAGCTACTGCACCAAAATAGCTTCCTTTTATGTATCTATACAAGCATTACCCCAGTGATTCTAAGATATATAGAAGTGGATTTTCTTTTTCCCCTTATTTGAGCTTTCTGTACTTCCAGCATCAGAACACAACTAACATTTAGCAGAGCCTGTAACAGGGAGGAGGAAACCCTGAACTGCCTTAACCTGCTCAGCAGTTACTGATTTGATTGGCTTCTTGTTGTGCAGGGTCTCCATAGGGAGAACAGTACAAGGCAGCCACTCATCACATTATAGATCAAATGGTTCAAGCACAGAGTGCTTTATTAGTTCTCACATCCTATTTCAAAGCCTTCCACTTCAGGAGGCCTCAATTCACCTCTCAGCAAAGCTGGCACAAAAAATTAACGAACCTGTCTGTGACTAGGACAAGCTGACATGTAAATTACCCCCCAGAATAGCAGGTGCTGATGCTACAGAGGAAGAGAATTTACCACCTTCCTCAACCTGAAGGGCCTATGGAGCTGTCTGCAAAGGGGGAGGAAAAAAAACCCACCAAAACCGTGGGCAATTTAAATTTCATGCAAATTAAGAGAAGGCTTCACATCTTCTCCACAGAAACCACTAATGCACTACCAAGTTTGGCACAGATTTCCCCCAAAGCATTATCAATCTCCAGCAGTCGACATTTTCTTGAAAAGTTCTGCTGTCCTCCCTTGCGGGGAGACCTCAAGGAGAGCAGCCTGCTGGGGGGATCCCCATCAAACACCACAGGCACCGCCTGGGGAATGAGAACCGCCGGGCCGAAAGGCCTCTGTTCCCCTTACGGCCTCTGCACCAGAGGGCAGGCTGCTTGGAGCCAGCCAGTATGGCCGCACTCAGCCCCTCCTTCCCGGCCGGGCAGGCCCAGCCCTACCTCTCGCCACCGCCCCGCTCCACGGCCTCTCTCCGTCGGCGCAGGGCCCAGCACTGTGGCTCGGTACCTCACATAACACGAAGCTTCTTTCAAACAAGATGGCGCCGTGGAGCAGCCACCATGGGTGATGTCTAACGGCTGCCGCACGAGCCGGCGCCTCTCACGGGCTGCTCCTGCTGCCAATCATTGCGCCAGCCAATCAGAGACCGCTCTGCGACCCGAGGGCTCCGCCCCCCCGCTCCTCGGAGGGGAGGTGGGAGCAATGATGCTGCCCCCGGCCCTGGGGCGGGGGGTTCCTTTTTTCAGCCCTGCGAGGAGGTGCCTGAATAATTCGGGGTGCTCCGCACTGCCCCTCCTCAACTAGATCAATCCCAGGCAATCATACGCCTGTTAAACTCCAAAGTCAGCTCAGTTCCACTCATCTCTTGTGAGAAAACACTTGACTTTCAATGTTACACCCACATCAGGCAACAAAGATGGTTGCCAAGCCCTCACTTTCCTGCCATTCCGGTAACAAGTGCAGCTGTGTGGCCAGATTATCCTAAGGAAAAGCCTTCAGGACAGGATTACACTTTGTCCTAGTTCATTAGCATGCAGAAAATGCAGCAAAATCAAATCCTTGCTCCTCGATCACTCTGGACGTGCAGCAGTAAATCCCAGCAAAATTTTGTATGCAGAGTCATGATTCCCTGAGGTAGTGGAGAATAACACTGCACACAAAAAAAACAGGGGGAGGAGAGGAAAATTTAAAATAGAAAGCAGTCCTCACTGTGCACACAGACATCACAGTTTTGTTATTTTTATTTAAGGAAGACCTTCAGCTTAGTTTGTTGGGTCACAGGAGCTCATGGCCGGGGTGAGCCACTGGCCCCTCTCCTGCTGAGCTGGAAACCTCGCCCTTGCTGGATTAAACTCTTACGTTAGGCACCTCTGAAGTGTCTAAAGTTAGGCTGGATGAACGCAAGCCAAGCTGTTGAACAGATGGAATGAAATCCTCCTCTTGATAACAGGAACTTTATATCACTGCCATGGATAAGAAGGGCAGCTAAAAAAAAGTCGGGGAGGTGGTTATATAAATTTCAAGACGGCTTACCAGCAATGCTTAAAGGTAAAACTTTCTGCTACATCTCCCAAATCCACTGCCAGCTGCAGACCCTGAGCAGCCAAGACGTTCTGCAACAAAAATGAGATGGTAACACTAGAGCTACCACGCTACGAGCCCCCAGGAGCTTAATGGTGCAGCACAAACATGCAGAGCATTAGGAAGTTGGAGCCTGGAGCACAAGAGACTCAAAATCCAGCATCAGCAGAGAGGTGCTTATCTTGAGTTCAGTGCACAAAACCAGCTGTGAGGCATATGTGAATAGAGAGGTGATGTGCCTACTGGCAAAATACCATGTCATTAATGCCAAAAATGCTACCGAATACACTCATTCCTTTTCACTTAACAGGTCAGTAAAATACTTACACAGCAGCTCCAACTCACTGTCTTTTTTTTTTACCTTGCTTATTCATAATCTTGAACATCTGCAAATTCATCTTCCTCATCTTAAAAATGAGCTGCTTCCTTGAGTTTCACATGCCATGGTGCTTCAAAAGATGTGCATCTCAGCACAGGATCCATTTGTCTTAATTAGCTGTGGATATTCTAGACAGAGTCAGATGTGAAATACAACGGTAATTATTTTTGAGCACCAGAAATCCTTCAGGTAGGTATCTAAAATAATCCATAACTACTGGAAACTGGCTATGGAATGCTTTGTATTGTGAAGCAATCAGTTTCTCATTATGTATGTTCCATGTCCATGCTAAAATGAGGAGTAGATGCTGCATGCAATTTTGAGGTAGTGTTTACTTAAGAGAGTGGAAGAGATCTGAATAAATAAAGCAATTTTTCCCCTCCCTTTAAGCACCTCATTTTTGCAGGAAAGAGTAAAGTACATTATTACATTATCTCCCAGTCCCTTTGGGGAAGAGAAGTGGGTGAAGTGCTTCGGGCTTTTTCTTCCTCTCCCCCATTTTCCTTCAAACTTTCTCCAGGAGTTGTGAGGATTGAGAAATCAGAGCTGAAGTTACCACGGGATGCACCTCTGTGAAAGCCAAAGACTGGGCACAACCTCCCTTAAAGGAAAAGGATGGTGACAAAAGTGACAGTGTGATAACAGCCTCCCAGAGTAGGGCTGCCTTCTGAGTCACCTCTAGTCACTTTGGTGACCAAAAAAAAATACATTTTTACTGCTTGTTATCTCTGCTGCACACACAGAGCTGGGGGAGCCCACGCTGCACCGGGACCCAATTAGTGCAGCCACCCAGTGGCACAGCCCAACCCTACGTGCAGCCATGGCTGGAAAATCCTGCTGAAGGTGACGTGCACGACACTTGACCCCACAGAGTTTGTTACTGATGATGATAAGCTGAGCCAGTCCACATTCATTTTGCAGATCCAAGCAGAATTTGGAGGACCATGGGAAAAAAAAAAAAAGTTCTAAATTGGACATGTCTGAGAAATACTGAGTCACAAGCCTCAAGCTGCACAAGGTCATTTTTGCAGTTTTTTTTCCCAAGCAAACCCTAGGTTTTATTATATAAAGCAGCAACACTTGGAATACGCAGTCTTTTTTTAGCAAAGCCCTTTGCAGCATCACTGGCCTTAAAGAAGCTTGCAGATGCTACTGCTTCTACTTTAAGAAAAGAATTAGTTTGATATTGCAAAATATTTAATCAATTTCCTGTTAAAATGAAATGAAACAACAAAATAGTTATACAATTTTACTAGTTTATATTTCAATTCATAAAGTATACACACTGCAACTATGCTACCACAATGTCCACGCATCTAATATTGATGGAGTTACAGTATTTTTTTTTTTTTGGTATTAAACAATAGAGATAATGTATGCAGTTAAGGAAAAAAGCTTGGACATAGCATGTTCTATTCCGTAGTTACAGAGTACATTAGCTAGCATTAGTACAGTAAACAAGAAAAAGGTAGAAATACAAAATAAACCAAATATCTTTATATACAAACCAGTGCCTCTTATTGTTACCAGCTTATACTCACACTGCACACAAAATTTATCCACTGATGCAATAGATACTTCAGCATAACACAAACCTTTATAAATTAAAAAAAAAAAAAACAAAAACAAAAACAAAAACAAAATTACAAGGTGCAAAACTCCATTCTACAGCTTTCTGGTGAGAACTCAAGACAATCCAAGGAATAAGAAATCCAAGCATGTTTAGCACCTATTAGTGCAACTGCATCGAGCGTGAGAAATGACCTACACAACCTCCAGGGGTACCAGGGGAGCCAGCTGGACAGCTAGAGATGCTCACAGCTACACTCACACAGCCATTCCTGCCCCTTAGATATCTCAGTTTATTGTTTCTTTGTCCCATTCATACCTATGTGCAAAACTAAATCCTGGGAGCTTCCTCAGAGCTTCCCAGAAGGCCTGCTACAGCCGGGTAAAAAACAAACAAACAAAACTAAACACAAACAAACAGAAAGACTCAATTAACTGTCAGACCATCCACATAATTAGGATTTTTTAGCAGTCCTGGTGTTGGGGAGTTTAACTCTGTTGATATGTGGATCAAACAACATGACACAGAAGTGAAACGGAAATTTGCCAAGAATTCTGATTATTCTTGTCTAGCACTTAGACAAGTCTCCCGGCCTCAGGTTGTGAATTTGTTTGGCAGCCCATGCCAAGAAAGCCCAGAGTTGCATAGAATTGATTAGTAACAGAAAAGAAATGCCAAACACAGAGAGATGGATGCTGCATCTACTAAAACAAAGTGGGGTTGCTCGACAGGAATGCTGAAATCATCCCCATTCATAAAGCAAAACATGTCACCTCCTACTCTCCAGATCCTGTCTCTGGGGACTGCTTTCTGGCACTGATGTACTTCTTGCTAAAGTTGTCTTTTTTGTTGTTGTTTTTTTCCTTTTTCTTCTTTTTTTTTTTTCCTT